>OZ005744.1:130144752-130418349 GCA_963930735.1 Dioctria linearis | reverse complement strand
TGTCACCTCCGCAATCAGTGACAGGTAGTGACTTAACAATTTTAAAACACCTCGACGTTTTCATATACACTGTTCCTCCGTAAATTTTTAAGTTTATTCAGATATTAATTTGAAAACTGGAACAAGTAGTGAAAATATTATTAGATTTAAATGCTTCTGACAATTTGACAATAATAAATTTAATCACTCATCAAAATGTGTCTTGTTCGACACTAGATGGTTCCCCAGAAATTTTTCCAAAACTGTCGTGCATGTGGAAACGATAAACTCAGGTCACTTCGTCAAAATTCCTTCCCGCGGACTTGAACAATTTGTTCGGCTTTCATTCAAAGAATAGGACCACTTGTTGAAACATGAAATAATAAAAACTTCAAAGATAGATCGTTTACTCAGTATACGTAAAAAACTTAAATTATTGTATGGCAACACAAATAAGGGGGCTGCCCTTTTTTTAATTTTTTTTTTGTTACTGCTATGAAAACACCATGTGACAAATTTCAGCTCTCTACCTGAGACGCGCTCTTAGGCAGCGCCCACATATATAGTGAAAACCGAAAGTTTTGTATGGCAACCCTACGTGTGGTGGCCAGATTGGTCCTGTTATGGCCCAATATACGGAAGATTCTTCCAACAGCCAAGGGCGCATTCTAGCGAAATAATCAGCAATTGCTAAACAATAACTTCGCATGGTATTGTTCTGCAACTGTCGGTTATTTTGCTGATTAGCCCAACAGCTGGCTGCGATGAGCGGTTAGTGAAACAATCGACGATTACGATAATAATTAACCTAGCATGGTAATTATTATGTAAGGCGATTGTTTACTACTAAGCGACTCAGGTGCTGCAACCGGTAGAACAAACGGCAAGGTTGTTGTCGTTTGTTTACATCCGCGTTGCGAGTAAAAGTTTACTTCCGAATATTGGAGCATAAAAGACCAATGACTCAAGTACCGGTAATATTCTATTCTTCCAGTGAGTCGTCGCGTTGCATAGTGGTGTCAAGTTTCCGTTCGGTGCGGAGTATATAGTAATTGTTAAGATAGGTCAGGCCTTAGTAAATAAAGATTTATAACGTGCACGAAATTCGAGCGTTGTTTTATTCGAAGTTGTTTTACTAGAGTAGTCTTTTACGAGAATAATTTTGGGTTCAAGTAACGTATGGTTAGTTATGTTTGTTTGTGATTGTGTACATCTGAGTAAGAACAAATAAAAAATTTATAGAAAGCGTGTCTGTTCTGTATGTACGAATAATAGCTGAATTCAGAGTAATGAAGTACGGTAGTTATATTATAGTTTTGCATGTTTAAGGTTATATAGAGCATTGGTATTCGATTAGCACCTTTAATAAAGATTTGAGTTTTGCGAAAAGATTTTTTCTAGAGTGTGTTGTATAAATTTGTCGGAATGAAGCATAAAGGTAGTTAGAGAAAAAGTGAATTTCGAAGTTAATGAAATTACCAGATCAAAGTA
Source organism: Dioctria linearis (assembly GCA_963930735.1). Lineage (NCBI taxonomy): Eukaryota > Metazoa > Arthropoda > Insecta > Diptera > Asilidae > Dioctria > Dioctria linearis. The sequence continues at coordinate 130,416,879 of OZ005744.1, read as the reverse complement.
GATTCGAAATTGATAAAAATATAAGAAATCGGTAAAAGTGGAAAAAATGGCAGATACATTTGAGAAAATCATGGATATGGTGTCCAAATATATTCCCATGTTTTCGGGAGAAAGGACACCAAAGTTGCCAAAGGAGGTATTTCGCTTCCTCAGCTGCAGTAAGGACTTGCACGACAGGCTGGAACCAGCGGAATTTCGATTAAATGCACAAAGTACCGCTTATCCGATAATGCATATTACCTGATAAGTTCTCAGGAGCCGAAGGACTTCAAGTCTTTGCAGCAAGCGATAAAAACTGCATACTTGCCGAGAAAATCTTTCAGTCAAATGCGGATTGAAATCCTGGCATGTAGACAGAGGCCTGGAGAGGACATCAGGGAGTTTGTAGATCGAATGAAAGAACTGCGCGATCAAATTAAGGAGGCTGTCTCGGCCAAATACCCGGGAGGGGAGAAGGGACTACTAACCGAGTTGGAGGCCGATATTGTAGCTACTTTCAAAGCGGGTGTGATGAGTAGACTCACGCAAGTGTACCTTACAGGGCGTAAATTTCAGTCACTGGAAGAAGTGAGAGAGGAAGCCAGTCATTTTGAAAAGGATGCCAAAAGACTTCAAGTGAGAGAATCAGGAATATGGCAAGAAAACCGAAAGCCGAGCACAGAAAATGCATCAAACAGATGGGCAACGGGGAAATATAGCAGCGAAAAGCCTAGACAGAATTCGCGACCATTCTTACACAGAACAGGGCCAGTGTCATCAGGAAGATACCAAGCATCTTCGACGAGGAGAACACCTCCCAGATCTATTGAGTGTTTTCAATGCGGACAGCGTGGACACTTTGCGGGAGAGTGCCAACAAGTACCCTCCTGTACTGAATGTCAGGAATATGGACACGAGGAATCCAATTGCCGAATTTATCACGTCAGAGTGGCAAACTGTGCAGCTAGCCTTCAAGATAAACTCTATTCAGGAAGAGAGGGGCTTTATTGCCAATTCTGCCGTAAATGGGACCACTACACGGAGCACTGTCTTAAGAAATATTTAGCAGAGAAAAAAAGTGAAAAATTGAATTCAAAAAGTAAATCTGTCATCACAGTGTCATCTGACATAGCGTTAGAAGGTAAGTTTAGACTTCTCATTGACACTGGTTCCACCTGTAGCTTAATCAAGGGCGCTAGAATAAAAGGAGATACAGCTATAAATACGCACCAGAAAATAAGAATTGGGGGATTCTTTGGATTTACGAGGAGTTCCACAGGCACCTGTGAGGCGAAGTTGTTCATAGACAACGGTCAGCAAGAATGCAATTTTAACGTCATTGGTGATACCGACTCGATTCCAGCTGATGGTATCCTTGGAATGGATTTCCTCAGTGACAGAGTTATTATTGACTGTGTAAATAGGAAACTTTGGGTACAAGGTGCTGGAAAAAGCAACGAGGCAAGTGCCTCTGGTAAAAGTATTGCAGCTTATGCACGTGTGGGACCCACAGCTTGGCAAAGTAGCAGTCAAGGAAGTCCGTTTCAGGCCAGGATAGAGGAGAATAACATTAAAATAGCGGAAAGCATCGAATCTTGCGCTGATGACCCACACTTCAAAACGAAACGTCCGGCACGCAATGCAAAGAAGTCTTTAGGACAGAGAGGGAAAAGTAAACCCATATTGGAGGAGCCATTCGGGGCACAATTATGGGAGAAGACTTTGTCCACAACTTATGATAGTGCGTTATTTCATAATGTAAGTGTCGACAAATTAAGTGAGGGGAGGGGACAACCGGAATATAAAGGGTATAGTAGAAATAGGCTGGAGGATGACTATGCATTCGTAAGAATCGCCAATGCAACAGCCTATTTTGTAAAAAATCCTGATTCCTCGCACGGGCAAATAGGACCGGCCAAATTTTACAGACGACCTGCATGGAATCATAAGAACAATTACAGCCGACGGCGATCTCAGTGGACCTTGCCGCAAAAAAGTAAAATAAAGCTGCAAAAATATAGCTTGCAAACGGGCACGATAGCACCGGTGCGAAGTAGGACCGATATGAAGAATATCACGCCTTGCTTCGCCAGTCTATACAAGGTAGGTAACGGTTATGACCCAGGAATCGGGGAGCTTAACCACAGAAATGTCCAAAAAATTCCCTCCAATTTCAGAAGAAATTCGATGGGCGGAGTTTAAAATGAGCCGGAAAATATGGAAAGGATATAAAAGGGGAACCTAGTGGATCCAATGTAAGGTAAATCTATAAAATAAAAGGTACAAAGGTAAGGAAATGTCTTAAAAAAAAAGAAAGAGAGAGCAATTGAATAATGGAAATTTGAAAATTTTAAATAAAGATTTTAAAAGAGAATGAAATTGAATAAAAAGGAAGAAATAGAGATTTTGATGTAAAGAGAAGTTTGAAAAAAAATAAATAAGAGATGTAAAAGAAAGAGAAATTTGAAAAAAAAGATAGAAGAAAGAAAAAGTTAGAAGAATAAGAAACGTATGAAAATAATTAATAAAGAAAGATAAAAAAAACCAAAGAGTAATGAAAATAAGGGAAAAGAGTATTTTAAAAATGTTGATTAATATACGAAGAGGTTTTTAAAGATAAGAGTCAAGAAAAAATTGAAAAGTTAAAAGGAATAAGAGATTTAAGGAGAAGTTTAAAAAAATATATATAATAAGAGTTTAAAAAAAAATGCTAAATTGAACAAGAGTTATGAGAAAAGATTTAAAACATATATTATAGTATATAGTTGAATAGAGAAAAATAAAAGTGGTCGCCAAAGCTTAAATAACTATAAGTAAGATCGTCAAATCTACATATTCAACGCTTCCAGAGCATAGGCGGTAGCAGAACGAGAGGATCAATAAAAGAATATATCAACCATAGTAGATACGGTACGAGTAAATATAGGGGATCAACATTACTGCAGCTCAGGGTATGAGCGAAGAACGAGAAATTAGTAAGATGCAGCTGATAAGGATATATACGCTGGTGTCTTTGAGCTTCGGATAGTTACATCCACGGAAAATTTACGCTCGGAAGATGAGTGAAATAATCATTTGAACATGAACAAGATATACACTATTCTTGTAACAGTGAAGTCACATATATTATCTCCATAGATACCGAATTTGACGCAGCCGGTAGGATTATCTCCATAGATACCGAATTTGGAGCAGCAGTGAAAAAATCCCAAAATATAGCTAAATCTTAGATAAACTTTTAATGGAAAGCTATAATCAGGAAACCTGACGGAACTATGAGAGCATAATTTAATACTGAGAGGTCTGTAATTGTACATATATACCTACTAAGCTACAGCCTGATATATAAAAAAAAACAAATCTTTAAGTACACGTGGACTCTCAATATAATTGAGAGAACTCCATCGTACTTAAAAGAAAATTTTTTTTTGAAAAAAACCATTTTGATGAGTCCGTCCTACCACCGACCCTCAGAGCAACGATTTCCATTGAGATGTTTCTTGAAATGATGATCACATCTTAGAAGCTACAAACTGATGTAACGGTTTCCAGAAATGCAATGTAGATGAAATTACTCTTACCAAATAATTAATGGGATAAAGTACCATTTCACCGTAAAATCTTATTTGAAATTCAAAGGTGATCAAGTGTCAGCAGCATTATCAGGAAGAGTGTACCGTTTGAAACGATAGAAAAGTAAAAAGTGCGAGCGTTCATCGGAAACCATCAAAAGGGTCAATAAATCAGAGGTTATCCAAGCTAGCAGAGGCCAGTATATAGTCATCATGTCAAGAACAACAAACCTGCAAACAGTAAATTTACCCTCGCCGGGAAGCAGATGGTGCAATTAGAGTAGCCATAGTATTGTAATTAGAGAAGTTTTGGGCACCCATAGAAAGTATACTCTTAGATAGAATTTTTGTATAAGTAATTTTGTTATAAAGTGCTATAAACACTTGTAAAAAGAAAACTTGTAATTTTTGTTATTTTTGTTATTAGACAGACAATAAATACGTTGTATATTTTTAAAATGCATGTGAATTAATTAAGAATATTTGTTTTAATCATGTAAATTTAGTTAAATAAAAAAAAGAGATCAATAGATTGCGACATAACATAGAGAAAATTATTGATTATAGCATTGGAAAGATACATAGTTTTTCGGAAAATATGTTAGTTGTGAAAGAAAAATTTCATAAAGTAAAGATATGCATGAAGAAAAAAAAAGGTATTAATTGTTAAAGAAAAAATTTCATAAATTAGAGATAAGCATGAAGACAAAGAAAAAATATATATAAGGATATATATAAGGAAATAAATATATGTCAAAAAGAGTCAAACAGATAAACTATAAAATAATCAATTAATATATCTAACACGATTTTCTTTATATATTATGACATTTCTCAGGGTTATGAAAAACAATAAGTAAAATAAAGGGAACAACACATAAATGGAAGTATATGAGAATCTCCTTATTGAGTTAAAAAAATTGATAGAAACTTTCAAGAAAAACACAGATAGATCATTTTCAAGTAGGAATTTACTAGAAAAACAGATTAAAGGCAAAAAATCAAGAAGAAATTTAACCGGATAGCAACGACCCACAAAGGGAAGCAACCAGACGAACTGCAGAACAAATTTAATACAAAATTTATAGAGTTAAAATCATTATTAGAGGAAAGAACAGAAGAAACTCTGAACAATACAGTCGTTTCAGAATCAGAAGAATCAAATCAAGAGTGCAACGCTCTACAAATAGGAAAAATGGGTACAAATACGTTTGTTCTAGCTGTAGCGATTAAAATATTGCCAGAATTTGGAGGCAACACAAAAGAGCTCTCCAATTTTCTGAGTCTTGTGCAAATGCATAGCAAGACGCTAAAAACTGATAGAATTTGTATGGCTAGCACGTCTGAGTGAGAAAGTGCGAAACAAGATGTCCGCAGTTGTTAAACCGACATCTATAGAAGGTCTAAAGAAAGCCCTAACAGAAGCTTTTAAGACAAGAGAAACTTCGCAGAATCTGCAACAAAAATTATCAAACTGCAAACAACACAAAATGAAAGTCCAGGACTTCTCAGACAAATTACTAGAGATTGTCGCGGACCTGAACAAATCATCGGCAAAATAGAGGAAATATGCATAACAATTGCGATAGAAATAGCCAGAATAGAAATAATGGCAAAATCAGAACAATAGAGGAAGAAATTTTTTCAGAAACCCTCGGCAAAACCAACAAAGAAGGATACATTTTCTACAGGAGGCAAGCAATGCGCAAAGTCCGGGACGAAGTCAGCCAGAAACAGAATAAGACAAAAATCAAGAAAATACAATACAACATCAGAAGTTGTACAACAAATTACATAACGCTGACGGACAAACGCACACACACAAAATTAAACTTCCTCATTGACTCCGGAGCAGACATCCCAATTTGCAAGACAAATTCACTAACTTATGAAATAAACCGGAGTGACCAGTATACGATAACAGGAATCACAAACAATGAAACACACTTATTGGGCACAGCTGAATTGCAGTTAGCATATGAGGAACATGACATAGAACACAGGTTTCACATAGTGAATTCGCAAGCTCCAATCACCACACATGGAATACTAGGAAGAGATTTCCTAATGAAATACCTATGTAAAATAGAATATGAAACCTTCACAATAACTGCAAATCTGAATAATGACGATGTGACAATACCCATGATAAACAGATTTAAAGATGAAATTACTATACCAGCAAGGACAGAGATAATTCAAGCAATAACAATCAGCATCAGAGAAGATAGCATAATTTGTGGCGAAGAATTGATGGAAGGAGTATTTCTGAGCAACACGATCATACCAAAAAAGGGAGTCCAGCATATAAAACTGCTAAACACCAACGACCACATAATAACATTAAAACCATTTACAGCAAAGCTACATCTGCTGACAGACTATGAGAAAATAAGAGTACGAAAGGGAAAGCTATGAGAAAGTTAAACTAACCGACGATTTCACAAACTCTTAAAAGAACTCAAATTAGAAGGATTAGACCAAATGCGAAGAATTCAATCACAGAGATCTGCAAAAAATATCAAGATGTATTTCATATAGAAGAACGATAAATTAACAACAAATAACTTCTATACACAAAATATAAGTCCAATAGATGATAACCCTGTCTATATAAAAAAATACAGACTGCCACATTCTCAAGTTGACCAAATAAACAAGGAAGTCGATAAACTAATACGGAATGATATAGTTGAACCTTCAGTCAGTCCCTACAACTGACCACTCCTAATAGCACCAAAAAAATCAGGTGATAAAAAGAAATGGAGACTAGTTGTGGACATCAGGCAGCTAAACAAGAAAGTAATCAACGATAAATATCCTCTAACAAGATTAGAAGACATCCTAGATAAACTAGGACGAGCAAAGTACTTCTCGACACTTGATATGACGAATTCGTTTCATCAAATAGAGTTGGAAAAAGACTCAAGAAAATTAACCGCATTTTCAACGAATCAAGGACATTATCAATTTAAAAGATTACCTTTTGGATTGAAGATATCTACAAACAGTTTTCAGCGAATGCTCTCAATCGCATTAAGTGGTCTAGATGACGGTGCTTTCATATACGTCGATGATATAATAATACATGGATGCAACCTTTAAAAATAATAATCAAAACAGATCCAACTAATCATAAAGTAATAGAAACGTATCCTGTAGCAAAGAATGTGGACGACGTACGACGATTCGTAGCCTTCTGCAATTATTACAGACGCTTCATAAAATTTTTTGCAGAAATAGCACGCTCACTAAATGCACTCCTAAAGAAAAATACACTATTCCTTTGGACAGAAGAATGCAGAAAATCTTTCAAAATGCTCAAAACAAAACTTATAACTTCGCAAGGAGAAATAGGACAAGATTTGCCGATATGCTATGCAAGTAAAACACTAAGTAAGCATGAGTTGAATAAGTCCATAATAAAAAAAGAATTGCTTGGTATTCACTGGGGAATCAATTTCTTTAGACCCTATCTGTATGGGAACAAGTTCACAGTTGTGACCGATCATCGACCACTCGTCAGCCTCTTCACCCATAAGAACCCTTCTTCGAAACTAACGAGAATACGTTTAGACCTCATGGATTACGATTTTGAAACTTTGTATAAACAAGGAAAAATGAATACAAACGCAGATGCCCTGTCAAGAATAAAATTAGACTCTGAGAAATTAAAATCAATGATACCAAAAAAATAAACGTTATCACACGAAATTTGATGAAAAAGCAGCAAAACGGAATGGAAAATAGAGACAATATAGAATCAGGCCAATTCTATATATGGGAATGCACATCTATCTCCGAAATAAGATACATAAAAAAGATACAATTTGACACAGCGTACGCACAAGATAATGCGAAAAATAAAAGTTTGCCACAGATAAATATAACAAAAAAAGGGGTAACCGTTCAGTACAGCGAAAATCCAATGTTCAACCTTGGTTACATCATGGAGAAACTGATACAAAAAATGAACGAGAATAATATTATACAACTCGCAAAGGACGATGCTATATTCAATTATATTAAAATAAATGAATTTAAAAATAAATTCAATGAGCTGCAGCAAAAGAATAAACGTGGTAAGGCAACACCACTAACTATACTACTTTTTGAACCCCCGATAAGGATAAATGATCCAGAGAAAAAGAAAGAATTAATCAAAGAATACCATGACAGCATGCATGGTGGACACGCTGGAATTAAACGCTGCATAAACAAATTAAAACAGAGGTATATATGGAAAAACCTCAATAAAATGGTAAAAGAATACATAAACAAGTGTGATAAGTGCGCAAAAAACAAACTTAAAAAATACACAAAAGAAACGCTACTGATAACGGAGACGCCAACAAGTAGCTTTGAAACAATTGCAATTGACACTGTAGGACCTTTAAGAATGTCAAATGGTTTTAGGTACATTCTAACACTACAATGCGAATTAACAAAATTTGTGGAGGCATACCCAATGGAGACAAAAGAAGACTCCTCAGTAGCAAAAACAATTGTTGAAAGAGTCATCTTGAAATATGGATGTTTCAGAACATTGAAGACAGACGGAGGTACGGAATTTGTAAGCGAACTACTCAAAACTATTTGCAATTTTTAAACATAAAACATGTCACATCCACACCGTTCCATCATGAAACTCTAGGATCCATTGAAAGAAACCACAGAGTGCTAAACGAATACCTAAGATCATTCTCGCAAGAAGACAATTGGGATGAACTAATTCCATAATATGTATTCTGTTATAATGCAACACCACACACAGATGCAAATTATACACCATTTGAATTAGTATTTGGAAGAATAGCAACGCTACCGGCAGAAATTCTGAAAGACAAGGAACAGATAGATAGCATACACAGTTATGCAGGGGAATTGGCAATAAGGTTGAAAAGAGCTCATGAAAAGAGCAAAGAAAACTTAGAGGAAGCTAAAAAAGACCGCAAAACAGCAAAAGATAAAGATTCTAACCCCTCAAACTTCAATATCAACGACTATGTATATTTGAGGGTCTATACAAGAAAGAAACATGAAAGTCCTTTTGAAGGACCCTTTAAAATAATAGAGCAAATAGGAGTAAACTCAACAATATTAATGAACGGCAAACCTAAAGAAGTGCATAATAATAGATTGATAAAATGTAAATTTAAATAAGGAAATATTACTAAAAATATTGTAAAATTGTATAATAACTAAGCTAAAGACGTTATCTACACATAATAATAAACAAGACTAATAAAAGCATAAGTTACCTAGATGACACTCATTAGGGATAACTCAGTAGGAATAGCAAACTGTTTAGGATAATTAAATAGATTAAAAGTAAAATAAAGTTTGTCAATACTACAAATACACAAAAAACATTTTTTTTTATGTACAACATTTTTTTTTTATTTATAAGGGTAAGGTGTAATGTATGTATATATAAACCTTTCAATTCAAATTTATGTCACCTCAAATAGATTAGATTACATACCGAACCAATGCACTGTAAAGCCATGACCACAGACAAGGAAAATAAATAATTATCGAAACGATAATTGAAAGAAAATAAAAACAAAATAAATTGCTCGACCTTAACAGAAACTTGCAACACACGCAAATTTCGCTATACAAGCAAAATGTTCAATTGTAATTGTGTCTGCGGTCATCGCTATAACAAATCAATCAATGAATCATAAAGAAGTTCAGTGATCAGAATTGTTGACACTGCAGCTATGATTTATAATTTCATTTATTGCAATTTGGCAATAACTCCCCCCTTTTAGAATTATTTGATTCCTATGTAAACTAATTTTATAAATAAGCAAGCATGGGTCATTAAAGATCAGAGTTATTTTGATCGTGAAAACCTTTTGATCTCTCACTAAAACAGCGGCATACTCTGCCATATAAAAATAAGCCGGCATACTCTGCCTAAATATTAAAACAGCGGCATACTCTGCCATATTGAAGTAAATCGGCATACTCTGCCTATATTTAAAACAACGAGAAAGCTTCATTCTTGCAGTGACTTTGTTGTCGAGCGGAAACGTTTAAAAACTATTTTGCTTCTTTAGTCTAAATTGTCGGGTTTTAAATAAGTGTTATTGTAATTCCAGCTTTAGCAAACTGCAGAAAGCAAGGAGAAAAAGGTACATTATTGTGATATTCTTTTGTGTCAAATATTATCTTTTAAAATGAGATTTGAGTGTGAGGGATGTTCATTTAAAAGTAAAAGTTTAAAAACCTTGTAAACCAAGTAAGTACCTAGATGAATTCTTGGTTCGCACTTATGATGCTAGCAATAGAAATTTTTTTTCTTTTGTTTTTTTTTTTTTTTTAGAATATTTAGAGAATAAAGCTTGCGTCCACTACAACAAAATTTTTAATGAGGTTCAATTTCGTCCAAATCCCTGTACACAATTGTTACACTGAAATTATATATTAAACCCTAAAACCCTACGGCCCCGTCCTTCGTGACATTTCTAACTAAATATGTAAGGTTCATTTTTCGATGTTAAAAATCACATGTAATGCTACGTAAGTAAATTTTATTGTTTTATATTATGGTTAAATTCTTTTTATGTTTGGGGTTTTTTTTTTTAAATTTTGATATTGTTATATTTGTTTGGTACTTAGCTTCAAGTAATCATGGCGGGATCTATTTTTGGCGGCAGTACCCTCTTGAATTATAGGGAAACTTTGGTAGAGATGCGCTAGTTTCTCCTTGTTGATATTGTTTGCTCTTTATAATCTTTTTATATGGCAAAAAGAAAACTGGTTGATTCTGGATATTTTTCCGATCTATCACTTTTTCTTTTAGCATGTTCTCAGATCAAGCGACGACCACGCACCTCCGCCGGAAAAACCCCGTTCCAAAAATCTCCTGTTTCTTCTTTCTTTTTTGTTTCATGCCCAGACCTCAACAGCTATTCCCCGTATTTTTAAAACGTAAGCATGTTTTCCAGTTTGGCTATGTTTATGCCACCAGTGAGTTTTAATTGGAAATTCATTTTATTTTAGCTGTAGTATGACGTTTTATTTTTAAAAGTTCATTTTTTTTCACTTATTATTTTATTTTAGTATTTTTATTTTATATTTATTATTTATACTTATATCTAGCGTTAGAATATTGTCACCTACATCTCTAAGGGATCTTAGGAAATTAGATTTGTAATTCAATGTTTGGAATTTAAGTATTATAGCACGAGGAATTATTTGAATATAGTAATGTCACTAGAGTGTACATTACAACCTATAACAAACATCAATTCTCACATCGTAATCAAAAATATAAAGTGTTAAAGTGCCTCTACTCGAATTTCGGTGGTGAATATTATAAATATTCTAGTTTTCCTCTCACATATATAGAGTCCATAAAATATATCGGAGTCCCCTAGAGGAGACTTATACTTGCAGATTAACAGGGTGTCAGTTCATTTCAATTTGTAAGATAAACATAATAAAGCACTCGAAACTTCACATAGCTACAGGTACTGCTGCTCGATGCCCCTTACCAATTTTGTGTCGACCTTTTTTTCGTAACCAAAATACGTTCTTAAGCCATATAAATCGAAAGCATGGTAATGTCAAAGCAGTGATCAGTTCGAAGAACTCTATGGAGTTTCTGCAGATGATGTGACTGTTTTGGAAAGAAGTCAACCCAGTATTTCTTGCTTAGAAAATAATGACGAAGACATGGATTATAAAAGCATAATGCGGTTTATTTAACATTGAAGTGCAAATATGATTTAACTGATAATGTAATTGATTATATTACGGAGGAGTTAAAGAATTGCGTTGGAAATACTGGTAAGCATATAAGTTATAAAATACAAGAGATCTACACTAGCTGTGATGCACCTGTAATGTTGTGTGAAAAATTGCAAGAGATTGCAATAAAACCAAATGCTTTTATGGCTCCGTCAAGTACGTATAAACGAAATTTGTATTTTAAGCAACATTGTGCATTTATTGAGCAAATAGAAATCTCATTGGAAAGAAATGGTCTCCATGTGGAATGTTCATATCACTACGTTCCAATACAACATAATTTGGAAGTGATTTTTCATAATTCATCTCTAATAAAACAATTCCTACAAGAAAGAATAGAAAAACCGGAAGTTCTGGTTGATTATTGGAATGGTGAAATTTATAAAAATTCCTACTTTTTTCGATCTGAGAAACGAATTGAATTATTTTTGTACATTGATTCATTCGAAGTGTGTAATGCCTTGAGCTCATCTAGAAACAAACACAAAGTATTAGTTGTGCACATAATTATTGGAAACATGATTGCGCGCTTACGGAAAAAGACTGATAACATATTTTTAGCTATTATATGTAAGGAAAATCACGTTAAATATTTTGGTTTAAATCAAATTTTGAGCCCTTTAATGGAAGATTTAAAAAGTTTAGAGGCATATGGAATTTCAATGTCGGTACACATTGAATTTCAAAGTGTACCGATAAAGAAGAATAGATAAAAGGTCTTGTAGTCGGTGTTCTTTCAGATAATTTGGGTAGCCACCAAATCGGAGGATATTGCGAAAATTTTAGTAGTTCCCAATATTTTTGTCGCTATTGTCTTATAGAAAGAAACCATTTAAAAGATCCCAGATTTTATGAAAAGCATGCAGATCTAGGAACGGCAGAAAATTATTGTTCAGACATAGAAGTTTTGAAAACTTCTCTTCAGCTTAATAACGTTAATGGAATTAAAAAGGTATCGTGTCTTAATGAACTACAGTTTTATCATACTTTTACTCCCGGCCTTCCACCTTGTCTAGCTCATGACATTTTTGAAGGATTCGCAAAAAGGGATTTAAAGTTAATAATTGACTACTACGTTCACCAAGATATTATAACTATAGATTTTTATGAGTCGCTACGTACTTTGGGCAAAAAATTGAAGCTGAATGTGAGTTTTCCAATAATTATGAAAAATACTAAGCGCCTTCTAAGTAAAGCACATGAAATTTGGATGCTTATTATATTATTCCCGATAGTAATGCTGCATAAGGGCATTTCTACTGATGAGAATACGTGGAAGTTTTTTTTTAGGTTATTACAAATAGTACGGATTGCTGTTTCCGAAGAAGTATCATTGGTTCAAGTAACTATATTAAGTAATGAAATATCTGAATATTTTTATTATCGGCAAATTTGTTTTGGTAATATACCGTTGACTCCAAAGCACCACTATCTTACTCACTATCCCTACTTAATGAAACAGTTAATAAATGTATGGACAATGCATTACGATCGAAAATACAGTACTCTGAAAAGAAAAATTACCAGCTCAAAAAATCTAATTAATGTTTCAAAAAGTATTAGTAACAAGGAGCAGTTTTATCAATCCATGATTCAGAGATCAAGATTTCCGCCAGATGTGGAATGCAACGAACCAAAGCCTATATATCCTGAAATGTTAACAACGGCTTTGTTTACCTATATGACAGAGAAACTGACAATTAATGAACTGACTTATAAAAAAAACGAATATGTCATAATAGATACTGACAATCAATATAATATCAAACTGCTGAAAATAGAATATATATTGCTGAAATGTGATTTAAAAGAACCAACTTTTTATGGAAAATCCTGCAATATGCACAACAATTATAATAGTGGATTATACGAATCAATGAACGAGTGGAATAACAATAAGTATGCATCGTACATATTTATTTCAAAATAGACTTTATGTCTCTCTTCCTTCAGCAGTACAAAATGGACCAAAAGAACTATATTTTTAAAATTTACGATAAATCTCGTCTAGTTAGGAAAATCGTTTGCTGCTCTGCTCACGTAAATATTTTAATCGGGAAAGGTAATAATATTTACATAATTAATATGACTAGGAAATAATATATTTCGTCTTATTAGGAAATCAAAAAGGAATCGTTGGTAATAGCCTAGTAACTGAATTTAATGGAATGAATATAGAAGAAGATGAAGTTCTGGAATTATTTGACAAATCGAAAATTATAATGATACTGGATTCAAACAATCACTGGGAAGCTGAAAATGCCGACAAAAATTAGTTAAATTTTATTATTGAAAATAAGAAAGATAAATTGATATTTACACCTAATAAATATTTAAATATAAATGTGGCCCCTATTCCGCTAATCACCTAATTTTTTGGCGCGGAACTTTCAAAAATCAAATTTTGTTACATGAAATTAGTAAGGTTGGTCACACAGTGTGCTCTGGGCAATTAAATAATTTTAGATAAATGTTATTCGAATATGTTTAGGCTAATTTGGGGTATCTAAAAAATTTTAAAACTAACAAAAAAAAACTTTAACTTTATTATCACACACCTATGTATGTAATGAAAATAATTTAGGTATCAAGTAAGTAATATAAATATTCTTTCATTTGAAAAATATTATATTTTCTTAAAAGTTTGACTGCTTTCCTTTCATTTGATGTACCAACGTACATGCATTCACCCTAATTGCACATAATTTCATTAATTTTGCTTAGAAATGGAGACACTCGTTGGAAAACTTAGTCGGTTTACTATCAATTAATTTCCATTTCTTACCTTTTAAATACCTAAATTATTTATAACGGAATAGAAGAATTTTTGAGATTTCTTGTTAATGATTTTAAATTAAATTATAAATGCAAGAGAAAAAACAACCGCCCCGTTTTTGAAGTCGGGACCACCTTCCGCTTTTCGGGCGATTGCTCTTACCTCTGAGCTAACGAGAGATATGCCTTTTTTTCCCGGCTTCAAAAACCGGATGGGGTAGTTGTTTTTTTCTTGTATTTATAATTTAATTTAAAATCATTGAAAATAACAGTTCTCAAAAATTCTTCTATTCCATCTATGACCGATGCTAAAAATTGTAAGTTCGAGTCCCATATAGGACAAGATAAAAATAAATATCTGTCTAACGTCTTCAATAACAAAGCTACAGTTGGAATAAGTAACCAAAATTAGCTATCATGCAGTTTCCTTACGAAAACTTGAAACATCGAAAAGTTGTCTTTTATTGGATTATGCCACTGACATATATATAATGGACTGCTGACACTACTGAAATTGTTTACATTATTTGACATTATCATGGGATCACTTTTTTATAGTTGACTCTTTTTGGGTTAACTACTTTATTCCCTTGAACTTCAAATAATAAGTGCTATACAAAATCCAGCATAGTCCAGTTTCAGATCAGTGGTTTTCAAAATGAATATATAGAATATTAGAAATAGATGACAATACAATATTTGTAATCCTTTCGCTGTTCCCCATACCTACTTTCAGGGACATGCAGACAAAAATTGCTTAATTTAGTTTCTATAAAAATTATGTTAATAAAATATTTGATGTTGTAGGAGATAAGCCTCCAAGTTTAGAAGTAATTTCGATGCGTCTGTAATTTGTTGAACTTTTCATATGATTATTAAATCGAAAGTAAAACTTGAAATTAAGATAATTGTCACACCCCTGCCAAAAAAAGTTGACCCATATGAAACAGAAAATCAGACAGTTCATGTTATATGTCAGTGGATTATGCATATGCATATGTGTCCTTTCTGTAAGCATTCTCTGATACTAAAATTGCCCTCATCTGAGGAATTTCTTGTAGTAAATGTATGACGACAAAACAAGATTATCTAAAAAACGGTTGCATGTAGATAGATACATGTGCATAGCCAAATTAAAGGTAACTTTCTAAGATTTTTATATTAAATGAAATATTTTTTCGAATTGAACGAAACTTGTCTCAAATGAGCCTTTTTCTCATGGAATGAAACCTTTCTCGTAGGAATTTTGGTTTTTTGATTGGTATCATTTGTAAAATTTCGACATTTCGATTCCCAGAAGATAATATTTGTTATTTCAGACTCACCTTTATCAACATTATCTATGGGTAGTGAATCAGCAATAGGATCAATTTCTTCTTACGATATTGATTTAATGAACGATCAGATTTTGTTGATTGACAAACCAACAAATCCATGTACATCAAAGGATTTATCACAAAAGTACATTTATGTAGAGGAGAGTTCTAAAGTCTTTAAAAATTGAGAAATCCCAAATCTTCCTAAAGGTATTAGTGACATGTGTGAGTCAAAAGAAAAACTACGACCATGCCAATTCGATGATATTGTACATACGAGTATAATAACAGATAAACTTCGATGCGTTTCTACTAAAATTCCAGTTTCAGTATTTAGAACTGTCTCTAACAACTTGGTTGCAAAATATCCCACAAGTTTTTGCCAAGTTGGACGACAAAGGAGATCCTTTGCGTGATACTAACACAATTTTACTTACAAAATTAATCAATCACAATAATTACAAAAATAATTCAAATAATCACAAAAGCAAATTAAATCCAGATACATATTGATTTTAAGTCGCGCAAGAAAGCAAAGACATTTAGAGATACTTGCGAGAATTGGCAGCCCCTTCAACTAAAGAAACAGCTTCTTCTGCCAATGAAAAACAAAAGTGGCTCAGTAATATGTACATGAAAAAAAATCTAACTAATGATGAAAACTATAAAATGAATGAATATATGGAAAAGACTTTCCCACATTAGAGGCAGCTATTAAATAATTTCAAAAGTCCACCATCATTAACTAAAGTAAGGGAAATTTGGCCGCTTCTGTTCAATAAAGATTTTGTGTTAAAACATTTTGAAATGCTAATCAAACTATCCGTATCTGATTTCTTTCAAAATTTTAATCAAAAATTCTTATGCATTTTTCGAATAAGGGAACAACCATTGAAACAGCAAATTCTATCCATGATGATGAGGAATTTTTAAGAATATTGGCATGCTTTTTTTAAGTAGGATGTAAAATGTCTTTTTAAAAGATTTGAGGTAAAAACTTCATTTTTTTTAATACCAAATTAAGCACGTAATTATATCTTTTTCCGTCTTCATTATAGATCGGAACAAATATGGAAAGCATAAGTTGTCCTCCGCAAACTCCCTGGTTCGGTATTATAGGTAAAATCAAAACAATCATTGTTTGTAATGTATATATTTAAAAATATTTTAATTTTTAGAAAGTGGCGACTTGAACATATTTTATGTGTTTTCTGATTCGGAAATAATTAATTCGAGCTCTGCAAATTTTCAGGAGGCCTTGTGTCAAATAATAGCACTGTATTATATGTATAACACCAATATCCTAAATCTTTATCTTTGAATTTAGAATTTATTGAAAAGTATTTCTTTAAACACTACACAGAAATAAGTCCAGGCAGAAAAAAACTATTAATTCAAAATCAAAAATTTTAAATTTTATATTGTCATTGAATAGACTTACTTAGCTTTAAGTTTTTAAGTACAGACGGTCCCTGCATTTACATACGTCAACCTCCATTCCTTGGAAAGTGACTTAATTCGAATAATGGTCGGCAAAAATATTTATAAAGCCATACTTTGAGGACTTTGGATTTTCTATAAAGGCTTTTGTGTAATGTGCATTAATTTTTTATTTACTTTTTTTGAATATTAAGTTTTTGTTATTCTTTTATTAAATAAATAAAAGGAAAAGAGATTAAGACTTGAAATAATAAACAAAGAAATTTATAAAGAATCTATGTTTCAACTATTTCATGCGCCAATAACAATTGTTAAAGGCTCTTTTGCCTTTGTCAATTTTCTTTTGTTGGAGTCAAAGGTACTTGGACCTTGACTTTATTGTGAGAGTCGTTGGTGCTTGTACCAAGACTCTTGAGCAGTTAATTGTTGATTGGTTCTAGTTGCCTTACCTTGGCTAGGGGGCAAAACAGAACTTCGTAGTGGCTTAACCGTGTGGCTTTAAAAACTTCTCTTGATAAACTGAGACTTTATTGAATATTTGAATTAAATTTATACATTAAAACTGCTTACTATGTAGCTAATTTTTGTACATTATGTACGAGTAAGTATTTATTGTACCCACGAATTCCACCGTCGTTCAGAGTACCGAGAAATTTTCTTATTTCTTGCTCTCGGTTACGGATAAGCATGGCTATGCACAAGCTGCATATCCAATTTTTCATTCTTTACCATTGAAATTGTCGCGATAATTCTATGCTCAAACTGCATATCAGGAAAATTCTATCCACAAGCTGCATATCAGATTGCACTTTTTATCAGTTGAATTCGTGGGTACATTTAGTTAATTGTGAGAAAATTATTTCTTGCAAACTTGAACATCCTCCCCGCGTTGGACTGTAGTTGAACTATGGTTGATTCTAGATGGTTATTGCAAAATCTCCGGCAGAACTTCTCCTCGGATAGGGGGTTGGCTGTTGAGGGTCTGCAACGATCCGTCTTGGATGAGGTTTTGGTTTTGAGTATTCGTCCGCTTTTCGGCACCAATTCCAGCCATTAGCCTTAAACTTATATATCAAGCATACAGCGATAATGCCTGCTAGTAACACCGCTATGTATCCTACTGCATACTGGTGAGCATCGTGCACCTGTAGTCTAGTGGGTAGCTTACTGTTGGCCATTTGTGTATCGAGGCGTTGTTTAACTTCCTGCAGCTTGCGAGATTGAGCGTTGTAGGGTGATACCTTATTTATTACAGCCTCTATCTCCTCTTGTTTCACGATGTCTGTGATATGGCTTATAGGAGTGTAGGACATCCTATTGACACTTGGGTATATATTGTGCCCCTGGACCGTGACTTCGTTCTGTTTTATCATGCAATGCTCCTGTAGCTTCATAATGCCCGATCCTTCCATTGTTGTTGTCGTGACATTGGTGCCACAAACGACTTTCACTAAAACCCTTTCCTTGATCGCAAATATCCATTGTTTTGGATTGTTTAGATGGATCCACTGGGACTCATCTCCGCTTGTCAAATTTACCTCACAGGAGCTTTTACTTGACCCCCGATTGTAAATTGGATGAGTCTGCTTACATAAATGATGACCTCCATTGATGGAGATGCATGATTGTACCTCTGGTTAGGTGAGAGGGAATTATTGGTCACGATGTAAGTTGATGATTAAAAACTTAGATGATGGCGTAATTTTAATGAAGGTGTCATTGATGAGTACTGGTATCGGTATTATCCGAAAGAGTTCAAAATCCTCAGGTGACAGTAATGGTAGACTGAGCTTAAAGATTACGTGTCTTGCTGTGACTCGTGTTGCTGCCTTCAGTAGGTTGTATAAGCTGCGAACATCACCTGGTCTCACTGACAGTCTTAAAGGTGGTGCTAAGTGGATTCTGATGGTAAACAATTCTTGTCTTAGTTGGTTCGGTGAGATCAATTGGGGACTAATTCGTCCATTGTGAGTGTCAGTAAGCGTATCTGTGATGGCAAACTGCACTCTTTGTATATTTGAGCATACTAAAATTGTCTGTATGGACAGGGATGTAAATAGGAGGATTAGTCTTTATTGCTGAAGTTCCTCTGAAGTAAATTGAGTGAAGTTGGCAAGTTGGGCTAATTCTGATTCTATTGCTTTATACTGGCTGGCCCACTGTTAGTGATTTCGTCTAATGATGTTCAAAGTCGAATCGATAATTGTTGTTTGGTTTTTTATAAGATTGAGAAGGTGATTTTCATTTGACTTCACATCCTCAATCGTCTGAGACTTCTTCTCAGCGTAATCGGCATCTAATACTCCAAACAATGCATTGGCGATGTTTCCGACAGAATTTACGGCTCCTCTTCTAGTTCGGCCTGGTTCGCCATCGACTTGTGGCCTTAACAGCTCGTTATTGCTGGCCAGCTCTGCCTTTAGATGCTCTAGTTGTGTGACTATAGTTCTGCATGATCCCTCTCGTGTGATTGATTCACAGAGGTCGTGCAACACCCGACTTCCATTCAGTAAATATTCGAACACTCTCCAATAGGGTGTCATATTATAATAGACAATCAGGTTCCATTCATTAGAAATCACGCTCGCGGTGCCAAGGTTTTCAAAGTGGAGCCCAGGCTGATTTTTAAATGGCGTTATTTGAACAGGTGAAGCGATACTTAATGGTAGGCACAAACAAACCATTAGCAATATACTGATTGCGGACCCTGCTGAATATCGTGCCTTCTTTTTGGAATTTTATTTGTCGGCATTGAACTAGGCTTGTCTTGCTGCGTTGATGCCGAGCTTGAGGCGGTTGCATCTATTTTAGTGCTGGTGCTAGTTTTCTTTGTTTCTGATTCCTCCGCCAAAGGTATTTCCTCATTCAATATTCAATATAGGAAGTAGTGCCAGGCTATGTATATGTCGACGCAAGATATTGATTGCTACTCGCACCTCAGCCACCTGAGCGAAGCCGTTGTCCCCTTTAGTGACGCTAGTTATTATTCCTAGTGGCCATTTAAGTGGAGGCAGGTTGTCCTCCTTAATGATGACCAACGTTCCTGTTTCGATATTTTGGCTTGATGTCTTCCATTAAGTGCGCTGTTGTAGTTCATTCAGGTACCCTCTAGACCACCGCTTCCAAAATTCGTTTTTCAGGTGGGCGACCAATTTCCATCTGGTTGGAAGATTGACCTTTACTAGTTCTGACTTTGGATCAATCGTGCTGGTGAGTGGTTCCCCTATTAAGAAGTGTGTTAATTAGTGTTGATAGATCATTGGGATCTGATGAGAGGGGTGTTATTGGCCTCGAATTCAAAACTGCTTCGATTTCGACAACAACGGTTTCCAGCTCCTCGTAAGTCAAGGATGCATTTCCGACTGTCCTTTTAAGTAGGTGCGTAGCTGATTTGAAGGCAGCCTCCCAGAGACCACCAAAATGAGGGGCACGTGGCGGAATGAAATGAAAGGCGGTGCCCTTGGGTTCACAAACTGCAGCTATTTTAGTCTTTGCCTTGTCGGAATATATGGTTTCCTTCAGCTCTTCTAGTTCATTTTTGGCGCCAATGAAATTCGTTGCGTTGTCGCAATAAAAGTTTCGACAATGGCCTCGCCTTACCACGAATCGTTTAAGAGCCCCGAGAAATGCTTGTGTGGTTAAATCACTCACCACTTCCAGATGAACTGCCTTGGTGGCAAAGCAACAGAATACCGCAATGTAGGACTTCTGTGGGCGTTTTCCTCTAACCTTGTAATGTGTTCACACTGGCCCACAAAAGTCCAGACCAGCATTTGTGAATGGCCGTGCAGGTTGCACTCGAAGAGGAGGCAAATTGCCCATTGCCTGTGGCATCATTCTTGGTTTTGCTCTTGCACAGCGTACACAATTTTGAACTATAGATTTTGCAATCGTTTACCCCTTTACTGGCCAAAATTGTTGTCTCGTGATTGCTAGGAGAGTCTGTGGACCAACGTGAAGATTTTCAACGTGAATTTTGATCATCACAAGTTTAGTAAACTGATGGGAATACGGTAGTAGCATTGGGTGCTTTGCCTCATAGGATACGTCGGCCGCTTGCAGACATCCTCCCACGCGTATGATATCCCTTTCACCTAAGAAAGGTGCCATACTAATTAATGGGCTACCTTTGGCTAGATGTTTAAATTGCCTTAGTTGAATAATCTCTCTGTTAAAACACTCTTCCTGCATTACCTTAACAATTACTACAAGGGCTTCATTGAGTTCTTCAACAATGAGTGGTTGTGGATTAGTTGTGTTTATCTTTTTGCTTATGTGTCTCAATCTGTTAATGAAGCGTTAGATGTATGCTGTGATGCGGTTTAGTTTCTTGAACGAGTTATGATGATTTATCTTGAGAATGAAGTGTGTGGAATCCTGCCTTGTGGTTATGGGTAGTGCAGTTTGCTTATTTTCTAAATCGGACTGAATATTCCTTGAATATGGTTGTGGCCATGATGATTCACTGCCATGTAAAAATATAGGCCCATAAAACCACAAGTTACAAGATTTCAGCTTATCCGGGTTTAACCCTCGGGTTAAAATATCAGTAGGATTTTCCTTGGAGCCTACATGACGCCATTGTTCAGGATCGCCACTCGATTGGCCGCAAATGTATGGAATAATGAGGATGATGAATTCAAACATACCAAAACAATTTCTGAATGCGTCCAGTAATAAATCGGCTCGTTTCTTAGATTTAAATCCCTTTTGAGACGCGTGGTGAGCTCAGCTGCTAGTTTAGCTCCACATGCTTCAAGTCTAGGTAAAGTAACTTGCTTAATTGGTGCTACCTTCGACTTGGCACACAGCAGTCGTACTACGATCTGACTATTCTTGGTTATAGATCTGATGTATACTGCAGTAGGCCTTCTGGGAGGCATCAGCGAACATGTGTATCTGTGTGACCTTTAATGATTCTTGAGACAGTACATGTCTTGCAAATTTAATGTCGTTTAACGATTGTAGATCATTACGAAACTTAGCCCATTGGGGGGTATACATCTCCATCGGGATAGATGCATTCCAATCTAATTTTAACGCGCATAGTCGTTGCAGGATTATCTGGGCAGTAACCACTACTGGAGACATGATGCCAAGTGGGGCAAATAGTCGTGCTATGTCTGAACATTCTGTTCGTTTTGTGATTGTGTTCCTTTCGATCTTGGTGGTTTTGACACAAAATGAGTCTGAGTTTTGTAGCCAAGTGAGACCCAAAATTTTTATTTGCTCCTCAGTTTCGTTGCCAAATGTAAGCTGTGGCTCGATATCCTTTTGTTGAACACCGTTTAATAGCCGCGGGTGGTTTCCACACCATTTTCGGAGTGTGAATCCTGTCAGTTGTGTTTGCATTTCACAAACAGTAGACAGGCTATCTGATCCTGAGATCACATTGTCCACGTAGAAATCTCTAGCTAGTACCTTTGCTCCCAGTGGATGTGATGTGGCCTGCTCTTGAGATAGTCTTTGCAGACATTTTGTCGCCAAATATGGAGCAGAGGTTGTTCCGTACGTGACGGTATTCAGTTGAACGCATTTTAGAGGATGATCTGGGCCGACTCTACAAACATTTAGTTGGAATTTTCGGTTGTCGTCATTGACCATTATTTGCCGATACATCTTCTCGATGTCGGCAGTGAAGACGGACCGTGGTAATCGAAATCTGAGCAAGATTGAAAACAATTCGTCTTGTATTGTTGGTCCTGCTGCAAGTATGTCATTCAATGCGACATTGGACGATGCAAGAGGCCTCGAACACAACTCTCAGTTTCGTTGTCGTGCTCTCTGGCTTGAGCACACAATGGTGTGGAATGAAATAATGTGGTGTTGTAATTCTTTCAAAGTCGACTTCCTGCATGTGGCCTAGGTTTTGATATTCATTCATAAATTCAACATACTGGGAACGGAGCTCACTATTCTTCATTAGTTTTCGCTCTATTGACCAGAACCTCCGTAATGCGATGTCCTTAGACTCACCTAATTTTTGTGGATTTTCCGTGAATGGTAGTTTGACAATAAAACGACATGTGTCACTTCTTTTGACACGTTGGTTAAAGTGTTCTTCACATCGTTTTCTGAAGGGGTAAAGGTTTTCCTATTTTCAGAAGCTTCTTCCAAGAATTTTCCATTTTGAACTATCAATTGGTCGGGTCGGCTGTGGTGCCAAAATTTGCTTGAGGATGAATGATTCTAATCTAGCAGAAAACCCACTCGTGCGTGATTGGATCAACACGCTTACTCGTTTATTTGCTTGTTGTTTCGACTGACCGATGCCTTGAACATGCATCAGCGCCGGAGCCCCCTTTAAACCTAGTTTCTTGATGATTCTTTCACTTATGAGGTTCTCCTGGGATCCAGAGTCGAGAATAGCTCTGCACATCATGCCCTTGCCATCATGTGTAGTAAGATTTATTGCAACTGTGCTGAGCAATACATAGCCTTCATGATGGTTAACCATCTGTGTTGCTAGTGTCGTGGATTGGCTTGTGGATTCAGCTATCCTTGGTTGCTGAGCTGGAGAACTCATTGCTTGTGTTGAGCTCGAGTTCTTTTGATGTGTGGCCTGTTGATGGACTGATGTATTGTGCCTCTTGGAGCAATGAGTACATCCCCTTAATGTACAGTTGGTTGCATAATGTCCAGACCTGAGGCAGTTAATACACAAGTTGTTCTTCCGTAGAAATCTTAGGCGTTCAACAGGTGTATATTGCAGACATTTCCGACAACTGAAAAGCTGATGGTTTCCTTGCAAATGATGCATTTCGTTTGAGGTGTGTTGGTGGATACAAACGAATTGACCCTACTGGGAATTTGGCTTAGTTTTCGTCGTGATTCGTCCGTTAGCTTATCTTTCTGGCCCAGAGCTTCTAGGGACTGAATGCTAGTCTCCAGAAAATTGAGGAATTTCTCCACTGATTGCAGGGCTCGAGGTTGTTCTAGCGACGATCGATTTGCTTCCTTTGCCAAATACGCTTTTGAGGGAATTTTTCTCCAAAATAGTCCTGTTTCATCAAAATTATATATTTGTTTGGAGGCGTTATTTCCTTTTTTAACTATGCCTTCTAACATTTTTGGAAAATTCTTTTCCGATAGGGAGACCCCTGGGATGAACAAACAAGATTCTAGAATTACAGACCTGTGAGACGAGGAAGAGTTTGAGAGCGTTCACAACCTGCTGTGTAAGTGCTCCAAACCTGCCAAGCGTAGGAGGAATATGCTTGATAGCTACTTTTTTTTGCGAATAGGGGTAATTAGCAGACAAGGATCTGGGGAAGGAAGTTAAGAGACTATACATTTTGGTTACAAATCCGTCAATTTGCGCATTAAAGAGGGAAAAGCAAATGTTTAAAACTTATTTCCTTGCACTATTCCAAGTGCAATTTTACTTGTTAATCAATTGAATTGCGCGTCAAAGAGGGAAAATTACATATTTAGAACTTACTTCCTTCCACTATTCCAAATGCAATTTTACTTGTTAATCAAATGGTTTGCGCGTTAAAGAGGGAAAATTACATATTTAGAACTTATTTCCTTGCAATATTCCAAGTGAAATTTTACTTGTTAATCAATTGATATGCTCAATTAAGAGGGAGAATTACATATTTAAAGCTTATTTCCTTACACTATTTAATATGACAATTTTACATAATTTTTTGGTAGATCCGATTACAGAACATTTGGGAATATTACATATTGAAACTTACTTTACTATTTTGAATGTAGGCAAAAAATACCTACATTCAAAGTAGTAATTTTTTCTCTCAGTGCATTCTATTTGTTGATTCTTACTTTTTGCCAGTTTGGTCATTATTTTATGTAATTAGTTATATAATATATATATTTTTTTGCTTATGTTAGTATGGCTTCTACTTGTATCAATAAGTCTAGAAGATCATCTAAACTCAGGTTGATAGATAAAGCAACAGAAATACTTTCAACAACAAGACTTCAAACAAAAAAAAAAGGAATGTATGCTTTAGAAAATACATCATCCGGGGGAGAGCTAAACTACACAGTATATGAGCCACAGAAGAAGATTTTAAAATTTTTAACACGAAGAGGGATTCCCACATAAAGAATTAACGCTGATGAAAGGTAATTCCTAGGCCTCCTTCTCAGGACTCACTTCTTCTTTACAGCGATAGTAAATTGCTACCAGAAATTATTGGAGGAAAGAAAACAAGTGGATAGAAATGTGGTTCTACTGGTTACTGGAGGTGGTATTTAAAACTCTTAACCATTCCGAACATCACTAGAACCACAGGTTATGAACAGAATAAGAGCAGCACCGTAAAAAATCATGAACTAACTTTGTGGAAAATTACTATAGTTAAAATAGTCACTACCGCTTAAACTGTATGTATATACAATAATCAATAAGAAATTAAATACTTTTGATGTAACCTGAAAACTTCCTACTTTTAATTGTAAACATAAGTTAAGTAAGTAATTTTTTATATAATTTATGTGATTTTACATTTAATTACATAAAGATTTTGTATCGTATCGTAAATTTGTGTAAAATTCCATACAGTAGGTAATTTTATATGTAATTACACAAATATTTTGGATCGTACTGTAAATTTGCGTAAAATTCCATACAGTACTGGGATTTTACATTGTATCATACAAAACTTTTGTATCGTACTGTAAATTTGTTCAAAATTCCATGTGTGTGTGCCCCTGCCAGTGTGTGTGTGTGTGCCCGCGCCTGCCTGCATGTGTGTGTGTGTGTGTTTCTTTAATAAAAGATTTTCTATCACATTCTCAGTAAATGCTGCTTACTACACCTCAATTGAATACTCGTAATGAATAAAAAAACGCAACGCTGGTAACCCGAACGATGGGAAGATATGTATATACCCACCAATTAGAGCATTTCCTTGCTACTTAAAAGAAGAAGAAGAGTATTTATTATCAAATTGTATGGCGGTGTGCAGTGCAAAGTTGGTGATTTTAAAAGTGAAATATCTCGGAAAGTGTAAGTTTCCGTGAAAAATTATTGTGATATTTGTGATTTGCGAGCGAATTATAAGTTATTCGCAAAGTTTGAAGAAAACCGGTTACAGTGGCCGAATCTTGACTTGTTCCGTCATTTGTATCGCGCACACAAAGAGAAATATAATTTAAATGCTTCTAACAAAGTTCCAATTTCTGTAAAAACATACGAAAATTTTAATAGAACTACTACTCCTGAACTTCCGGAAAATCATACTGTGGAAGTTTTTCTAGATCATTTTGATAATGTAGAATCTATAGCGCAATTACTGCTAAAGCTAAAATCCCAATTTATTATCCCTGACAATGTTTTGAATTTTATTGTTGAAGAACTTAACAACATTCTTAATAGTAGTAAGAATTCTACAAAGCTATTAATAAAGAAAATTTGTGACGAGCATGGTATGCAAATTCTTCAAAATGCTTTTGATAATGAGGTGGAGCTAAACAAAAACTTATCTGCTTTAAGCTCATCCTATAGAAGGAAAAATATTTTGCAGACAATTTTAAATTCATAAATCCTGTAAGAATAAATTTAGGATGTGACAACAATCATAAAGAATGTTGCTATTACAATCCTAAACACATTAAGAATTTTGTTGGAGGATCCTACTTTTGCTGGAAGTAGTTTTGAAACCCATTTAGAGGCAACATAGCGTATTATGGATTACCGTAATGGAAGTATTTATTTGAATCAACAATTTTATTGTCATTCTGAGAAAAGATTGGAAATTCTTTTGTATTTGGATGAATTTAATTTGTGCAATCCACTAGGCTATGCTAAAAATAAACACAAAATGTTGGCTGTTTATATGATGCTAGGAAATTTGCCTGTTAGTAAAAGGGGAAAAATTAATGATATTCAACTAGTTCTATTATGTAATCAAAAATATGTGCAAATATTTTCAATTAATAAAAATTTGGAAAAAGCATTTGAAGATCTGAAACTATTGGAAACAGAAGGTGTGATAATATATAACACAATAAGGTATTTTGGTTCTGTATTTTGTGTTATAAGTAACAACTTAGCTGCAAATCAGGTAGGTGGATTCATGGAGAATTTTAGTACTACCGAATATTTATGCAGATTTTGTTATTTCAAAAAAAATAAACTTACTTGACTATGATTTGAATATGAAAATACTTAGAACGATGGAAACACATAAGAGTGATTTAGAGACACTTGAAAATACGTCTCATGGACATGTGCGAGGCATTAAATTAGACCCTATTTTTAACTCTTTGAAGTATTTTCACATCTTTACACCAGGGCTTCCGCCATGTATTGCACATGATTTATTTGAAGGAATCATTCGACGTGATCTCCAATTACTGTTAAAACTGTTTGCAAAAAAGTGATAAATAATGAAATACTAATATCCACATACGACAATGTTCGTTCTAGAATGGGCATGAGTATATTTATAATAATTGATCCAAAAACTTTCAAAATCAGTTCCTCTATCGAGAAATATGTTCAATATAGTGGTGCCAAATGAATTTAAATTTGTGACATTAAAGGCTTCTTTAAATGGTATTACATATTCTTGCGGAATATACATTGTAGCACAATACACCCCTTCGAAATAAAAGTCATGCAATTGAAACACATATTCATATAGAAGGATTTCTCGTCACTTCTGTTTTATGGGCAAACTTTAAATATGTGGTACAATTATAAACTGTCACTTTACCAAAGCCCATTTAATTTTAGCGATTATTTGTTAATATCTTTTGAAGAAATTGGACACTATAATACCGTTAATATATATAAATATAAAACCGTACATTACTTACCCCTGCCTTGGGCTCTTGAGGAAACAACTTATACCTTGCTGTGCCTTTTGATTATTTTATAGAAGGCGATGAAAGTTTGCTTTAAGGTTTGGGACTGGTCTCGGACAGCCAAAAAATTTATTTTTAGTGAACGTAAATTGGAAAGACTATTCCAAAAAGCTGAATTATAAAAATATTTATTTAAAATTATCATCTATTGAGTTGTATATTTGGCTAGCTCATATGGTTTAATTGGTGATAGAATAGTACTTGAATCTGACGGAACTTCCATTGAGGATTCAGAAACACTTGCATGCTGTAACACCGAAACTCTCATGATCTTAAGCCATGGAGAAGAGTGGTCTCCACAAATTCAAAATATTCCTGCTTCAAAATTAACGGAATTTTTTCTTGATATGCCACCGGATAATGCTACATTAAATAAAACAAAAGAATTTGATAGCACTTCTTTAAATACCACGCTTATAATGTCCAGCAGCGCGTTGTCTAGTGACAGTCCATTTGCTACAGAATCAACAAACACTCGTTTCTCTAGATTTGAAATTTCGTGGGAAATCTTCCTTTGTATATAAAAGCAAATTTAGAAAACAAAAATAAAAATTGGTACACACATAAATGATTTTATTCATTTTGTTGTGAATGAATTACGACGACTTTCCATTTACATACCACTAACCATTTTTAGAAATATTGCTGAAGGTATAGCAATGAAGTATCCAGATAGTTTTAACACCAAAGTTGAAAACGGAAGAATTGCGAACAACAGTTTTAGATATTTATTAAGCAAAATGGTTAATCATAATAACTACTTAAATCGTACGCAAAATAATTACATTGGCCCTAACATTCCTCTGAATAAACGTAAAAGCACAAAAGTTTTACAGGAATCATGTAAGAATTGGCTTGCTTTGGTACCATAAGATTATTTCTTAATGATCAAACAAATTCTCCCGGCCTTGCAAAAGTTAAAAAAGAATGGCCATTTTTAAATAAAAGGGAATTTTTATTTTCTCATTTCAACATGCTCATGGAAAAAAATATTTGTGTTTTCTCCGAAAACTTTAATAAACACATTGATAATATCTTAACGTACGGAAGAAACCTGAGGACAAAAAAATGTATTGTGTTTTTCGCCCTTGATGCAACAGAACAAAAGGAATTACTCCTTGTTAAATTTATATGCTGTTATTTTAATGAACCCGAAGAAAATATCTTTAAGAAATATAAGGTGGATAATGCTTTTTAATGACTTTTCAATGGATAATAACTTTTCTTTTTTAAAGTTTGGAACTCTTCTACCGGAAGTGGAGGCTGGGTGAACACCCCGTGGATAGCAATAATTGGTTAGTATCTACACATTATTTTTTGAATATGTCCTTGCTTTACTATTTCATCCGACATCTCTCAATTATCTGCCGTAAAGGAACTTCTGACTGTTGAAGACTAATCTGTTTCTTGAGAATGGTACACTATGAGATAAGCTTATAAAGTATGTAGTCCCGTCTAGTCTTACTTTCTTAAGTTTTATCCAGGTCCTCATTTGAGAGAACTGTCTTCAAGTTTTCCTTCTGAAATGTTATCCCCGCGCTTCTTGCTTGACCCACCCCGACCCATAATACATATTATCAACTTTCAATTTTACAACTAGCGATAAAATTTCTTTTCAGATATATCTCGAGATGAAAAAACTCAGATTTTCTATTTATACATCGAAAGGCAGCTTATCAGTTCTTCTTCTACCAGCTTTATCGATGCACTACAACAGCAGTGTGCAGTATACTATACATTCAATATGAAATATGATGTGAAGACATCTTTAGCGACGGAATTCGTTCAGCAGTTTTTTGGAGAGATTTTGCATATTGGGATAAGAGGTTGCAAAAGGCATATTAATAGTTTAAATAAAGTTCAATCCTTAATAAGCAAACTAAAATAAAATTAACACTTTTTCTTTGCTAGCCATTTGAATTGAGGCCTTAATTGAATACCACTGTATGAAAAGAGCTTTATGTTTATTAACAATAATAATATATATTTCAACTGATGTTTATTAATCTTTACTACTCTTAATATATGTTGGGGTCGAGATTGTAACCATAAAGTCTAACTGGCAAAATGTTTTAGGATCAAATCTCAGAGGGTGTTTTGGACTTTTTGTTTGAGATCCTAAGATTACATGCATAGATATCTGAAACTTAGCAGATTGCAGTTCTGACAACATTACTTCACTGGATTCCTTTGTCAAGAAACAGTATTTCTGCAAAATAAATTTTGCTTGCAGGTATAGTATGAAAAAAATAAAGCAGAAAACCATCGCAATAATAAGTATAGATTAATAATCATAAAACATATAAAAAAATGTTAATAGTTCCAAGCCAAACAGTTTTAAATAGAAAAAACATTTTTTGGTACGAAGTATTTTTATAATTGAATTTCACTCAAAAAAGCTCAATCATAGAAATACTGCATAACTACAAATATTTATTGATTTTTAAAATGATGATTTCTTATGTAGCTGTTAGCATCGAAACTAGTATTACTTCTGTTACGTGTTGATTGTTAATCTGTACTTATTAGTGCCATGCTTTTTTTACTTGTTTTTCTATGTAATTTCTTAATTTCCGTACGTAACATTACATAATTATATTGGCAATTGAAATAAATTACATAACTTTTGGTGAATTTACATATTGTGTACTTTACATGCGGATTAAAGAATTCATTAATAATGTAAAATTATATACAACTTATGTAACTTAGTTCCACAGCATGATGTAAATTTACATATCGCATTTTACATCGGAAATTGAAAAATGCGTTAACATTGTAAAATTGCATACAACTTATGTAACTTAGTTCCACAGCATGATAATAAATTTACATATCGCATTTTACATCGGAAATTGCATAAGCAATGTAAAATTACATACAGTGCGAAATTGCTTTACATAATGTTATGCAGTGCGCATAAAGTTGTGTAAATTTCCGCTACCATTGTTGGCAATTTATTGCCTATTATAGTAGCGTGATTTTCAATATATATTGTTTACGGTGAGGAGTACCAGACTACATGTTCTTAATAACTAATTAATAATATTGATACATGCAGTAGATTATGATGTCATTGATTCTAACATTGGGTTGAAGATAAATGCATGTTCATGCAAAACGTTGGTACGGAACTTATCTGAATTGCCAGTAGACATAATATGTTTGAATTTATACTCTGCAGCATTGTCGATGTGAAGTTTGAGTAAACTGATTTTATGTTTTCAGAAATAATGACAATCACTACACAAAAACAAGTTCACGACCGCAAACAATATCCTTATCGAAAGTCTAGTTCGGTACTATAAATCCACAAGCATCAAGGGCAATTAGTTCTTACTTCTACTGGGAAAAAGGGAGTTACTCCGATACTACTATTTTTCTTTGCCACATATATGGTCGGCTTAGAAATGAAGCCTCACTGCTGAGAAGAGCAATCATAAATATTTCTAATTTTTTAGAACAGATTCAAATATATCTAAATGGAAAAATTGGAACTGCTGCAGCAAATGCATTCAATTACAACCTCTGCTATATTTCAGAACACTTAGTCCATTCTTCGATCCAAAAGTTGGTATTGTAACCAAAACAGCCATGCTCAATAATCTCAGACAACAACGGAATGGCAAGCTTTGGCAGAAGTTAGGTGGTACAGCAAGCCATTCAATCATCACCTTCGGATCATTCGACAGACAGGGAACAGCATAAATATTTTCCATGCTGGCTACTGATGGACGTGAAAAAACACAGAGCAACTTTCTCCCAATGATTTAGAAGCAACTTATTGGCGATTTTAGCTAAGGATTTAGGGATACTATTACTGACACTGTAAGAAATAGGAACAGCCTTGTGGATAACAAAATTTCTACTTTTAAACACAATTTGGAACACCCTAATAGAACATGATTTTCAACTTATTTAATTTAATTAACTCGTAAGACTGATTAAAGTTGAACCTGGGGTTATATAGATATATGATAATTTAGTACAGGTTTTTTATTAGCATGTGCATCTTATTCGCCATTTCGTTAATATTTTTTTATACAGGGTGTTTCATAATTGGTGCACCTAGCTCAATAATTTGATAGCTGAGGTTGAGACAAGCAAAAAATAAAAAATTTAGACGCGTTGTTTTAGCGATAGAACGGGGGGGGGGCTACGATTTTTTTTTCAATTTTAACGATTTTCCTGCCAAAATGCATAATAACTATAAAGCTTTATTACAAGATTTAGACCCCGGAATGTCGGCTTTAATATGACAATGCACATGTACCTGCCTAGAAGCAACCGTTTTAGAAAAATTCCCGTGTCTGTGATTCATTCATTCATTTTGCTAATTTTTCGTGGAATTGTATAACAGTAGGCGCGATTATCATCGTCAGTAGCAAAATTAATGAAATAGGGGAGTCATAGAAACGGGAATATCTCTAAAACGGTTGCAGTTAGGTAGGTACATGTTCATAGTCATATTAAAGGTAATGTTCCACCTTAACAATGTGTACATCAACAAAGTTACAGATTGTAAAGTGGAGGAAGTACTAAGAAACTTCACCCTTCCTACCGCCTTAACAACTCATCTTATTCCACCTTCACCCTACACATATTAGGGCGACCAGAAAGTTATGTCGTTTCAGTGCATATCAATATTTGTTTATCATTTAAGTGGAAGTGAAACCAAATTCGTGTGAGAAATCAAAAAAGTTTCAAACATTCTTAACCATCCAAGAAGATTTGCAACAGATTGCTAAAGTAAGCAGAGCAGTTGTTTGGGTTACGCATAATCTGCCCGACAAAAATAAAGCTAACCGATCCACCATTGCAACTTATTGCTTCAACGTCACAATTATTACACAAACATATTTTGATCGCCTCATCACTGGCGACGAAAAATGAGTTCTGTAAGATTATACAAAACCGAAAGGCAGGTAATATCTCCGAATGGATCGCCACGAAGTATTGCTAAGCCGGGTTTACATACCAAAAAGGCGGTTTTGTTCACTTGGTGGAGTATTCGCTGATTCGTTCATTTTGAAGTACGGAACTCTGAGCAAACTGTGAATACAGACCTTTGCTGTGAACAATTGGAGCTAATCAATCTTTAATTGAAAAGTGTCCGGCGATTGTCAACAGAAAGGGTGTTTTTCTGCAACACGATAATGCAAACGGCAATGCGTGAGAGGAACGCTGGAAAAAAATAATAAATTGCGGTGGGAGCTACTGTCTCATCCACCATAGTCACCCGACATTGCACCATCAGATTTCGATTTATTCCGATCGCTACAACACTTTCTATGTGAAAAAAATTTGAAATTTAGATGGTATACAAAATTGCCTCTCTAGGTACTAGGCTCAGAAACCAATTGATTTTTATCGATCTGGCATTGAAAATTTTTCCACTAGATGGCAAAAGGTTGTTGATAACGAGGATGATTACATCATTGATTAAAAATAAAAATTTGTTAAAATTAATTTGTTTTAATTAAATGTAAAAAAACGATATTACTTTCCGGTCCCTCCTAGACTTTACGCACATAGTTGAACCATGCAAAAAACACAATTAATCATGCAAATTTTGGCTTAAGTTAGTGAGTTCATGTCTTAAAATTAGGAGTGTTTGGTTGTTTCCTGCAATATGATATGAGAATTTTTGGACATAACTCGATTACTAACTTCAATGGATTTCGTAGTTATGACGGAACTAGTTTTCTTACAAATGCTGCGAATAATGTCGTTGTAATGGAACATATGAATTTTTTATAAGTAAACTGTTTTTTTCACGTACCGTTTTATTAAGCGCAACATATTCAGACATCTTGATATCTGTATTTCGCACCACACTACACGATCCAGTGATCAAAGGCTCGAAAGCCAATCAAGGCGTATTAAGGGCGCCCAAGAAACCTGATATAACCAGGTTGTGTGATACCATTCCGGTAAATATCATTTCATACCTTCCCCATTCGGTAATAAACTATAAATATATAAATAATGGTTAGAACTAAACATATCATAAGTTAATAGTATTCCGAAAGTGCAAAGAATTTATAGGCCGTTGTATTTTATAGATTTAAAGAGCATCCTCTGATTCGCGCGGTTCTGTCTAGTTGAAAAAAATAAGTAATCGATTTTTGTACCCTAGATCATGAAATCTGTCACCTTTACTTTTAATCAATTATTGCACTATAATTACTACAATTCTTGTCACGCAGTTCCAACAAATAAACGCAACTCAATTCAATTTCTCTTAACTAATTGACAGGTGATCAGCTGGTATTTGACTTGGCCAGCTGCGGCTAGTTCAGGGGCGAAGGGCTGGTTCTGAGTTCGGAACTTAAGGGCGCCACCCAATTGTAAGTGTTATGGAGACAATTGAGAAACTCCGGTAATAATTCAAACACAAGAATTTCAGAAAACACTTAAAATTATTGAATAAAAAAACAGTTATGACGTTTCAGGAAATATAAAGCAGGCCATAACTATAAATTATCAATATAGCGTGAATTCAGTCTTCTTCAAATAGGCCTTAATTCGGATACCGAGTTTCTTTTCTTTTTAAATGATTAATGTAAATTGAAGTCGAGTATTAAAATGATTAATGTGCGAAGATATATCTATATATGTACGCATACCCGTTGAATTAAAGAAAAATGAAAGCACGCGGGTACCACTGTATACATACATATAGGTGAATATCTTACATGCGAGATCTACTAAAGCCACATGCCTTTTACCCTTCAAATTACCTTCGGCCGTACACTTAAATTCCGTGATGCTTTCTTATCCCGAACTGTGCGAATGTGGAACAGTCTACCATCTTCTGTCTTTCCTCCGGCATACAACCTGCGAAAGTTTAAGGGCGACATACATCGGCACCTCCACCGCTCTCCTCATATCCCTTAATCCTTTCCCTATCTCCTTCCTGCCACGCTGTGCTTTGCATCATAGGGTATCCCCTGAGCTTGGCTTAATAATATTAAAAAAAAAAAAAAAAAAAAATATGACAAAAGAAACATTATTATTAGCGAACACAAAAAGAAACGCAAATTATTTCATTGGCGAAATTGCAAATAATTAAGAATTACGTGTATACATATGTGTGCATCTAAGCACGATTATTACATTTCGTTTTTTTTTTGTTTCTGGCTTTTTTTCAATTAGCCGTGCAAGTGCAAATTTTTACTGATTTAATTCAGTTAACCAATCATGGATGTAGATGCAAATTTCTACTAATTATTCACTAAATCGATAGGGTCTCTCAAAAATTGAAAATGGCGAATCACAAATAAAAGAACCACTGAAAGAACTGTATGCTTATCTTTATGATATCCTTGCGGGAATTCCTCCGCTACCCCAGCTTTCTCTCCACACGTCTTTGTTGACCCATCAACTCACAGGTGCACTTTTCTTTACTTTACTCCTTTACTTTACATAACTCTTCGGCTGCGAGCTTGTCTTTACTTTAGATAACTTTTCGACTGCGCACTTTTCTTTTCCACTACTCCTTTACTTTAGATATCTCTTCGGCTGCGAGCTTGTCTTTACTTTAGATAACTTTTCGGCTGCGCACTTATCTTTTCCACTACTCCTTTACTTTAGATAACTTTTCGCCTGCGTCCTTTTCTTTACTTTAGATAACTTTTCGGCTGCGCACTTTTCTTTTCCGACTTCTTGTCACCCTTTTCGCCTCGAAATAACTTCTTAGTCTTAATGACCGCTTTTTTACGTCTATACTGGACTCGATACTAGGAGCGATAAAAAGGAGGGAGAGTCTTCGTAGTGTCGCCCTTTTATAGATTTTTCGGTGGAAACATAGTCAAGTTGTAGCATTCGTGAACGCGAGAATGTCGCGTATTTCCCAGTGTTTATTGTTAATATCCAGGTATTCACGTGGCATCGATTTTGTTGTTGTTTAGATTCGCGTTGGTGGTAATTAACTCAGTGAATTAATTGTTTGAAGATGTTCCTGCGAACTGTAACTTGGGCAATAGTCGATAATGCAGGACGACGAACTATCGCATATTGTTCCAAATTCGGATTTTGGGCGGTAACATTGAAAAATTATGAAGATAATTTTCTCATAATTGTGATTTTGTAATTCGAACTTTTCCGTGTGTTGTATTAAATGTTATTTTATGTTTGCCGTGCCTATCTGCGAGTTATATTATGGAACTTCATCAATTTTCACTTCAGGTGACATCCAAGTTTTAGTGTCTTTTCTGGGATATTGGGGCACCCCCAACAATTTCTAAGAGCCGCATTCTTCTCCACTTTATTTCTTGGAGACGTCTGCGATAAGAAATTTGTCTCCGGATGTTCCAGGATGAAGATCTGCTGGATAACACTACGGTACTGACAGGTTATATTTTACATTTCAATTGAAGTTCTCACTTTAATCTTTTTGGTTTCCCCAAGTAATCTGCTCTCGTTTTCATCGTGTACGTTTTCCAGAAGACTGCATAGATCTAGCTGTCATTACCAAGTACACATTTTACCTCGAGAAGACATCTCATTCCAGGAGTGATGATCCAACAGTAGCGTTTGGATCGTAGGCATAAGGTAGCATCGGGTAGGTGCAATTGAATATTAAACTAATCGCTTTGCTACTGCTTGTTCTCTTTCAGGTGGGTTCATCGAGTAGCCATAAGTTTTATAGTCGTAGCTGTAAATAAGTAGTGATTCGCTATTTTAAGTATTAGTTATGCAAAGTAGTATAATAAAATTAGACTAAAAGCTAAGTTTACAATTATTCAATAGCCTTCAAAAAAATTTTTTTTTTTTTAAGATGATGCTTCCTTCCAGTGTGTTTGATAAATTACTTCCAGTGTTCTTAATAAGTGTTGTTCTATCCACATTTAAGCTATTGGTTTTCAGCACTCGCTGCCGCTATATGTTTCCTGTACATTTGCCTGAAACCGAATATAGGTTTGGCTTTTATTTTGCTATTAATGGTGTCTTGAGCATCTTCATTCAATGCCATCTACTTAAGGAATTAGAGTGGGTATCATTCCTAGAACTGCTCTGAAGGGGGGGGGGGGGTTCTGGTGGCGGAGAAAACCAGAAAAACAGCAGCAACATTCCAACAAGGACACGTAATACTTTGGACAGCACAATGAAGCAGTAGAAATACATTTGCTGTATTATTATTAGGATAACCTAAGTTTGCCATTCCGTTTGTAACACATAGAAATAATTAAGGTAGAGCTGAATGGATTAGACATCCACGCATAATATTGAAACATATTTTAATTTTTGCATGTCCATCTGTCTGTCCGTTCGCACGATAACTTTTTTTTTTATAATAGTAAACTTAGGTTCAAAAATTGTACAAACCGGGCACCTCCTTCGTAGGGTTGCCATACAAAATTTCGTTTTTCTCTATATATTTGGTACACAGCGTTTTCAGAAGCTAAAAATGGACTAATTCGGGCAATCCCTTCTTGGTATTGCCATACAAAACCCTGGATTTCACTATATATATTTGGGCACTGCCTGAGAATGCATCGACGTAGAGAGCGTTTTCATAAAAATAGTAAGTGGGATTCAAAAATGAACTAAAGCGCGAAACCCTTTCTTAGTACTGCTGTACAGAACTTTGGGTTTTCACTTCATTTAACTTTTATCTTCATTTAGGTTGTAATATTATTGGTCTTACAATTAGACCAATTGTACCTTTTTTCTTCTTTGTTCTCGAAATGAGTAAATGAAATATGGGTAAAAAGGGCTGTCACGGGAAAGTATTTTGGCAAGAATGACTTATGGATAAATATCTTCACGTGGTCTTAAAGAATATACATATAGACTATTAAACAGTAAGTTAAGAACGTGCAGTAACTCAAAACAAATGTTGCGGTATACCACCATTCACCTCAGTGGAAGTGCGAACGTTGATAGCAGAAGCTGCGCTGCGGGATGTTAACCTTTATTCTGATTATGACGCAAATGTCCATAATAATATCTGGGGTGCATTAATATAATAGATGAACTTCTCCCTTCTCCTTATTTATATCTTCGAGTGTAAACGCAACATTTGCATTAAACGAGTCAACTGTCCATCCTACTGTTGTTTTTCGTAGACTAGGGACTTAAACAGCTCCCGATCTATGTCATTTTATTGCATTTTAAGAAACTGCTACCTGGAATGTTAACATCAAGGAGTGTGCTTACAAATTTTGTATTAAGGTCTTGAAAAGTCTTCGTAACTCACAACTTCATAGAACTTTCTCAATTTGTTTTATTAATATTCTTGATCACCTTCGCAGCGAACATAACTTCGAATAGTATTCAACAATGATCTGATCGCGATTATATGCAACACGTAAATTTTCTAAAAGCAGACTCATTTCTTTAAGTCAGTCAACGCTCCAATTTTTCAGTTTTTAGGCTGGAGCCCTTGAAATTGTAGTTCTTCTCCACAACAGCCACTGTAATTTCGATTAGTAGATAGCAAATCGATTGATTTCTGTCTGCACATAAAGGCCTTAGTTGGGGCTCAATTGATGTCTTGCCTGTATCCGGTTAATGATGGGTCTCCTTGTGAGTCTGAGAATCTCAAATCAGCCGATTGCACACATGGCGGCAACGGCATGACAATATAAAAAATATTGCAATTATAGCAGCGCGCGGCAGTGGTTCTACCTTCGTGTGTGCAAACAAAGATCTGTGCATAACGAGGAAAGGCAGCGCCACGTGGATCCTCGTCAAAAGTCATCTAAGAGAAAATATAAAGTAATTAATAATGCTAAACCAATGCACTCAACTTCTGACGAATCCTTCGGCATTTAGGCTTTGCCAAAACTATGACCACAGGCAAGAAATACCCAGTAGTACTAAGTAAGTGATGTATGAGGAGAGCTCATAGCAAACCTAAATAACTCACTCATTTCGGCTAAATATATCCTGGGTACGAACCAACATTTTTTGTACAAATTTGTTCAATGTAGGAAAGATTTCATTTTTTTGTTAGAATTTAAATCGACCATATTTCTTCAGAATTCGTGTGTATTACTGGTTTAAGACGGTCCAAACAAATTCTGTCTGCTGTCCAGTGCTGTCGTTTGTACTCCGATCGGAGTATTTGTACTCCGAAATCTAGTAATGTACTCCGGTACTAATCCTTTCATAAAAAGTACTCCCCTTATCATTTCTTCATACCTAAAACTCCTCCTATATTACTACATGTCACAATGATCCGTTCATTAAACATTGTGATTGATGATTATGAAATGAATAAAGAACTCAGAACTGCAGAGCTCCAGGAAATTCTATTTTAGCCCAGAAAAAGTTTTTATTTAGATTTCCTATTTTCTTCTTCTTTCCTTCTCCCAAAATAACTAAAACCGCATCGCTTGCCGTTCGCCCTTAAATCCAATTAACAGTAAATTTTTTATGGAAGTTTGGCATTTAGTGATTTAATTTAACTGTATCATTTGTTCACTTTAATTCAAGTGTTGTAAAAACATTGAATGTTTGTAATAAAACAATACAAAATTTGTGACAATGTGACACAAGTAAAAAAACTTGGCAAAAGTTCTCAATTTGGAAAATAGGAAATTCAGGAAATTTACAGCTTACACAATCTCTTTTAAATTATTGCCCATAATGTTGTTAGTAAATAGTTAAATTTTCAAGTTGATATCTCATTGGGTTTGGGGACTTGATTCGGTAAAATTTTATCACCAAAGATGACTGGACACATCAAGAACCCATACTTGGAAATTCTATGGAAACTTTTCTGTGGCCATCAGAAGTTAATGCTAATAATAAACAAACTGAACATGGTCAAAAATTTCGCTCCGTATGAACGGAGATAGAAAAAAACAAGTGAAAAAGCTGGAATTGGTCTAAGACCAATTCTTATGATACCCTAGATGAATGCCCGTATAAAATTTCGTATGGTCACCCATTTGAGCAATTTTGATTTTTTGCATTGGTTTTTCGCATATATTTCTAGAACGGCTCGTCGGACAGAAAAGTGATTCTAACCAATTTTATAGGATTTATTATTCTGAAGAAGTTTTTAGTACAATAAAAATGTCTAGGACTGATCGTTTTCAAAGTATATGTAAAAACCCAAAATTTTTATATGGCAACACCAAGAAGGGGTTAGTCCGTTTTTAAAATTTTATTTTCTATTACTATGAAAACACAATGTGCCAAATTTCAGCTTTCTATGTCGGCGCCTTCTCAGGTAGTGTCCAAATACATAGTTAAAAACGAAATTTTTGTATGGCAACTCCACGAAGGAGTTGCCCGATTTGTCTCATTTTCGAAATTAATTTTTCTTTTTTTTTTAATGTTCGTGTACAAAATTTCAGCTTTCTAAGTGAACGCGTTCTCGAGTTATCGTGCGCACGGATGGACGGACGGACAGACGGACATGCAAAAATCAAAATAACTTTTAATTTTATGCGGGGGTGTCCAATCCATTTTGCTCTACCATCATTATTTCTGTGCGTTACAAACGGAATGACAAACTTAGTATACCCTATAGATTTCATTTAGGGTATAAAAATAAAGACGAAGAAGAATGTGTCTCATATTGAGAGGCATAATGATACGAAATTTCATGGGCGTCTAAAATAGCTCTAACAAATCGGGCACAAAAAAATAATGTTGAAATTAAAATTATTGTTTTCCTCATTTTTCATAACCTTGTCAATAGGAGCTCTTGTTGATTTAGTTAAAAGTGTTGCAGCTGATTCAATGATTGCAAAAATTTGTAATCTAAACTAGAGCGACTGAAGTTGTCAATACAATTTTGCGTGATGACTGTATAAATAAAAAATAATAAATACAAATAATTTGAAAATTCAAAAAATTCAATAATTAAACTAAGTAATTACAGAATTTATGTATTTTATTAATATACACCTGCATTAATTTGCTTTATGCAGGTATGCTTTTCATGACAGAACCAGGTCTGATTACCTGAATCAAAGCTATTTATTTATGAATATTTTAAATTAACAGTTGCCAACTATAAATTTAAAACTTAAGAAAGTATTATTGCTTGAAAAAAAAATCGTGGGAAAATCGAAAAAACTACATAGTTGTTTCTATATAAAAAATAGATGAAATTAATGTAATAATAAGTGTAAATTCAAGCATAATAATGGATAAACCATAAAGTATGAAATTTCGTATTAAATATTTCTCTAAAATATTAATTTTTTACTTGAAGCTCAGGCTTCATAATTTCTTTTTGGTACATTCGACACATATTATTAGGTAATTAATAAAGATGCGTATTATATTGCAGCAAGTCTCCACCAGGATTTTCCCAAGTGTTGTACCAAATGATGGTTATTACACACATTCTGAATATTATCCATTTCAATATTTAATATTCCCTGAAATGAAGTTGGCCACACCCTTTTAAATCTGCCATGATGATCTATTATATGATAAAAAAGCACATACTCTAGGATTTCCTCCTTTATTCCGATCGAAAGCGGTTCGACCTTTTGATGAAGTTAACAAAAGGGAATTTTGAGCGACTTTATTACGCGATTCACAAAAGCTTTGTGAAAGTTTTAAGATATCAGCTCCTCTTCTTGGACTACATTTTAATTTATATTGGAGATGTTTGCATTTGGTCATCTTTGGCATTGTTTTTCACAATATCTGAATAATTTCAAATAACGTATCATGGAAATTAATATTTGCAATCGAAAAATAAACTGTGCAAAGCCATAATTGATTTTTAACATGATGTGCCGAGGTACTGTCTCTCTCTGTTTACAGGCTTAAAGACGATGATGAAAATTTGATTAAGAAATTTCAGAGTATACGATGCATTTCGATCAGCACCACAGGGCGATGCCTATACTGTCTACATGTATAATCCAGTGGACTTAGATACCAAGGCAGTTAGTAGTGAATTTATTTAATTTCGTCAGTCGTGTACTCTGTTTTTTTGCAAAAGTACTCCGCTTTGGCATCAAATTGTAGTACTCTTTAAATTTTCCAAACGACAGCGCTGCTGCTGTCGTGCGGGGGGATAAACACATTGCGTCATCCCAGAAGAGTATTCTTGATGCAGTATGCACACTGGTTTTTTAGGGAAGAGGTGAAGAGACACAAAGAGATCCCTTTGAGTCTTTTCACCTCTTCCCTAAAAAAGCAGTTTGCATACTGCATCAAGAACACTCTTGTGGGATGGAATGAAGAAAGTCTACATTTCCGTTGGTCGGGTCCATATATCCCTACAGTTAAGCACATATTTCGGATTCCAAACAGATAACTATTACAAATCTTTACAAGCAACGCTTTATTCACTGAGAATCCTTCCACACACGTTTCAGCAGCAAATTTACTTTCAGAAACCAATCGCTAAATGAAAAAATAAATTGGCACAAATACAATTGTAAAACTATGAAATTTAGAAGTATTTTGTTGCTGGTAGATTGTCAGATACCTACTACTAACTTCGCACAATAATACTTCCAACTAGGAACATTGAACTAATTCCCATCGTTTAACAATAATTCGAATTTAACTGTTCAAGGGAAATTATGCCTAGAATTAAGCAAATAAGATTTTCATCATGAGCTGTAATTAAACTCGGCATTGCAATCTCACGAAGAGCCATAAGCTTAAAAGTCCCTTATTCCTGCATCAGTTTGTAGATAAATAAAGTTCCATACATTTGCCGCGACTCTGAACGTATCTTAATCCAAGTTCGGATATTCGTTTTGTAGCTATATTTAAGTAGATTTATGATGGGTTGGTAATACATAAGCCTGTGCAATAATTATTGCAGATATTCAGGTCGGATATTGACTAATCCATAACTCATCTGCAGATCTCTATCGAAATAAACATTGAAAATCCATTAGCAATCCTAATAATGAGGCCGGAACTTGCGTGCAATTTGACCTTCCTCGATGTGGATAACCTCAATTTTATGGTATATACGAAACACAGAAATTGAATTAACTGATTGAAGGCCAAAGTCGAGGTGCTGGAATTCCTTATTTCAAATCCATCGTTAATTATACCAAAAATCTGTTTTCCTCAAAGGATTGACATGAGATTATCTTGTGTTCCGCCGTAAAATCCGTGGCTTTACATACTTACAGTTATCCCATGAGCTTAAGAGAATTCCAAATCCAACGAATAACAATATCTGTATTGTGTAATATTATAGGAGCACACTGCTGCAGTTCGATAAAATATTATCTAAGTCGGGCGGGTTGAGGAGGAGTAGAAGAAGACAGGGTTGGAAATTTCGATGCCGCCAGAATTTCCTCCACCTGATCTAAATATGAAAAAGTGTAAATTCCACAAATCTATCCTAACAAATTGTCGAACCAAAGTTTTCTGGACTTCGATTCTTCTTGAACGTGCGTATTTTCATTATTGAAAAACGACACGAATTTATCATTTGAATAATTCATGGCTGACAGTGATTTTTAAAGATGAACTTCACCAAAATGCAGAAGGGGTTCCGACTGACATAATGTTGGTGCTTG
This sequence comes from Dioctria linearis, assembly GCA_963930735.1. Taxonomy (NCBI): domain Eukaryota; kingdom Metazoa; phylum Arthropoda; class Insecta; order Diptera; family Asilidae; genus Dioctria; species Dioctria linearis. Next base: position 130,373,718 of record OZ005744.1, on the reverse strand, counting down.
CATTTCTCTGATTTGTTGATGGAATGACGGGCAGATGACAGATAGCTATAGATGACAGATGACAGATAGCTATAGGCAGGAATGGGGGAATTGTGGGGAATAAAAGACAAAAATAGACCAATTGTAAAAACAACAGCAAAATGGTATAAAAATTACTTTTAGACCACCACCACACGTAACCGCACAGAGTGAACATATTCGCAATTCTCCCAAGGATGGAGGGGCTGTGTACGTGAGCTGCCTTCCCCGCCGCACACCCCAGAAGCGTAGATCCTTTTTGTGAAGCCAAATTTTTAAATCACAGCCGACTCGCTGAAACAGAAATATGAAAAATTATGTGCAAAAGCGTCATAAATTTGTGAATAACAGAATATTTGCAGGCCGACACGGTTTAGTTCAGTATACCTATGTAATGTTCATACGTACATGGCTACGGAGTGGATACATTACCTAATTCTACTCAGGATTCTGTTGATTAATTCGGACGATACGTCGGGGATTATTTTTTATATAATTGACAAATTTACAAGGCTTTTCACGGAAATTTATTGTTTACACACAAATTTGGTTCAATTTAATTATGTATCTTGCCCCTAAATTATTACTGCGATGGGGTTTAAGGGTTTAAATTTTCTTCAAATTGTACAGGTGAACTCGAGGCACGGATTTTGATTTTGGTGAGATTCTATTAAATTTGTAAATTAACCAGGGACCGAAAATAACCATTATTTTCAATTTTTTAAATAAAAATAGGATCTTTAAATGAATCACCAATGAAATAAAAATTGCATCTAAACGGTCAATTTTTGATTAATTTTTTGGTTATCCGATAGCCATTATTTTACCAGATCTTCTTTTTGGTTATGAACTAAGAGTTATCGATAACTTTTTATTTTTTATTAATAAATACAAGCTATTTCTCGACTTTTATTTTCTCACAACAAAATCTGAGAGTGACATTTGTTTTTCGAAGTACGCTTTTATTATTTGCAATTTAATCGATTTTTGTATAAAATATTTGAAATAATTCATGAAGATTACGAAATTTTTGGTATTTTGATATTAATTTACATAGAAGTTTTGCTGTGGAAAATACGTCGTCATCATTTTTAAGATTTTTGCTATTACGCCCTTGATATGAGCCTTCTTACACGTTTTGCAATTGTTTGGGATTTTATGGCGGGTAATTTTAAGGACTTCATCCTTACAAATTTTAATAATTTCGTCATTTTCGGGAATATTAACAACGGTCTGGATGCTGCTGCTGCTAAGTATCTTCTGATCGATGTGGATGCTCAGGAGGTATCTCTGAATCCTTTTATTTCTTGCATGAAAACGAGGACTCTTTATAATCTACTAAAAAACTATTGCTGTGAACATCTATTAAACTTTCAATTTAATGTGTTTACTCGCAAATTATTGAAATTATTATCTAAATGCTCCAAGTGTACATCTAGCATAACTCGAGCAAATAGAGGAGTGAAATGTGCTGATTGCCATAATTAGTCTCATATTATTTGCACGAAAATTAGTAAAGAGTTACAGGCAAGTATTGAGAGTAGAACTGTGCCTATCGTTGCCTAATGTGCACAAAAACCAACTCAAATATTTCCATTGTTATTGGTGATTCGGACTCAGAGGGTACCTCAACTGACCTTACGGGAGCAATAAATGTAACGTCCTTATAAGAACATGAGAAAAGAATAAAAACCTTAGAAGAAGAGAAATCTAGCCTATCCAAGGAACTCGTAGTTTTAAATAACAGATTAGCTGACGTTGAGGATAATACTTTAACCAATTCAATTGAAATAGTTAATATCGAGTTACTGAGAGTGAGAACGCTTTGGATGCACTCAAGAATCATACTGTATTCAAGCTCACCCTAGCTGACGGTGACGTTTTAAAGGCCTACAGATCAGAAGACAATCTAACTCCCTAGCCGATTATAGTGAAATACAGAAGCGGATTCATACGTGATCGGGTATTAGCGGCTTCTAAGTTGAGAAAGGATCTTTGTACCAAGCATCTAGATTATGCTGAAGACAATAGAGTTTATGTATATTAACGAATTTCTGTCTAGGGTTAAGAGAACTTTATTTAATAGAGCTGGTTTGTATAGATCGCAACTTAGTTTTAAGTACTTATGGGGTGAAGAATGGGAAAATATATATGAAAGAAAGATGAGTCCTCGATTTCTTACATTATCAGGAATGTTGAATATATTTATTTTAATTTTAAAAAGTATTCTAATTAATTTCTTCATTTATAAATCATAGCGTGTCAAAAATAATGCAACTAAATATATACTATCACAATGTTAGAAGATTGCGTAGTAAAACGGATACGTTAGACTGGAAATATTGGCAAACGATTACGATGTTATTAGTTTTACAAAAATATTTTTACAGGATAGAGTAATTAGTGAACTTTTTGGCGACTGATACACCGTGTTTAGGAAAGATCGTAACTATGAACAAACAAATATGCTAGACGGTGGCGGCTGCTTAATATCTGTACATAATAGATTTAAATCTAGTCGGAAGTGGTATTGGAAACAAATAATGAAGATTTAGTAGACTTAATTACAATCAATAATTTCTCACTTTAGTTTTGGTGTATATATGTAGGGATAGTGCAACTTTTATGGAAGTGTTGTATTTTAGACTTCACGCTCGTGCTCCCCGAAACGTTCAGGAAGAAGCGATTGGCGAGGATGTGCGGATCAAACGACAGATAAAAATAAAGTCACTATTCACTAGTTTTAATTCCTTTATTTTTTCAAGCTAGGTATTTCCAAATGTTGTATAAGTTTTATGTTTAAGTATGTCTAAATTCTCTTACTATCTTTTATTAAATTCACAATATTTATTATTAAATTCACTTTCCAATTCTTTTATTTTTTTCACCTTCCTTACTTTATCGAAAACTTCCTTACTTTTTTGAAAGCTTTCGCATTCCGCGATAAATCGTCGGTAGCTTTTTTGAATGAACTTTCTTGGACCGTGTAAAAAAAAAATCAACTCCTTACTTTCGATGGACTAAAAAATGACTGCCGTTGACGGTGTTAAAAAATCAACTCGTCGAGGTTTGGGCTTGCTGCCCTCAGGTACCCGTGAAAAGCTTCAAGCTTTTTTCTTTTGATTAATTTCTCTCGACGATTTTAAATTCGTACGTGAGAAAATGCTAATTATCGATGCATATGCATCGTGAAGAAAATGCAACCCGATATGCACTTGTGTGCCCGTCTTAAAATATTACTTTTAAGCGAGCGCGAATAATTGTATGTACATATGTATGTATGTATATACATACAATAAGATTGGAGCAATTGAATAATGTACGTAGGTACAGTTTATATTGCACATACAGAGAAGCAAATAAAGAATAAACTGTATGTAGGTAAGTATGCAGTGCATATCGTGGGAGCGGAATGTATGCTAGATAACAAAATGCAATTTATGCTTAAATTGCATTTTGTCGCAGCATGGAAATGCATTTTTAAATGCATTTGAAATTTTGCATGAAATTTTTAATGTAAATTAATTTTCATGGTCATTTCTGTGATTCATCAATATATTGTATGTGACAATATATTGATGTATTGACCTTATGGTTGTGATTCGGGACTTAGGTACCCGAGTCACAACATCCCTCCCCCCTGTTGAAAAGAAGTGTTATTCTTCCGAGAAGAAAACTTTCTTTTTTCTCTTATTTTTTATTTTTGCAAGATATTAGACGTACGTGTACATATATTACACGTATTATAAAATTAGGCGAATTTTAGGTATACATAATTTCGTAAAACTATAACAATAAATTAAAATAAATGTTACATACTAAATTACAGTGGTAGTATATAAAAATGAAATTGTTTATTTATAATATGTATTACGTGTAATTGATTCACTTTCCCTGCAATATACCATTCCGGTCTTTCTTAATAGTAGGGGATATACCCTATACCTATTCTCATAATTTATGTTTAAATTCTATTTACTTATCCGTATTTAAGAATAATAAAAAAAAACATATATATATATATATATATATATATACATAAAAGTTAGTGTATTAGACAAGAAAACAAAACACACAAAATTACTTAGGACGTTTGCCAAACGGGCTAAATGCTGGCTAAATCTATTACTTTTCCATTTAGTAAATTTTCGAGCTTGCTAATTCTTCTTCTTCACATTCGTCTAATTATTTGACAAGTGCGGTTTATTTGAAAGATTTTTAGAAGTATTTATTGGTAAAGTTAACAAATAAAAGATAATAATATTACGGCCATAACTTCCTTGTTTATTTCCTGCAAATCCATCTTAAATGCCACACAATGCTTTGCTTTTGAAATAAAAGGGACAGCTGTGCAATTGTCTAAATTCCACTTTGGTTTGGCACAGCCCTGGAATTAGGTGGCTAAATTTCCAATGCAAACTGGAATTTAGCCAGCATTTAGCCCGTTTGGCAAACGTCCTTATTGTTCATTATCATTTTGCATATCTTTTCTACAATATCATATGATTGGTTGTTCACTTTTGTTTCGTGCAATGAAGTAAAGAAGTACAGTTATAAGTATGTGTCATATATTTGTATATTTCGGTACTTTAATGCTTCAGTTTGTTTATCCTTACTTACATCTCATTCTTCAAAGATAATTATATTGTTGTTATTGCTACGGCAGGGGTAGTGGGATAATTTACAGAAGGTGAGGAGGGTAGGAGTTAAGGAAGAGAGAAAAAAACACGATTTTGAAAGAAATGTAACAAGCATTGATCGATCGGTAGTTTTTCGTCGACAAATTTTTTATCTGTCGCGACAGTATCACGGCGAGCAGAGGAGAGAGAGAAAAAAGTAAACAAATAAACGAATTCAATGTCGTGATAAGGATGGTGGGTTTGATCTCGCTCATCGGTTTGAGACTGTTGTTTTTTATTGTACAAAATTGCTTGTGATGCAATTTTATAATGCCTTGGATGACTGAAAATTTGTAGTTCGGTTAGTTGCAAAATGATTTTTGTGGTGAACCTTTCTAGGCGGCCTTATCAGGCCCCGGCCGACTATGTGGTATTAATCAGCGGGGTTTATGTGGACTCTATTTGGTCCCGTTGGAGGGGGCCCATTAGGCTCACTTTTAACTGCCCCGGGAGAGACAGCGTAACTGTTTGGGGGGCTGAGGCCCGTGCGCACAGATACTACCCTTTCGATTTCTCGCTGTGGCCACAATATGCCATGTCGTTATCAGCATTAGGTAAGTTTTGTTTTTGCATTTTTATTACTACTTAGTGTTTTAACTTTTCCTCTCTTTTTTTTAGGTGCTGACCTCGTGCTTATTGGGAGATCATACCACTTCTCCACTCTGGGTGACAGGGACAATCACATCCCTCTGATGGGTCCGGGGGCTTAGTAGCTGAAGATCAATACACATTTTTTTTTTCTACTTCCCTATCCTTTGATTTTATATAATGTAGATATATATGTCCCCGTACGGAATGAAAATACAGAAATAAAAACATCAAATTAAAATCAAATATTGTTCATGCTTTTCTTCTTCTATCCATTTGCTTGGCCTATTTTTTCTGAGTATGCCTTTGTTACGTTTTTTTTGCTCTTTTATTTGGTTTCCTCATATGATTTTGATGTTTTCTTCTATATGGAATGATCATATATAGTGTTTATTTTAGGGTACGTACTGTCGTGTTAGCATTATGATATATTATATGTTACTGTATTGTAGTTTGTTTTGTTAAAGTTCACAGTGTTCGTTTTATGTCGAAGGGGTGTCTTTATGTTTGAGACATATATATATATACATATATACACACATCTATATATATATATATATCAAATATTTATATTTTTTCTCTTGGGAGTAGAATGAAGTTAAATTTTCTATGTTAAGAAGAAAACGTTATAAGTAATAGCTTTAAATTAGTACGAGGTTATAAAATATAGTAAAATTAATATCTGCTCATAATCTAATACGAATACCAATATAAAAGGAGTTACAATGATGTAGTGCCTAGATTTTTTTTAAAATATTTTATTCTTGTTATACTAACTATTTAATTATTTATTATTATTATAATTTTTTATTTTTTACAGAAAGAATTAATATTACGTTGTATACTACATTGGGATGAATTATTGCATTAATATTATTAATGTAATATAAAAGATTATGATTATTCTATTAACTTTTCCCGTTTATTGATATACATATATAAAAAAAAAATTTTTTTTGGTATATTAGCAGTATACTTTTATACAATATTTTGAATATTGCTTAATCATATATTTCTTTGTTAATAAAATTTTCATAGAAATTTTTTTCTCTTTTTTTTCTCAGTATTCTGGATACTATATAGCTATAAATATTTTTTTATCTCAAGATTTTTGTTCCTTTTTAGGAAGAGGAAGGAGTTAATGGAGTGGTAAAAGTTTATAGGATATAGTTACTGTCGCCAGTTTTTGTCTGTTCCAGTTCGTTAATCGTTTTCTGGCGTTTTCCTGGTGGGGGCAGGAGTTAATTCAAATCTTAGTTTTCAGGGTGCCGGTGTAGGTTCATTTCCCAGTCTATGTTCAGGAGGTGTGTTTCTAGTTCTACAGTTTTGCGATTTGTGCTTTACATACAGATAAGCACAAAGAATAGAGATGATTAAAGACACTGTTAAATATGACAGGGCATAATGATGAATATGATGATTATTTATGGGATTAAGAGGAAGTATTTCCCACTCTTTGTGTAGGCGAATGGATTCTAGAAGTTTCTCCAGATCCATATTGTTCGAAATATTTAAAATATGAGTTTTTATATGCGATTCTATTGGGGAAGACGTCATATTCTGTATCATATTAGAAATATTTATTGTTGGGATAAAATTGGAATTAAATTTGGAGACTTTTACGTTATGTCCGTGCAGGATGAATTCCTTGCTTCGCACATAACAACCAAGATCGATATATATTGTTCCGATATCGTGTAGGATTTGTGAATTAATGGTGTCTTCTCAAATAATATCTATATGGAGGGGGTCTTTTAGGGAGAAAAGCCAAGCGTTTTGCTGCGACAACTGCATCCAATAGTGATTTTGCTCTAGTGTTTGGATTTTACATTTCGATGTAATGGGATCCTTTTTTATCAAATTTATCTCGTATTGGTTAACTTTTGAATTCGAGTTTAGAATAGGGGATGATATCTTGCAGTAGAAATGTATATGGTCCAACGTTGCGCAATTGTGGTTATTCTGGACTGTTAATTCAATATAATGTTCGCGATTGTAGTCTATTAATATGTATTCTTTTGATGGTTGAATATATACGAATGAACCATTAAGGATTGTCGGTAATGGCATCGCTTTAAATATTTGGTAAGGTTCTTTAAAAGGAAGTGGAATTCTGAGCTCTATAATTATTTTGTTATTATAGATATTTGCGGCTATTGTACTTAATTTATAAATTTGTGTCAGTAGATTTTCTCTGGAATTTATGGGAAGCATTATTGAGTTCGGCAATTCCTGCCTGATGTTTAATAAAAGATTCTCAATTTTATCATGTGAAATCAGTGAAGGATGAAATTTGCCGTGTTTTGAATCAATTAAGAGATCTATAATATCTGTCTGGGTATTTTGGTATCTGAACGCCATTAGCGAGACTAATGAAATGAGAGATTCCAGTTCAATGGATATTTTGTTGTCCAATGTTCTGTTTTCTAATAATGATGTGGCTATTTGTATTAAAATTAGTTTTTTGTGCATAATATGGAATTCCTTGTCAATTGCGGCTTTGGTTTTGTTAAATATCTGCGCTGTCGCTTCTACTATCGCTGTTTGGCTTTTTATTAGTGATAGGAGGGAGTTTTGGTTTATGGTGAGGTTGTGGATTTGTTCATCATAAAGTTTGGCATCATCTTCATCTAATGTGCCAAAAAGAGCTTTAGAAATTGAGCCTATTGCATTAAAAAGTGCTCTTTGTTTTCTATTGTGGGTCACTAGGAGCATATTCCTATATTCTATGTTTGCTAAAATAAGATTTATCTGTAGCAACGTACCGTTACAAGTGTGGGCCATAGCTGAATTGCTGTCTAGATTTTTGCAGGTCGTTGTAATTTGTTGGGCGATGAATTGGATATTCCTGAATTCGGTTTTGAAATTTTACAGGTCGTAGTAGGTTACTATTTTCCACTCGTTGGTGTATAGATTGGCTCTGCCGACCTCCTCGAAATAAATTCCTGCAGTAGCGTTCAGCTGCTCTACCTGCACTCCTGAACCGTGAATCAGTAGTATGCACATTAGAAGCAAGGCTTTTTGTATCATTTTGATTACCTGGAAGATGATACTGAATTATTCGCTTGGAATGAAAAAAGGGTGGAGTTATTATATTACTCTGAGAATAGTTTTAGGTCGTTGTTATGGACTCTTTTGTTTTTATTATTGATTTTAATAGTAGAATTTTCGGGGGAATTAATCTCTATAATCTCATACGGACCTGACCATAGTGGTGCAAACTTATTATCTCTTACTCTGCTTTTCAGTAAAACTTTATCCCCAATATGAAAAGTTTTTTGGACGGAGTTCTTGTCGTATTGCATTTTGGATTTTTCTTTGTTGGCCATGGCTATGTCCTTAGCTATTTTAAAGCTATGCTGTAGACGCACTTTCAACTCGTTTGCATAATTGTCATAATTATAGCAAACGGCTGGAGAAGATTTAAGATTATTTGGGATTTCGGCTGGGAATCCGTAAAGGAGTTCGCGGGGAGTATAATTAGTACTCGAATGAGGAGTGGTATTGTATACAAACATGGCATAAGGAATCCATGTATCCCAGTCTTGTGGATCTTTTGCTACATAAGATCGGAGGTACTCTGCTAAGGTTCTGTGGCTCCTCTCCAATGCACCATTCGTTTGAGGGTGATACGGAGTACTTTTAAGTCGTTTTACTCTCAGCAATATGGATACCTCGGCGAACATGCCACTTATGAGGTTAGAACCCTGATCTGTTAGGATGCTTTCTGGAATACCATGTCGACAAACTATTGTTGTCGTGAATGCTTCCGCTAATGTCTTAGATTCAGTATTGACTATGGGAATGGCCTCCGAGAATTTTGAAAGGTCATCTTGAAATGTAAGGATGTATTTGTTTCCAGAATGAGACTCTGGGAGAAGTCCTACAACTTCTAGGTACACTCTTTCGAATGGTTTGGAGCTAATGCTCGAGATTTTCATTGGAATTTTGGGATTTCTGGATACTTTGTTCACCTGACAAAGCTTACATTTCCTTACGTATTTTACGATATCGTCTGACATGCCAGGCCAGTGAAATTGTTTTTTTATTCGCTTGATTGTGCGGGAGACGCCTTGATGGCCTCCCGTCGGTAATGAATAAAAGTCCTTTAATACTTGTTCAATATCTTTATTGTTTGATAAGTACTTAATTGAATCCTGATGCAGTTTTATGTTTACTTGCTTATTAACGAAGACTTGGGTAAAAATGTTTTTGATAATTATTAGATTTTGTGGGTCTAATATCGGGAAGGAGATATTTATTTGTTTTATCTGATTTGCTTCTGTGTATGAGCAGATCTCAGTTAAAATCTTTTCGAGGTCCAATCTATCTCTTTGTGATCGACTAGGTAAATTAACTTTTGAAATAATTATAGTTGAGTCTTTTTTCTTGAAGTAGTTCAGTTCCTTTCCTAAAGATGAAGATTTATTAGAAAATTTGAGTTTCGAATCCAAAACTCTTTCAAGTTCTGTATCTTGCATTGGCAAAATGAAAAATTTAGGATTCGCATTCTTTGTTAGTAGAAGGGGGAAAGTTATCTCAGTTATTGTGACTGAGGACTTGTTTGCTTGAGGTGGAGTTGAATTTGGAGTAATGCTCGTATTAGGAGTATTCGAATTCGCCTGAGCTCTGGCTTGGTTCCTTGTTACTACATGTACGCTGGTGGTAGGTTCCGGGAGGTTTGTGCTGTTTTCTGGAATAGCTCTACTAAGAGCGTCTGCATTTGTGTTGAGCTTACCTGATTTTTGGACTATCTTGTAGTCATATTCCTCGAGACGTATTCTCCATCTCATCACTCTTCAGGAGTGATCTTTCAGATTCATGAGCCATACTAATGCTTTATGGTCAGTTATAATTGTAAACTGTGTACCATAAACGTATGGGCTGGATTGCTCAACTGCGAAAACTATTGCCAGGAGCTGTTTCTCTATTGTAGAGTAACGGGTCTCTGCACCATTGAGAACTCGACTCACATAGGCGATTACCTTGATCGTCAACTTGAGAAAGAGCCGCTCCGATGGCGTAGTCACTGGCATCGGAGGTGACAAAAAATTCTTTGTCGAAATGGGGATAGGATAGAATTGGTGCCGAAATTAATTTGTTTCTTAATTCGCAAAATGCTTCATCACAAATTGCGTCGAACTTGAAAGGGATATCTTTCTTTAAAAGATTTGTAAGGGGTTTCGCAATCTTTGAGAAGTTAGGTATAAAACGGCGATAATAGCCGACGAGACCAAGGAAGGCTTTAATGTCTTTCTCCTTCTTGGGTCTGGGATAGGACTGAACTGATTTAATTTTCGCAGGGTCTGGCTTGACTCCATTTTCTGTAATTATGTGCCCTAAATACGTAATTTCCTTTCTTAGGAAATGGCACTTGTGGGGTTGAAGTTTGAGGTTGAAGTCACGAAGGCGGCTAAATACTGCTGTGAGTCTTGTATTATGATCTTTAAGATTGTATCCATGTACTACGATATCGTCCATGTATACGAAGAAATATATACCTTGGAGGCCAGATAAAACGTTATTCATGGCTCGCTGAAAAGTAGCAGGGGCGCCTTTTAAACTAAATGGCATACGATTATATTCGTAGTGGCCATAGGGTGTGTTAAAGGCAGTTTTCTCCCTATCCTTCGAGTCCATTTTTATCTGGTGGAATCCACTGGCTAAGTCGAGTGTGGTGAAATATTTCGATTTCCCCAACTGGTCCAATATATCAGTGATATTGGGCAGTGGGTACGCATCGCCAATAGTGATGTCGTTAATACGACGAAAATCTACCACAACTCGCCACCTTTTGTTACCATTCTCGTCTGGTTTCTTGGGAACCAGGAGAAGTGGAGAATTCCAGGGACTATGGGATGGTTTTATGATATCTGACTCGGGCGGTTTATCTTGGAGTGTTTCGATTTTGTGGGTCATCGCATCTGTATAAGATAGGAAATCCCCTTCTATAAAGAAGAGATCGTTGAATTCCTTACAGATATTGCGAATACTCTCAGACTCATCCGGATTGCAGTGATCCAATTTGATAAGGTTTTGCAGTTTCATTATTCTGCCATTAATTGGATCCCTTTCAGAGTCTGCGGAGATAACCACCAAGTCGTCCAAGTCTTGGTATACTGGGTTCACCTCGTAAGGGCCCAGATTGGCGTCCTCCTCATTTGTATTGAGGATTAGGACTTTTGCCATACCATTGACTGGCTCGACGATCGAGTTTCCAAGAAATAAACCTGGCCTTATTTCTTGAAACAAACCGATTGATAGAGGGAGTTGGAATTTCAATAATGGATTCTGATCGAGCCGGAATTTTAAATGATTTTAATTGATGCGATTCTTTCGGATTTCTTAATGGAAGGAGATCTGATTCCAACTTTTGTGGAATTTGGAAGGAGTTATTTGATGATTCCGACTCGATAGAAAATGAAGGAGTTATGGATTTATTGAAATTCCTTGAAGTTTCTTTAGATTCATTTGTATACTTCACTTTTTGAAAAGCGCTAGATGATGGAGATTGATTTTTATTTGATTCAGCCTTTTGTGTGGCTGTAGATGGAGATACCTTTACGTATTTGAGCTTCTTCTTTTTTGAAGCTATGGGTGGAGATAGGTTTTCATAACATGTTGGTTCTATTTTATTTGGAACTACTGATGGAGATAGATTTTGCTTTAATTTACCTTTTGGCTTCACTTCCTGTGGAGCCTTAAGTATAGATTGGGTTTTGTTGTTTTGTGAAGCAATTGATGGAGATAGAGTTGTATTAATAATTTTATTGGAGAATGTTGTCTCCGTATATAGTAAACTTCTTGTTTGAGACCTCTTTTCTGGGTCTTCGCTTTTTAAATAAACATATGGATAGTTTGAATAGTATTTTTCATGTGGATAAGATGCATCAGATTCATTAACTTCCAGAGAAATGAATTTATTTTTATAGTCGATACTCGCATTGTATCGAGATAAAAAATCATGACCAAGTAGGCCATCGTATGAGAGGATGGAGTTATTTCCCACTATTTGGAATGGGTGTTCTAGGATGGAGTTAAATTTCGCAGATTGCAAAGATAGTTAGGCAAAAATCAGTCCCTCCGTTGAAGTAGACACTGTAAATAATGTGTTTATATTGCAGACAGCAGATGCTATCTGGCTTTAATTGATGGGGTTTGATTAGACTTATCTCTGCTCCAGTAATGATTAAGAAAGTAAGCTGTGGAGCAGAGCAGATATCGACAGGTAAAGAGAGAGTTAAAGAAACTTTATTGATTTGAATGGGGATACGAAATTTTTTTGTTGGTGCCTAATTTTTCGTCGATATTGTCTCGGGCTTGCAATGAACTTGCGCCGTTGTTTCTATTTGCGAGGGGTTGCTGAAATGGACCCCCCGCTGCAACCAGTTTCCCTGCCTGGATGCCGATGAATTTCTGTCATTTTTCCTCTTAAGTGATGTTGATCTAGCCGAGATATTCGCATTATTATATCTCGGCGGTGGAGTTCGACTGTCTCGGAGTACTGGCTGCTGCCAGCTCCTGTTCTGTGGCTTCTATCAGCCGTGCTTGTTTTCGGAGCTGTGTTCACTTTTTGGAAAGTATTCCGATTTCCTTGATCGTCGTTAAATCGGGAATTATTTGCAGCCCTTGTCCTGCATTCTTCAATAGAATGGCCCATCCGATGGCAATATCGACAAAATGGTACTTGTGACGGAGTTGCGGCATTCTTAAAACCTGGAGGACGTTGTAATTGCGAGTTTAACTTCGGAACTGCGTTGAAATTTTGCGTGGAGCGTTGTATGACTGGGCAACTTGATGCAGCATGCCCCAGTCTATTGCATTTGAAGCAGCGAAGACTTGAATTTATTGCTTGCGCAAATGGAGTTTGATGTATCTTGTTTTGTACTTGGGAAACAAGTTGTTTCTGCTCTAAGCGTGATGCATGCTCCAAGATGTGTGATTTTAATACAGAAAAGGATTTTTCGGAATGCACTTTTGCTAAAGTTTGGAGTTGTTGATTGGATAATCCGTCCTCTATTGCTCTTACGGCCTGGCTCTCATTATCTTTTAATAAAGATTTTAGGAGTACCTTATCTGTTGCGTAAGAGTGGGTTGCCTCATTTAATCTGGATAGACTTGTGTTAAGTCTTTGGAGAAAATCCATTACGCTTTCCCCTATTTTCTGCTTGCAATTATTTAATTGCGATTGTAGGGCGGATCTGGAGATTTTTTCTTCAAATGTTTGCTTTAAAATCGATTTTAGAGTAGGCCAATCTTCGACTTGATTGTATCTGAAGATATCGTATGCCTCTGCAGATAATTTACTCCTTATTTCAAAAATGTGCAGAAAGGAAAAGGAAAGGAAAATGTATTCGAAAAGGAAAAAAAGGAACAAAAGCAAATTAAGATCAGTCTTCCAACCAATATCGCTCTCCTGGCCGATAGGCTTATGAAGTCCTATCGTAGGGGATTGATTATTGATTGCTTTCCGAAGTCCTCTGACCAGCAAGCTCACAAGGTCTTACCGCAGAGGTCGCTTCGTAGAAGAGCGGACTTCAATTTAAAAATGTATATTAGAAGATGGACTGAGCTTTTAATCACATTTATTAATCGTTTCTGAATTAGGGTGAAAATTATTAAAAAAAAAAACGACAAAAGTGTCGAATTAATTTAGAAAATAAAAGAAAGCCTTATGTAGATAAGGTGTATGTGTAAGTTTCAATTGAATTTTCTAGTAAGAGCGTAACTTAGTTAATAAAGTCGTTTTCGATATTTGTATTGGATGAACAGGAAATTAATTAAAATTTAGTTGTTTTCTAATAATAAATGAATATATGATATATAGAAAGAGGGAGGAATCACAATATAATATTACAACGTTTTTATAAATATATGTAGGTATATTATAATTAAAAGAATTTTCTACCTTATTTTTGTTACGTCTGTGGTGAAAGTTTTTTTTTTTTTGAGATGTTGCTGTTGTTGTAGATGAATTGATTTGTTGATGTTTATTCTAAAGCTGGTGAAGAGATTGGCGTGTGTTGTGCGATTTTGCTGTTACGTCGCGCGTCCGGGGCGAAGTTTTCTCGTTGTCGTCCTTCTGGGAATCGTCTGGGTGAGGCAGGGATGAAGCCTCCTTGGGTCCACCGTTGAGCGCTATGGCGCATAAACTTTTAATGCCTCTAAATACCTCCTGGGTACCCGGGCTAAAATTTTTTGTTTTTTTTATTTATTTTTAAAAAAAAAGAGCACTGATTTTTTTGAAACACCGCTGCCACCAGTTGTTGTATTTTAGACCTCACGCTCGTGCTCCCCGAAACGATCAGGAAAAAGCGATTGGCGAGGATGTGCGGATCAAACGACAGATAAAAATAAAGTCACTATTCACTGGTTTTAATTCCTTTATTTTTTCAAGCTAGGTATTTTCAATGTTGTATAAGTTTTATGTTTAAGTATGTCTAAATTCTCTTACTATCTTTTATTAAATTCACAATATTTATTATTAAATTCACTTTTCAATGCTTTTATTTTTTTCACCTTCCTTACTTTATCGAAAACTTCCTTACTTTTTTGAAAACTTTCGCATTCCCGGATAAATCGTCGGTAGCTTTTTTGAATGAACTTTCTTGGACCGTGTAAAAAAAAAAATCAACTCCTTACTTTCGATGGACTAAAAAATGACTGCCGTTGACGGTGTTAAAAAATCAACTCGTCGAGGTTTGGGCTTGCTGCCCTCAGGTACCCGTGAAAAGCTTCAAGCTTTTTTCTTTTTATTAATTTCTCTCGACGATTTTAAATTCGTACGTGAGAAAATGCAAGTTATCGATGCATATGCATCGTGAAGAAAATGCAACCCGATATGCACTTGTGTGCCCGTCATAAAATATTACTTTTAAGCGGGCGAGAATAATTGTATGTACATATGTATGTATGTATATACATACAATAAGATTGGAGCAATTGAATAATGTACGTAGGTACAGTTTATATTGCACATACAGAGAAGCAAATAAAGAATAAACTGTATGTAGGTAAGTATGCAGTGCATATCGTGGGAGCGGAATGCATGCTAGATAACAAAATGCAATTTATCCTTAAACTGCATTTTGTCGCAGCATTGAAATGCATTTTTAAATGCATTTGAAATTTTGCATGAAATTTTTAATGCAAATTAATTTTCAGGGTCATTTCTGTGATTCATCAATATATTGTGTGTGACAATATATTGATGTATTGACCTTATGGTTGTGATTCGGAACTTAGGTACCTGAGTCACAACAGAAGTTCTGACGTTGTCTGCATGTTGCTTCAGAGTAGCAATCAGAGGTATAATACTTGCAAGTCAGTTGAATAGGTGCTGTGGAGCTTGAGTGTTGTCTTCTCTTACAATTTATTGATCATTAGCGATTGATGTATTACAGTTAGCGTGAAACAGCCGATAGGCAGCTTCGTTAGGGTGTCTCCTCTTGTTCGCCTCATCGTTTCCTCGGAGGCACGATAACGCTCCTCTCGTACTCCGTTTCTAATTCGGAAGAAAAAGAAATTATGAATAGGTTCCTGGATATGAAAGAATCTAGTATCTATATGGCTTTCTTTAATATTTTTTAAAACACGTTATAACATTATTATGAGCCAGATTAAAACACTAATTTTACAGAGTAATCAAATCTATTTTTTTAGAAAACAAGTCGACTTTTCGATCGTAAGAGACTTGGAACATTAAATTTTTCACTTAAATACATTTTTTGGGTTGCTAAGTTTTCTAACTTACCTCTCCCACAACACGCAAGATGGCCTGGTGAACTGGTTCCACAAATTTACAAATGTCGAAATCGATTCTCGTGCTGCCAAACGCTAAAGGTAAGCGTCGAGGTTAAGCCGACGCCGCCACAACACTCCCCCATCTGCAAAACGAAAATCTCAGTCTGGTAAAAAACGCTTAGGTGCTTTTGTGATTCGTCAAGTGCGAGTGACTTGCAGGGCAAACCGCATATTTCCGTCAGAAAGAAATCGTTGTTCCTGGTCATCTGAAGGTGTAATGGGCTGCGTAATTAAGTGAAGTTGTGTGTGTTTCCGAGTCTCCAGGCGCTGGCTGAGAGGGATCATCTTGATGGGTAGTGTCTGTTACGATAGGATAATTTCGCATCGCTGGTTGGACGGGCTCCTCCGTGATATGAGTCTCTTGTGGTTGTGGTGTCATGCCTTGGGTGGTGCTTTCATGCCTTTCAATGGTTTCTGTAAAACAAGGTGTTAAACGGTTGACGGAAACATTAAGTTCCTTGCCTTTAATTTCTAACGTAAAATAAAATTCATCGCGTTTAATTATTTTGAAAGGACCCTCATATGGGGGCTAAAGCGAAGCTCTAACTGCATCCTTCAGAATGAGTACATGGGAGCAATAATCCAGCTCTTTGAATTTAAAAGGAGAATGTCGCGAGTGATTTGAAGCAGGAATTGCCCTTATGTCGTAGAACAAATTTCGATGAGAAGCTACAAATTCGTTTGCTGTAAGAGACTGGGAATTTTGAAGAAAATGACCGGGTAGCCTCAAACTTTTGCCGAAGACAAATTCCGCCGGTGTAGCGAGGAATACTTTTCTGAAAACTGACCTCAGTCCTAATAAAACCATATGTAGAATTTTGCACCAAGACTTTTCTCTGTAGCTCATGATTGTAGCTTTGAGCGTTCTGTGCCAACGTTCGAGAAAATCATTGGCTGGAGGATGGTAAGCCGTGGTACGGATTCGCTTGAAACCTAACAAGTTTGCCAGCTCGGAAAAAGTGCGGACTCGAACTGTGCTCCTTGATCGGTTACTATCGTCTTAGGTACCCCGAACTGTGCTATGCGGCTATTACAAAATGCTCCGGCTACGGTTTCCGTGCTAATATCATCTAAGGGCACTGCTTCAGGCCAACGTGTGAATCTGTCTATGGCTGTGAGGCAATATCTAAAGCCTTGGGACGGTGGAAGAGGACCAATCAAGTAGATATGATTATCTTGGAAGCGTCCGGAGGAAAATGAAAATGAACCAAGAGAATTTTTAACATGTCGCGAAAATTTACCTTTTTGTCACTCTAAACAAGAGCGAGCCCAAGAGTTAATATCTTTATTTGTCGCAATCCAAAAGAATTTCGACGTAACCATTTTATTAGTAAAACGAATACTAGGATGGGGTAAATTGTGCACTGACTTAAAAATTTGAAGCATAAGCTACTTCGGGATGAAAGGTCTCGCCGTGCCGGAAGAGACTTCACAGTAAATTTGTCTTTCGGTACCAAAAATAGGGAATTGTTCAAATTTGAACTGCGAGTTTTGAACTAATTCCTGAAACTCGGGATCCTCTCTCTGAGCATCGGCAATAGACCGAAAGTCTATTAAGTTAAGGAGACGAATCTTTTCCAATCTGGAAAGCACGTCTGCTACAACGTTATCCTTCCCGGAAATGTATTTTAAATTAGTGGTGAACTGGCCCACGAAATTGAGATGTCGCATTTGTCTGGGTACTGCTTTTTCTGGGTTTTGCTGGAAGGCATAACTCAGAGGTTGGTAGTCTGTGAAAAGGGTGAAGGGACGACCCTCCAACAAAAACCTGAAATATTTGACGCCTTTATAGCCAGTTAATATTTCGCGATCGTATGTGCTATATTTACGCTGCGCTGTATTCAGGTTGACAGAAAAGAAGCCCAGAGGTTGCCAGGTGTCACCAATCTTCTGGTGAACATTAGCTCCAATGGTGGTATCAGAAGCGTCCACCCATAAAGCTGCATCGGCGGAAGAACTGGGAAAAGCAAGAAGGGTAACCTCGGTGAGCTGCTTCTTAACTGACTCGAAAGCCTTATTAGCCTCTTCCGTCCAATCTATTTTTCGACTGCCTTCTTTCTTGGATCCTTTAAGGCAATTGTTTAACACTGCTTGATTTTGTGCGGCATGCGGTAGAAAGCGTCGATAATAATTTATCATGCCTAAGAAGCGAGGGAGATCTTTAACAGTCATTGGAGGCTTGCAATTAGTGATTGCTTCAACCCGATCCGGGGGTGGTTTAATACCTTTTGCCCTTATTAAGTGGTCTAAAAATGTCACTTCTTGTAATAGGAACTTGCATTTAATAACATTGATAATCAACCCATATTCTTTAAGTCATGCAGATTTAGATGCGATTAATATGTCGTCCAAATAGACGAAACAAAATGAAAATTGTTGTAAAATCGAATATATAAATCTGTGCGGCATTGCAAAGGCCGAAAGTCATCCGGGTGAACTCAAATAATCCGAATGGTGTGCATATAGCCGTTTTCGGAATGTCTTCGGTTTCAATTGGGATCTGGTGGTAAGCTTTAGTTAGATCCAACGTCGAAGAAATCTTGCAGCCTTGTAAGTTGTACGAGAAATCATGGATCAAAGGTTTAGGGTATCGGTCAGGGATTGTACAGGAATTAAGACGTCTGTAATCGCCGCACGGTTTCCATTCATCATTCTTCTTTTTGACTAAGTGAAGAGGTGAGAACCGACAGCTTTTCGACGGCCGACAAATACGTTCTCCTTAATGGAAGTCAAACTCCTTCTTTGCAGCAGCTAGTTTATCGGGAGGAAGACGTCGTACCTTGGCTGCGACTGGAGGACCTTTATTGGC
Organism: Dioctria linearis; assembly: GCA_963930735.1. Lineage (NCBI taxonomy): Eukaryota > Metazoa > Arthropoda > Insecta > Diptera > Asilidae > Dioctria > Dioctria linearis. The sequence goes on along the minus strand of OZ005744.1, from coordinate 130,354,821 downwards.
AATATAGTGAGTTAACGTGTGCTTAACCGGGTTTGTAAAACCAGTCCCCAGCGTAACGTCTTTGTAACATCGCAAGAGATTTTGAGTTTTGGGGTGTACTGTCGACTCAATGCAGATCAACAGAGCTGTTGCCTGATATAAAACTCGCTTCCCTGCCGTTTTTAGAGATGTTAGCGGATCAATTAGCAATTTCTTCTTAATGTCAACGAGAAGCCCATAGTGACCCATAAAGTCTGCGCCTAGTATGGGTCTCGGAATATCGGCAATTATAAACTGCCAAGAAAAAATACGCCGGACGCCTAGATTTAAACAACAATTTGTTGCTTGAAGACAAAGAAACGATTTCATGCATCTATCCTTTGAAAACGCTGGGACACATCTGCCCCAATCTCTATTAGGAAGCTTTTCTTTGAATTTTGATGGAAGATATAAAGTCGACTATTTGAACTGCCACTTCCCCCCGTGGTGAAGGGAGGAGGGCAAATTAGTTTAATGCATGGTTGGAATTATTTCTTTGCTTAGTACATAGATTTGCATTTTCATACTTACAATACATTTTTTTGCATTGGACTGGAATTTACGATGATACCAACATAATTCCCCGGCGTGGCCGTAACTGAAACCACATGAAGTAGATCTATATTTGACTCTACTTCGCGGTGCGCTATTTCGTGAACTGGAACCACGGCGGTTTAAACTTTGTTCTACTAGCCTTTCCAGCTTGGTGAATTTGTTTCTCGCACAAAGTTATTTCTATGTTTATTGAAGTTAAAAAACAGAAGTACAATAATTTTATATATAAAAATTCAAGTTTTATTATAATAGAATAATTTTATAATTTTACTGAAGCACAATAATTTAAAATTAAGAATCACAAAAGTTGTATTAAAGTTTTGTAATTTTCCTTTTTTATTAACTGCCCGCCTTCAAAATTTGACTAATTTTCCTCATTACCTTTTTGAAGCATATTTCGATATCTCAGCCCTAACACCCCCTAATTAACTATCATTGCTGAATATCGCATAAAGTTATTGCCGCATCTTTCGTACATAGTAATATAGGGGAAAGTGCATTCGCCTCAAGTGCTGCTGATTAAGCTTTTTTGCTATTTCATATATGTAATTTGGTGGGGTCAATGAATAATGCGACAGCAATTATTCATTGCAAAATTAATGTAAGTCGCCTGCTTTTGCAATTTTCAATGAGGAAGAAAGGAATCTATTGCGTTCATGAGGTCTTTGCCCCAAAAGCCATATTATGCATCTTTATGAAAGTATTGAGTGCATCCAGCAACTTATTACACCATCCCGCTTTGGAAAGAAAATCCACATCTGGATTTTCGCTAAAAACAAGTGAGATACATAATTTAGTTTTTGTAAAGTTAAAAGTTACGCAGGTCATGTGTATGATATACGTACACTATCGCTACAATGCATCTTGCATTTGTATATAAGTTCAGTATTCCTTTAAAATTATAAATATTTAGTTTTTCTTTTTGTTTTAGAGAAATCTACTCCGCTATTACATTAACCAACTTGTATTATTTAATAAGTATAATATTACATCTGCTAAAATTGATTGGTAATTACATTGCGTAATTTCAAGCTTACCATTTTACTTCTTTTTACTTGATATATACTTATACATATACATATGTATATGTAATAATGTAAAATATGATGCTAGATTATTTATAATAATATACTAAAAACTACGATATTTGGAGGTATAAAATAAAACTCTCTTATTTTTTCCTAAGACAAGTTATGAAATTATAAAATGTTGTATTATATTAAATTATTTTTATTATGACAGAGTTGAGGAAAAAAAGCAATATTCCCCGACTTTCTTGGTTTTTTTTTTCGTTAATATTATGATGCCACAGGTAACCACCAATGAATCACTTTTTTTTTTACAATTACCTACTTAATTAAGTATTGTAGCTCGCCACTGGATTTCCCTTAGCTACGTAGGAAGCAAATGGTTTCCAGTCATCCCCACTATAACGCAGACATCGTATTCCAGACCCTTTCTATATAAACAGAATACAATGTACAAATTTTGTCATATATTTTTCATAAATTGATGATTGGAGTATTGAATAAATATAATTTGTTAACCAGATATTCTTTCTTTACTGTACAATTGGCGCCCAACTCGTGGCTCGATACACGACATAGTAGTATACGCATAGAGGTATTTTTATTTTATATTTTGATTACGATAGTCCATTCGCTCTGCGCGCAGGCTTTGGTCCGTCTTCTCAAAATCCTCTTTGTGTTTGTTGTGCTTTAGCATTGGTAGCAAAAGATTCGATATTCGAGCGCCGTCTGCGGACCGAAACTCTTTCTTTGCATACACCTGCATACATAACAAACATTGCACGTGCGTTCGCAGCAATCATTCGCTTTATTAGGCTTTGATTGGCTTCGCATTTTCAATTTAGTGTTTGCTTTACTGTATTGGTAGCAAAAGATTCGATATTCGAGCGCCGTACGCGGACCGAAAGTCTTTCTTTACATACACCTACATACATAACAAACATTGCACGTGCGTTCGCATCAATCATTCGCTTTATAGGCTTTGATTGGCTTCGCATTTCTAGTTTAACGTTTGCTTTACTATATTGGTAGCAAAAGATTCGATATTCGAGCGCCGTACGCGGACCGAAAGTCTTTCTTTGCACACACCTACATACATAACAAACATAACACGTGCATTCACAACAATCATTCGCTTCATTCTTAAGCTTTGATTGTCTTCGCTTTTCCAGGTGTAGCACTTTGAGAACGACGGACCATTACTTGGAGCCTTTGACATAGTTTTCGTAACTCATTGTTATGATATTTCCAGAGTGAACTTGGTACAACACGTCACCATTACGTTGTATCTTCGAAGAAGTCCACGCCTGATTCCTATAATGGCTATCCAGATGACAACAGAGCAATTTGAGCAACTTATTACGTCTGTGCAACAGGCTGGTGGCACCATGACTGTTGCCGGGAAACCAGGTAGCTTCACAAACTGCACCGCTAGATTTAGTGGAAATCGCGATTATAACATCGTGGAGGAGTTTACCTCAAAAATAAACATCTATAAGGAGATAGAAAACATTTCCGACCTGGATGCAATTGCGGGTTTGCCTCTGCTACTTACAAATACAGCCGCGACATGGTGGCAGGATGTAAGGGATGAGACAACAACTTGGAAGAATGCCATAAAATTGCTGAAATCAATTTTTTCTCCGCAAAGACAACCACATCAAATCTACATAGATTTTTTTAGCGATAAACAGGAAATCTTAATGCCTACGGACACATTTGTGTGTAAAAAACGGGCTCTTTTAGCACAACTCCCAAGTGGAAGACATGATGAGACCACTCAAATTGACCTAATATATGGTCTTCTTAATTTAAATATAAGAGAAAAGGTACAGGTACGGATTTCTAAGACCTGTTAGGACAAGCTAGGTCAATCGAAGAGCTCAGGAATGAAACTCATTGCACTGTCAGGAATGAAAACCATCGCACTGTCAGGGATGAAACGGAATCTAAAGGGAAATTCAAGGATGTACATTTTGTGATTATCGCGGTCATTCAGTCGTAATATGTCGGAAGCGCCTTCGGCAATCAACGTCTAAGGACCTGGAGGTGGCACCAGTTTCTTCTACGAGGAACAGTACGGAAACTGCTCCAAAAGTATCATGCTAAGGTTGTGGGACCTCAGGCTTTTATAGGAGCAATTGTCCAAAGTGCAGAGAAAGGGAAAAGAAATCTCCCACCAATGTGAATTTCTACGCCAGTGTAGTCAGACTAGGAAAACAACCACCTATGATCGCTATAAAGATTTGTGGGTTATCATGTTACGCGCGTGTAGATACTGCAGCACGAACGAGTATAGCAGGTCAAACACTTTACGAGCAACTAAAAGTTGAAAAGGTACCCTTTCGGACATTAATTGCTGATGTTACATTAGCCGATGGATCGTGTAAGCAACGTAATACGATAGCAGCAACAGTGAATATTTCCCTCGGAGGTGTAATGAATGAATCATTACCTACATTCATCATTATCTCATTAGCGCCACAATATCCCGATCAGTACAACTAACGTACATACATCATACATATGTACATATGCATATATCTATAATAACGACTCGTTATCATAAAACAATCTTGTTACGTACAAGATTACAAATATACATACGTACATACACGATAACGTACTTCTTGAAGCTAGCAAGCAAAACATACGCGCATACGTACATACATATAACGTACAAACATATAATAAATTGACAAACGTGAGTACGCGCATCAAATTGCATTTCAAGCAATTTCGCGGTGATTCCACCGTCAATTTATTTATGAATTTTTACGTCACATATGGTTCATATGGTTAACCAAATCTATTTTCGTTTTATGAAGCAACTTTCTCTGTTGTTCTTTTAAAACGATAAATTCTTGGTTGCGTCAACCTTTTTGCGGCAAAACGCCGGCTCTTTGTATACAAAAATACAAACACGGCATGAGACCAATTTCATGCATTATAATGGCACTAGGTTAACCCTGACCTAACCCACAGTCATTACATGCCGTTTATTTTTTCCTCACACAAAATTAAGAAACTTCATGTGTGACATTTTTACTATTTACTTGTACATAATTGGGAAATCCCTTGTGTAAAGTGAAATGGAAACTGACCCACTTATTGGGCAATAGTGCTGAGTTTTTTTGTAACATTGGTTTCTTCCGTATATATATGGTTGACCAATGGTTGCAAAGGGATTTTTGAATGAAGGGGAAATACTCTTGTGGAACTACAAAATATTGAGGAATATGCAAAATTGGCTATTACCAATATATTGAGAGGGCGTTCCCGATATATTCGATTTCTGGAATTCCTATATGGAATTTCCTAGATAGTTACCCCCATACCTATTTTTATCAATTTTGCTGAGCAATGCCAGAATCCAACTAAATAAAAAGCCGATGCATCTCAGGAACAAGGGAGAAGTTTTTCCAAAGTCTAAAGAATAAGGTTGACCCCCCACCAGAGGTAAGGCAACCTATTCAAATAAATAAAATAGTATTCAAAGTATCAATTAAAATAGTATTCAAAGTATCAAATAAAATAGTATTCAAAGTATCAAATAAAATAGTATTCAAGTATCAAAGTGAAAAGAAGTGTTTTTATTCGATTGGGCTAGTGATCTTCGCAAATACGCAAGCACTCCTAGGTCCAAGTTACGGCAAAGACTCACCCGTAACAAAAAATTGGTGGCAGCGCTGCGGATCTGATTTTATCCCAGCTACCTATCGTCGCAGATCTTTAGCTTTGATAAAAGAAGCTACAACAAAGGTAACCTAAGCCAGGCGCTATAGGTGTACCCATCGTTGTGTATTACACAACCCAATCCCAGCCAGGCGCTCAGGGATTGTGAAAAAGTATAAAAAATATAAATATACAAATTGAAGAAAGGCAATCATGGATCAAACAGGCCCTAGAAGGGAAAACGAGATCAACAGAATCAAGGAGTAGATAATGGAATATACCAGACCAGCCGAATCCGATGAAGACACCATGGACTTCGAAGACTACCAGGAAATCATCACAAAACAACAAAGATTGAGCAGTCTTAGGAAGTAAGATAAGTGTCACTATTTTTTAATATTATAAATTTTTTTTTTTATATTCACACATATACATATCTTATGTTATGATTCCAAATTTTATATTGATTGACGTAATTTTATATTACAATTAATTTGGTGAAAACTAAGTGAGGAAAAAACCAAGTGTAAAAATGTAAATGAACAAGTTTTGTAAATGAACAAGTTTTCAAATCCATTATCACTTTATATATTGTCTACGCATCTCTCTCTTGATTTCATCTGGTAACCATTGTTCAAGTTTTCTACTTGCAAAACTATTTTCACTTTGATGACTTCGTGTTCCTCGTTTCGACGAGTTAATTTCGAAAATTTTTGTTTTGTGCTGTTGTGAGTTCGAATTTTTTTTGTTTTGTGGTGTTGTGAGTTTAATTATACATAACCTCGTTACGATATCTTTTGTCTGTGCGCTTCAAAGCTACAGTGTTATTTTCGTTTATATATCAGTTCCGTACCACTCCTATCGCTAATTCATTGATTCCCCCTCGTTTTAAAAGTACTGTGTTTCTCAAATTGTAAAAGTTTAAAACGTGCAAACGTGTTAGCAAGATAGTCGCTACACGTTTTCGTGATTATTCAGCCCAGGCCGGGAATAGCCAAAAACATACGGCTGCACAACTAGCTCGCGCTTCTCGTTTATTACGTGCCTCTAATCGAGTCAAAATGACTCAACCTCCACCTACTGGTACTAATTCGGGGATATCGGACCTCAGAATATCATTAACGGATGCACGGAATATGATCCCAGAGTTCGATGGAAACTCAGGTGACCTGCATCGGTACCTCGCGTGCTGCGACATGTTATTCACGACATCCAAGAGCGACGCCGACAAGAAAATACTGCTTAGCATTTTAAAAACAAAGCTAACTGGCCCGGCATATGACATCTTTAAATATAAAGAAGTCTCAAACTGGGATGAATTAAAAGCAGAACTCGTCGAGCAATTCCAAGAGCATAGACCACGTGTGGCTATACAAGGAGAATTGCTGCGACTCAAACAAACTACACGGGAAAGCATATATGATTTTGCTTCACGCCTATCAAAACAGCTAGCTGATTTGAATAGCGCCACGGTTAATGAAGCCACAGAATCTTCCGCAAGGGCATATCTCATCTCAGAGAATGAGAAAAATGCCATTAGAGCATTTGAAGACGGCCTTAAAAGCGAACAACTTAAGGTCATCGTTAAGGCACGTTCAGAGACCTCACTAAGGAAGCTCATAACTTTTGCTTCCGAACATGCTCAACGCATTGAGGAAACTCAACCCCATACTCAAAAAACAGCGCCTAATGTGCAAGTATGCGACTATTGCTCAAAAAGAGGCCACACTAAAGAGAATTGTTTCAAGAGGAAGCAGTTGCCCTTAATAAATGCTTACCCAAACATAAAAAGGGAAATAAATAGAATTACATGCGGCTATTGTCGCAAACCAAACTATCACGCTAGAGAGTGTAGGCAAAGACAGTTTGATGAACGCCGCACTCAGTACCCAACAAATAGGCAAGCTCAATTTGGGGCTCATCCAAGAGCTTACCAACCTCAAAATTTGCCTAATGCCGAAAATAATGGCAGAGGACAACCTCGCCACATGAAGCAAGTAAGGTGGACAACTCCAGAAAATTTTTCCTTGGGAAACGATTGCACGCGGGTGTATTCAGACGGCGAAACCTCCCGCGAGGAGGATATTCAAGCCGTAGTCCATCAACCACCCAATTAAGCATCCCAATAGAGATGCATAAAAGCGCCCTAGTGGTTGCTTTCCATATCGATATCTCCCAGAAAACAAAAGCAAACTTTATAATAGATACTGGTGCAGAAATAAGTCTACTCAGAGCAGAAGCTACTGACGATTCCGCTCTCGTATATGAGAAGCAAAAATGCACAATTACCACCCTGTCTGGTAATTGTTTTCCTTCATTTGGAGTTTCATATGGAACAATATCCATCCAAGATAACTGCGAAATAAAACATCCTTTTCATATCATACCAAACGGTAATAATTTACCTTATGATGGGATAATAGGAAATGACTTCCTATCTAAATACAAATGCGTAATAGATTATTCAAAACATATGCTAATTATAAACAAAGATGCCTGCTCAAGTCAGGAATACGAATGTCAATTCAGAGAAATGTCTCCATTAAAGGGTAAAATAAATAAAATAAATAATGAAAGCAATACTTCCGAAGCAAAAAATTCAGCTACATTGAGCGATGTACCCACAAGTAGTAATTGCAATAACGCAAACATATTGACAATTCTCCTCCAAATAATATATTATTTTATGCTGTATGTTCTAAAAAGACCCGCGAGTTCATCAAAAGCTAATAATGATCAAAAATCAGATACAGATTCACGACGCTACGACTGTGATCTGTATACAGCTAATAATGATCAAAAATCAGATACAAATTCACGACGCTACGACTGTGATCTGTATACAGCTAATAATGATCAAAAATCAGATACAGATTCACGACGCTACGACTGTGATCTGTATACAGCTAATGATGATCAAAAATCTGATAAAATTACATTACCTGCACGTTCAGAAATAATGGTATCACTTCCAATAACAGAGGAAAAAGGCGAATTATTAATAAAACAAAAAGAAGTAAGACCAGGTATATACATAGGAAACACCTTGGCACAAACGAGTAACAGTATCGTAAGAGTACTAATGATGAATACGAACGAAGAAGATATGGAAATCTCGAAAAATGAGATAGAACCAATTTGGGATTATGTACGGAACTATGAGGTGATTCAGCCCAATTATAAATCCGACCCAATAGAGAACCGCTTAAAAACATTGGAAAGTAATTTAAAATTAGAACATTGTAACCAAGAGGAAAAATTAGCTCTCACGAATATTTGTAGAGAATTCAATGATTTATTCTATTTAGAAGGAGACGCATTAACATATACTGATGCCGCTGCACATACGATTCCAGTCAAAATAGATACTACGCCCATCTATGTCAAGCCATACAGATTACCGGAATCTCAACGAAATGAGATTAATAGGCAAATTAATGACATGATAGACCAAAATATCATAAGCCCTAGCAAGAGTCCATGGAACTCTCCCTTGCTACTGGTACCAAAGAAACCAGATGAAACAGGTCATAAACGTTGGCGAGTAGTAGTGGACTTTAGGCGCTTAAACGAAGTTACTCTCGGAGACGCCTACCCACTACCGAATATAACGGATATCTTGGATCAACTAGGACGATCCAAATACTTCACAACCTTGGACTTGGCCAATGGATTCCACCAAATCCCGATGTCCCAAAAGACAAAGAAAAAACAGCTTTTAGCACACCATTTGGACATTATCACTATAATAGAATGCCATTTGGACTGAAAGGAGCACCAGCAACCTTTCAGCGACTGATGAATACCGTCCTAACGGGACTTCAAGGTATTCGCTGCTTTGTATACTTAGATGATATCGTGATTTATGGGTATAATTTACGTGATCATAACGCCAAGCTTGTAGAAGTGTTAATCGACTAAGAATGCATCAACTAAAATTACAGCCAGATAAATGTCATTTTCTACGTAAAGAAATCGTTTATCTAGGTCATGTGGTTGGAGAAAATGGAGTCCAACCTGACCCGAGTAAAATTAGCGCGGTGAAGACATATCCGACTCCAAGAAAACCAAAAGATATCAAGTCATTTTTAGGATTTGTGGGATATTATAGACGTTTTATCCCCAATTTTTCCAAACTCGCTAAGCCGCTGACTAATCTCTTGAAAAAAGATACCACTTTTGTATGGGATACGTTTTGTGATGAATCATTCAAGGTCTTAAAGCAAAAACTCATCAGTGCACCAATTCTGGCTTACCCTGAATTCGATAAGGAATTCAACGTCACCACTGATGCAAGTGATATTGCATTAGGTGCTGTGCTATCGCCAGGCGAAATTGGAAAAGATCACCCTATCTGTTTCGCCAGCCGGACGTTAAATCCTGCAGAATGTAGATACTCTACAATTGAAAAGGAACTTTTAGCTATAGTTTATGCTGTGGAACTGATCATAAGCCCCTCGTATGGCTCATGAGTTTGAAAGACTCAACCTCACGTCTTATGAGATGGAGAATTAAGCTAGAGGAGTATGACTATACTATAATCCATAAACCAGGTAAACAAAACGCAAATGCTGATGCTTTAAGTCGAATCAAAATTGAGGAACCTGAAATTACAGTCCAAAAATCAATAAACATAATGACCCGCAATCAGGCAAAAGCCTCCAGTCTGACTGAAGATACACTGGATCTAAATAAAATATATAATGAATACGTTTCATCTCCCCATACAGATGATTGTTCCGAAATAAAAGGACATATACTGACTCAAAAGAATTTACAATACAGATTCTTCATTTTACCTAAAATAGAAGATCCAACTGGAACTTACCTGAAAGAGTTGTTTCCATCATTGAACGAGGAAATGCAAAGTACTCAACTACGCGAGAACGTTAATGGTAGACAAACGTATATAATTGCTAATGCACCCTTACCTATGAAAACTATAGACAGTTTCAAACAAATATTAAATACCCTTTTAAAAATCAGGGATTATATCAAAAATAAAAACTTACAGGAAGTTCATATTTCTATACCTAAAATGGACATAGTTGCGCACGCAGAGCTAAAAAATATGATAACTTTCTCTTTAAAGAATATAAATGTCAAAATAAATATTTACACAACCCAAGTAAAAATAGTATCTGACCCAAAAGAGCAAGAACTCATAATGGAATCCTTTCATAAAACACCATTAGGTGGACATCAAGGAATAACTCGGACTATTAAAAGAATTCAGACAGCATATAATTGGTCTGGATTAAACAGAGATGTCGAAAACTTTGTAAAGAAATGTCAATCATGCCAAATGAATAAACTTGTTAGAAATCCTAGAGTACCCATGAAAATTACCTCGACTAGTACGAGACCATTCGAGAGAATAGCGTTGGACATAGTAGGACCATTGCCAGCAAGCTATAACGGTAACAAGTATCTCCTCACATTCCAGGATGACCTCACGAAATATACTGAGGCCATACCTCTACAGAACGCAGAAGCTCGAAGCGTAGCAGAAGCTTTTGTTATAAATATAGTCTGTAGACATGGAATACCGGAATCAATATTGACTGACCAAGGTTTTAATTTTCTAAGCGAAATGTTTGCGCAAATGTGTAAACTTTTAAAATTAAAAAACTGCAAACGACTCCATACCATCCGCAGACCAATGGAGCTCTGGAAAGAAGTCATAGAACTCTGGCCGAATACCTACGGCATTATGTGAACCGAGACCCGCAAACATGGGATACTTGGATACCGTATGCTATGTTTACATATAATACAAGTACACACTCCAGTACCAATTACAGTCCATATGAGTTGATATACGGTTTTCCACCCAGTATCCCAGCTATAATTAAAGCAAACCCAACGGTAAATTACAATTACGATAATTACAGCAGTGAGCTAAAAGCGAGATTGCAACATAGTCACCAGATAGCTAGAGAATCTATTCTAAAAAAAAAAGAAAAATCAAAACAATTCTATGACAAAAACTCGAAAGCGAGAACCTTTAACTTAGGAGATAAGGTCTTTTGAAAGAACCACACAAGGAAAAACAAATTATCCCCGTTGTGGACAGGACCCTATGATATAGTAACTATTAATTCTACGGAAAATACTACTATTAAAATAGGGAACAAAAAATAGAACAGTACACAACCATAATCTTAAGCTATACGTCGATTAGGAAAATAATTTTTTATTTATCTTAGGATGATTTGGATTCTCGTCTTCATCCTCCTAACTCACAGTGCAGACGCAATGATACAAAACGAACCGTTGCAAGTAACGATCCTGAGGAACAATCCAGGAATCTACTTCGAAGAAGTAGGAAGAGTAAGTCTCTACAGCAACGAGTGGCAAGTAATAACATATTATGACTTAGAGGAATTCAATTTTGAACTTGAGAAATTGTGTAATCATACGGAACAGACAAATAGGTTGTGTAATTACATAGAAAACTACCACAATAAGGCTCCCTTATGCAGAGACATAACACACCAATTATATACTATAATCGGATCCTAAAACAAAATTCACTCCTGTTAAAGTCTGAAACTACTCGATTTAAAAGAGGATTAATTAACGCCGTAGGAACCCTAAGCAAGACCCTTTTTGGCACTCTCGACGCGGATGACGCTAAGACTTTTAACTCGCATATAGATAAATTAAAAAACAACCAAGACTATCTATTGCAATTAATCAAGAATCAAACCGTCATCGTTGATTCTACAGTTAATGTATTCAATAAAACACGCATGACAATAAAAGAACAATTCCTACATGTAGAGAAAAACCTTAACGCCTTGAGTAACCTAGCCAATCGCGTACAAACTGATGAACTATCGAAGAGTTTTACTACTGAACTCGAGACGATGGTCTCTCTAACGGCACTAATGATGGTACGATATCAGACCACCCAAAACCTCTTACTAGATCTGATAACAGATGTTAGACATGGTAAAACCACACCCAGCAATAATGACCCCACCTCAAATGAAACATACCCTAGAAAATATCCAAAAAGAACTACCAATACGCTCACTTTACCAATAGACAAGAACGAGAATAACCTTCTACAACTCTATCAAATTGGTAACGTGAGAAGTACAATTCTCGACAATAGAATAATTTTTCACCTCAAGCTCCCTCTCCCATTCAAAGATGAATACCAGCTTCTGAAAATACATCCCTTGCCGACAAATCATCTAGATAAGTTCATTTTTATAAAACCTTCACTCGAATATTTAGTAATCGATTATAATAGAGAACACTATTACACCGTAAACAGATTTGAGTTACAGAACTGTCAAACGCAAGATCAAGTACATTTCTTGTGCCGTATTATACACCCCATATTTAACACCCAGTCTACAAATAACCAATGCGAAGTACAACTCCTCAAACACAGTCATGAAATACCATCTTCTTGTAATATCAAAGCCGTTCCTCAAATGGATTTTTGGATACAACTATCTCAACCGAATAAGTGGCTCTTTTCTATACGAAAAATCACAGTGGTCGATGCCATTTGCGGAAATAATATTACTACATATAACTTGGAAAGCACAGGAATTATTAATCTCTCCACGTGATGCCATCTCCGTACCCAAGATCTAATTATCCAAGCACATAATACTAAAACATCTGAGCTTAGTAACCACTACCTCCCATCATTAAATCTAACTTCTAACTTACCCCATCCTGAAAGATTCAACTCCACCAATGACCAGGTACACGTCATTAAATTTCACGATAATGAAGAGTTAAATTCATTAAGTGAAGCACTCAATCGGCTTAAGCAAAGCGAAAATATAAGTTTCCCCACATTGAATACACACAACATTCATCATTATGTCATTTCTTATGTTCTATTTGCGGTAATCCTGATGGTTATCATTGTCCAAATATGCAAAAAATGTAAAGCCAAAAGGCTTGGCGCAAACAAAAGCACACAACAAAAAGACTTAGAGATCGAAAATCCCAAGTCATCCTATCAGTTAACAATGCAACCTTAACCACATTAAGCGAATTTAAAAAAAAAAAAAACACAAATATATGCACACAACTCGAAAAAGAAAGCAAGTTTAACTACAAAGCACAAGAAAAACAAAAAGCTGTTTAATCTATGTAAGTTAATCTATTGTACGCCAAAAAAAAAAGAGATAGTCATATATAGTCATAATCCTTGAAATTATATACAAATAAATATAATAGTAAATAATAATAATAATAAATAAAATCTAGAACCTAATAACTAGCCTACTATTAAATCTAGTAACTACTTTCTATAAAATTAGTAACAAACAAGAATTATTACAATAACCTAGAGAGTAAGAAACAGTACTTTTACTATCATATCTTTACAACTACGATAAGTAATTATCCAAAAATTTTTATATAATTAAAATATTTTTATTACTATAACAAATTACTAATAGTCAGTAGACAAAAATTACTATTATCTTTATTACTATAATAATCAATAATCTAGAAATTACCACTACTGCAATTTTACTCTAAATAAATAATACAAATATAATAGTATTAATATAACAATATGATTATAAAAAAAAAGAAAAAAAAAACCACTAACCTAGAAATTAGTGTTACCGATAAACTTTTATCTACAAAAAGTATAATGTAAGTACCTAGATCATCGGCTTTTCGTTTTGCTCATATTTATCAGAAAGTCCCATTCATTTCATTCCCAGAACTTTCTTTTTCCAAGGGGGATGGTGTAATGAATGAATCATTACCTGCATTCATCATTATCTCATTAGCGCCACAATATCCCGATCAGTACAACTAACGTACATACATCATACATATGTACATATGCATATATCTATAATAACGACTCGTTATCATAATAAGAATCTTGTTACGTACAAGATTACAAATATTCATACGTACATACACGATAACGTACTTCTTGAAGCTAGCAAGCAAAACATACGCGCATACGTACATACATATAACGTACAAACATATAATAAATTGACAAAAGTGAGTACGCGCATCAAATTGCATTCCAAGCAATTTCGCGGTGATTCCACCGTCAATTTAATTATGAATTTTTACGTCACATATGGTTCATATGGTTAACCAAATCTATTTTCGTTTTATGAAGCAACTTTCTCTGTTGTTCTTTTAAAACGATAAATTCTTGGTTGCGTCAACCTTTTTGCGGCAAAACGCCGGCTCTTTGTATACAAAAATACAAACACGGCATGAGACCAATTTCATGCATTATAATGCCACTAGGTTAACCCTGACCTAACCCACAGTCATTACATGCCGTTTATTTTTTCCTCACACAAAATTAAGAAACTTCATGTGTGACATTTTTACTTTTTACTTGTACATAATTGGGAAATCCCTTGTGTAAAGTGAAATGGAAACTGACCCACTTATTGGGCAATAGTGCTGAGTTTTTTTGTAACATTGGTTTCTTCCGTATATATATGGTTGACCAATGGTTGCAAAGGGATTTTTGAATGAAGGGGAAATACTCTTGTGGAACTACAAAATATTGAGGAATATGCAAAATTGGCTATTACCAATATATTGAGAGGGCGTTCCCGATATATTCGATTTCTGGAATTCCTATATGGAATTTCCTAGATAGTTACCCCCATACCTATTTTTATCAATTTTGCTGAGCAATGCCAGAATCCAACTAAATAAAAAGCCGATGCATCTCAGGAACAAGGGAGAAGTTTTTCCAAAGTCTAAAGAATAAGGTTGACCCCCCACCAGAGGTAAGGCAACCTATTCAAATAAATAAAATAGTATTCAAAGTATCAATTAAAATAGTATTCAAAGTATCAAATAAAATAGTATTCAAAGTATCAAATAAAATAGTATTCAAGTATCAAAGTGAAAAGAAGTGTTTTTATTCGATTGGGCTAGTGATCTTCGCAAATACGCAAGCACTCCTAGGTCCAAGTTACGGCAAAGACTCACCCGTAACAGAGGAAGGGAATTTCTCATAAATATCCTGGCCTTACCAACAGCTGAGGATAACAGGACGTTACTCGGAATAGATTTTTTGGAAGAAGCGGACATAATTTTAAAATTAGCACAGAGATGCTGGAGTTTCGCGGAGGATCCAAACACATTGTTTGAATTTATTACAGTAGACCCAGCAGAAGTAACGAAAGAATTTGTATCAATAACCTCATCACCTTTTATTGACTACTATGGCACTATATCATCTTCGGATGAGTACGACTCCGAAGCCACGGGAACTATTCCATGGAAGTTACGCCGACTAGAAACCCCGCCCAGAAAACCGGCCTTGATACATAATTACTAAGAGGACAGACCTCTGAAATATTTCGTGATACGTTGCCACTCAACTATACACCACCGCGATCTGATCCCAGATCTGCGTACCTATTTCCACATTCGCCACAGCGAGCAAATCCTGCAAAGGTACGCATAGAATCAATTGACATCGAACTTCGCACCAACGAAGCTAGCTGCCTCAATGACAAGGATAAGAAACTTTTCAATACACTTTTAACATCGAATAAGGACATTTTTAAATCAAGTAATGAGATAACACCATTCATAGAGCACAGCATAAATACAGCTGAGTGCAAACCACTAGCAGTACCACCTTACCGACTTTCCCCGTATAAACGACAGCAATTGCGCCAAGAATTGGACAAAGTGCTAAGCGAGGAAATTATTGAATAATGTGAATCTGCATGGGCCGCTCCAGTGGTACTCATTCCAAAAAAGAATGGAGGTATCAGAGTTTGTACTGACTATCGTCAACTTAATACAATTACTGTCCCTGACAAGTATCCATTACCGCGTATGGACGATCTCTTACATATGGCGAAATCCACACCATTCATGTCCACGATGGATTTACGATCAGGATACTGGTAAATACCAGTACAAAAATCAGATAAAGATAAGACGTCATTTATAACACCCTTTGGGATGTTCCGCTTTAATCGTATGCCCATCCGACTACGAAATGCGCCCGCCACATTTCAACGATTAATTGATAGGGTTAGGGGTGGCTTAAGCACAGTCTGCATACTAGGATACCTCGACGACTTGATCATATGCTCAAAATTATTTAATGAACATTTACATGACTTAGAAAATTTCTTTGAGAGATTACGATTTTTTAAACTCAACATTGCTCGGGAAAAGTGTAATTTCTGCTCACCAGAAGTGAAATACTTGGGTCATGTTATTACAAAGGAAGGTATTGGGCCTGATCCTGAAAAAGTAGAGGCGATATTGACCTTGACAGCTCCTAACAATCTGAAGCAATTGATTTCATTTCTTCAGACATGCTCCTGGTATAAACGATTTATACCAGGATTCGCATACACAGCACAACCACTCACCCGACTGACAAAAAAAATGCTCAGTGGAAATGGGAATATGAACAGCAATCAGCGTACGATATCTTAAAAAAGCTCCTGACAGCAGCTCCAATACTTAAGCAAGCTGATGATAACTCGCCCTTCATAATAAAAACGGATGCAAGTAGTTATGCTATTGGAGGAGTTTTAATCTAGGGGGAGAGCTCAGAAGAGCACTCAATAGAATACGCCAGTCGGCTCTTAACATGAGGAGGAAAAACCTATTCCACTACTGAGAGGGAGACCCTAGCAATAGTATGGGCAGTTAGCAAATTCCGTGGTTACATTGAAGTGGTGCATACAACTATAATTACAGATCATCAGCCTTTAAAGTGGTTGATGTCGCTTAAGTCTCCAACTGGCAGATTGGCAAGATGGCCGTTATCCCTCCAATCATATGATCTCACGATACAATATTCACCAGGAAGAACAAATGTAGTCGCCGATAGTTTGTCTCGACCGCCATGCAGCGAACATTCTACTGTAACCTGCAACATCTGTAGTACCCAAATACACCTACCGCTTAGAAATGCCACAGAGGTCCGACAAAAGGAACTTCAGGATGAATCGCTCAAAGAAATCATCGACTGCTTAGAAGACGCTAACACCAACGAAAAATCTATCCGATGGAGCAATCAAGGATATCTCATGACAAATGGAGTCCTACAACGATACATACCTGATGAAGATACCGAAGAAGGTCAACTCGTCGTTCCTCAGGGAGAACGCATAGAAATTTTAAAAGCTCTTCATGACGCGCCGACTGCCGGCCATTATGGAGTAGAGCGTACATATCGACGGATTTCCGCACGGTATTATTGGAAGGGAATGAAGCAAGATATCACCAAACATGTTGCGCATTGTATCAGTTGTCAACGATACAAATATGAAAACTTGAAACCGGCAGGGTTGATGCAAACAACGCCAAGTCGCCAACGATTTGAAATAATTGCCGTAGATCTTTTCGGGCCCTTGCCCATTTCTCCAAATGGAAGTCGTTGAATTCTGATAGCAGAAGATACT
The DNA here is from genome assembly GCA_963930735.1 of Dioctria linearis. Classification (NCBI taxonomy): domain Eukaryota; kingdom Metazoa; phylum Arthropoda; class Insecta; order Diptera; family Asilidae; genus Dioctria; species Dioctria linearis. Next base: position 130,337,129 of record OZ005744.1, on the reverse strand, counting down.
GTTAGTAGATGGGTTGAGCTTTACGCACTTCAGGAAGCAACCGCTGAAGCTTGCGCTCATACACTCCTGAATGAATTCTTCCTACGATATGGAGTCCCTTGAAGAATGATCAGCGATAATGGAGTACAGTTCATCTCTAGCATAATACAACATCTTACGAGAGCTCATAACTGATTACAGCGCCTATATAATGCCGACGAGCCGCAGCAGAAAATCATTCTTCGCTAAGAGTTCATGCGATTCGGAGACTAATCCGAGAATTCAAGAATAATATTCCCAACCTCCATTAAAGAAGATTAATTCTATATTTCAGAGATTAATCCGAAAATTTATATCATTTCCTACACCTAAGCAGAAGAATAACTCTGCGCAGAGATTAATCTGGTACTCTCCTGCCCACACCTAAGCAGACAAATAATTCAGCTGCAGAGATTAATCTACTGAAAACAATTATCGTTTGCTGGCATATACACTACACTTGTTCTCTACCACACGCTGCAGCACACTGCTACACATTTATACAGCCCTCCTGCCTAAACGTAGCAGCACCCGTCATTTAATTTCACAGAGACTTATTCTGTGCATCAATTTGCTACTCTGCTGCTCATACGCAATACTAACACTTTTACCATTAAAATTTATTCTGTTTACAGACGATTTATTCTGGTCTTCTTCTTCTTTTCTTCAAAACGAGTAAACCAGCGGTAACAAACTAAGGAGCAGGATTAGACTGAATTTTTAATTTGTTTGAAGGTTTTATTAATTGAATTGAATTTATTGTGATATTAGAGTAAGAAAATTGAATTATGCATTCTACTGAATAAAAATTTTATATTTGTAGGGAAAAGACTGAGTTGTCCATTTTTACCGGCACCCTCCTCCCATGACCGAGACTAGATCTAACTAACATTATTTTGAAAATTCTCATGCTGGAGCAAAACCCTCGGGAAATACTTTTCCAAGCCATGAAACAGAGACCTATATGTGTGCGTTCGCAGTCCGTTTTCTAAAATGTTCTATATTGATACATATGGAAAGTGCAAAACATTGAATTTATATATGCTATAGGACCTAAACTACTATCCGTACAGGAAAATAGTCTTCTACTAATTTACAGCTTGATTCCTTACCTTCCCAAAGACTACACTTACTATATACCTTACTTAATGAAATAATGAAATAGTTTTGATTACAAACTTACCTTACCATTTTACGCTCAATAACTCTCATCTGAGTAATAATTACATGTGTGTATGTGCAGCCGGAGTCCGACGATTTTTTTGGATGAATTCTTCGTTTGACAAGACCGAGAAGACAGCGGACCGTGGGTTGACCTCTGAGATTGTATCTGCACAGGCGGCTAGCACTTCTAAAGATCCTGGGTTACATGCCAATATGGCTTGCATGTTGGGTGGTAAACGTTTTAGCCAAAGCGACTTCAAAAGTTCTTCACCTATATTTCCTCTGCTGAGGTTGTTACGGCTGATGTGTGTTGGTCGTCATCCGCAACAGGACTTTTGTGTGCTTTCACCTAAATGAGAAGATACCAGCCCCTTATTGTTTTAAATGGGTTTTCTTTATTTGGTTGAGACCACATTCACTTCTCTCAAAATATAACTCAAGGAAACAATTTGTTTCTCGCACAAAGTTATTTCTATATTTATTGAAGTTAAAAAACAGAAGCACAATAATTTTATATATAAAAATTCAAGTTTTATTATAATAGAATAATTTTATAATTTTACTGAAGCACAATAATTTAAAATTAAGAATCACAAAAGTTGTATTAAAGTTTTGTAATTTTCCTTTTTTATTAACTGCCCGCCTTCAAAATTTGACCAAAACTGCCTGACCAATTTTCCTCATTACCTTTTTGAAGCATATTTCGATATCTCAGCGCTAACACCCCCTAATTAACTATCATTGCTGAATATCGCATAAAGTCATTGCCGCATCATTCGTACATAGTAATATAGGGGAAAGTGCATTCGCCTCAAGTGCTGCTGATTAAGCTTTTTTGCTATTTCATATATGTTATTTGGTGGGGTCAATGAATAATGCGACAGCAATTATTCATTGCAAAATTAATGTAAGTCGCCTGCTTTTGCAATTTTCAATGAGGAATAAAGGAATCTATTGCGTTCATGAGGTCTTTGCCCCAAATATGATGCTAGATGATTTATAATAATATACCAAAAACTACGATATTTGGAGGTATAAAATAAAACTCTCTTATTTTTTCCTAAGACAAGTTATGAAATTATAAAATGTTGTATTATATTAAATTATTTTTATTATGACAGAGTTGAGGAAAAAAAGCAATATTCCCCGACTTCCTTGGTTTTTTTTTCGTTATTATTATGTTCCCACAGGTAACCACCAATGAATCACTTTTTTTTTACATTTACCTACTTAATTAAGTATTGCAGCTCGCCACTGGATTTCCCTTAGCTACGCAGGAAGCAAATGGTTTCCAGTCATCCCCACCATAACGCAGACATGGTATTCCAGACCCTTTCTATATAAACAGAATACAATGTACAAATTTTGTCATATATTTTTCATAAATTGATGATTGGAGTATTGAATAAATATAATTTGTTAACCAGATATTCTTTCTTTACTGTACAATTGGCGCCCAACTCGTGGCTCGATACACGACATAGTAGTATACGCATAGAGGTATTTTTTTTTTATATTTTGATTACGATAGTCCATTCGCTCTGCGCGCAGGCTTTGGTCCGTCTTCTCAAAATCCTCTTAGTGTTTGTTGTGCTTTAGCATTGGTAGCAAAAGATTCGATATTCGAGCGCCGTCCGCGGACCGAAAGTCTTTCTTTGCATACACCTGCATACATAAAAAACATTGCACGTGCGTTCGCAGCAATCATTCGCTTTATTAGGCTTTGATTGGCTTCTCATTTTTAATTTAGTGTTTGCTTTATTGTATTGGTAGCAAAAGATTCGATATTCGAGCGCCGTACGCGGACCGAAAGTCTTTCTTTGCATACACCTACATACATAACAAACATTGCACGTGCGTTCGCATCAATCATTCGCTTTATTAGGCTTTGATTGGCTTCGCATTTCTAGTTTAACGTTTGCTTTACTATATTGGTAGCAAAAGATTCGATATTCGAGCGCCGTCCGCGGACCGAAAGTCTTTCTTTGCACACACCTGCATACATAACAAACATTGCACGAGCGTTCGCAGAATCATTCGCTTTATTAGGCTTTGATTGGCTTCGCATTTTCAATTTAGTGTTTGCTTTACTGTATCGGTAGCAAAAGATTCGATATTCGAGCGCCGTACGCGGACCGAAAGTCTTTATTTACATACACCTACATACATAACAAACATTGCACTTGCGTTCGCAGCAATCATTCGCTTTATTAGGCTTTGATTGGCTTCGCATTTTCAATTTAGTGTTTGCCTTACTGTATTGGTAGCAAAAGATTCGATATTCGAGCGCCGTTCGCGGACCGAAGGTCTTTCTTTGCATACACCTACATACATAAAAAAACATTGCACGTGCGTTCGCAGCAATCATTCGCTTTATTAGGCTTTGATTGGCTTCGCATTTTCAATTTAGTGTTCGCTTTACTGTATTGGTAGCAAAAGATTCGATATTCGAGCGCCCTACGCGGACCGAAAGTCTTTCTTTGCATACACCTACATACATAACAAACATTGCACGTGCGTTCGCAGCAATCATTCGGTTTATTAGGCTTTAATTGGCTTCGCATTTTCAATTTAGTGTTTGCTTCACTGTATTGGTGGCAAAAGATTCGATATTCGAGCGCCGTACGCGGACCGAAAGTCTTTCTTTGCATACACCTACATACATAACAAACATTGCAAGTGCGTTCGCAGCAATCATTCGCTTTCTTAGGCTTTGATTGGCTTTGCATTTTCAATTTAGTATTTGCTTTACTGTGTTGGTAGCAATAGATTCGATATTCGAGCGCCGTACGCGGACGGAGTCTTTCTTTGCATAAACCTACATACAAAACAAACATTGCACGTGCGTTCGCAGCAATCATTCGCTTTATTAGGCTTTGATTGGCTTCGCATTTTCAATTTAGTGTTTGCTTTATTGTATTGGTAGCAAAAGATTCGATATTCGAGCGCCATACGCGGACCGAAAGTTTTTCTTTCCATACACTTACATACATACCAAACATTGCACGTGCGTTCGCATCAATCATTCGCTTTATTAGGCTTTGATTGGCTTCGCATTTCTAGTTTAACGTTTGCTTTACTATATTGGTAGCAAAAGATTCGATATTCGAGCGCCGTCCGCGGACCGAAAGTCTTTCTTTGCACACACCTGCATACATAACAAACATTGCACGAGCGTTCGCAGCATCATTCGCTTTATTAGGCTTTGATTGGCTTCGCATTTTCAATTTAGTGTTTGCTTTACTGTATCGGTAGCAAAAGATTCGATATTCGAGCGCCGTACGCGGACCGAACGTCTTTCTTTGCATACACCTACATACATAAAAAAACATTGCACGTGCGTTCGCAGCAATCATTCGCTTTATTAGGCTTTGATTGGCTTGGCATTTTCAATTTAGTGTTCGCTTTACTGTATTGGTAGCAAAAGATTCGATATTCGAGCGCCCTAAGCGGACCGAAAGTCTTTCTTTGCATACACCTACATACATAACAAACATTGCACGTGCGTTCGCAGCAATCATTCGGTTTATTAGGCTTTAATTGGCTTCGCATTTTCAATTTAGTGTTTGCTTCACTGTATTGGTGGCAAAAGATTCGATATTCGAGCGCCGTACGCGGACCGAAAGTCTTTCTTTGCATACACCTACATACATAACAAACATTGCACGTGCGTTCGCAGCAATCATTCGCTTTCTTAGGCTTTGATTGGCTTTGCATTTTCAATTTAGTATTTGCTTTACTGTGTTGGTAGCAATAGATTCGATATTCGAGCGCCGTACGCGGACGGAGTCTTTCTTTGCATAAACCTACATACAAAACAAACATTGCACGTGCGTTCGCAGCAATCATGCGCTTTATTAGGCTTTGATTGGCTTCGCATTTTCAATTTAGTGTTTGCTTTACTGTATCGGTAGCAAAAGATTCGATATTCGAGCGCCGTACGCGGACTGAAAGTTTTTATTTACATACACCTACATACATAACAAACATTGCACTTGCGTTCGCAGCAATCATTCGCTTTATTAGGCTTTGATTGGCTTCGCATTTTCAATTTAGTGTTTGCCTTACTGTATTGGTAGCAAAGGATTCGATATTCGAGCGCCGTTCGCGGACCGAAGGTCTTTCTTTGCATACACCTACATACATAAAAAAACATTGCACGTGCGTTCGCAGCAATCATTCGCTTTCTTAGGCTTTGATTGGCTTTGCATTTTCAATTTAGTATTTGCTTTACTGTGTTGGTAGCAATAGATTCGATATTCGAGCGCCGTACGCGGACGGAGTCTTTCTTTGCATACACCTACATACATAACAAAAATTGCACGTGCGTTCGCAGCAATCATTCGCTTCATCCTTAAGCTTTGATTGTCTTCGCTTTTCCAGGTGTAGCACTTTGAGAACGACGGACCATTACTTGGAGCCTTTGACATAGTTTTCGTAACTCATTGTTATGATATTTCCAGAGTGAACTTGGTACAACACATCACCATTACGTTGTATCTTCGAAGAAGTCCACGCCTGATTCCTATAATGGCTATCCAGATGGCAACAGAGCAATTTGAGCGACTTATTACGTCTGTGCATCAGGTAGGTGGCACCATGTCTGTTGCCGGGAAACCAGGTAGCTTCACAAACTGCACCGCTATATTTAGTGGAAATCGCGATTATAACATCGTGGAGGAGTTTACCTCAGAAATAAACATCTATAAGGAGATAGAAAACATTTCCGACCTGGATGCAATTGCGGGTTTGCCTCTGCTACTTACAAATACAGCCGCGACATGGTGGCAGGGTGTAAGGGATGAGACAACATCTTGGAAGGATGCCATAAAATTGCTGAAATCAAATTTTTCTCCGCAATGACAACCACATCAAATCTACATAGATTTTTTTAGCGATAAACAGGAAATCTTAATGCCTACGGACACATTTGTGTGTAAAAAACGGGCTCTTTTAGCACAACTTCCAAGTGGAAGACATGATGAGACCACTCAAATTGACCTAATATATGGTCTTTTTAATTTAAGGTACAGGTACGAATTTCTAAGACCTGTTAGGACAAGCTAGGTCAATCGAAGAGCTCAGGAATGAAACTCATTGCACTGTCAGGAATGAGAGCCATCGCACTGTCAGGGATGAAACGGAATCTAAAGGGGAATTCAAGGATAGGTCACGTTGGACATTTTGTGGTTATCGCGGTCATTCAGTCGAAACATGTCGGAAGCGCCTTCGGCAATCAACGTCAAAGGACCTGGAGGTGGCACCAGTTTCTTCTACGAGGAACAGTACGGAAACTGCTCCAAAAGTATCATGCTAAGGTTGTGGGACCTCAAGCTTTTATAGGAGCAATTGTCCAAAGTGCAGAGAAAGGGAAAAGAAATCTCCCACCAATGTGAATTTCGACGCCATTGACACTGTAGTCAGACTCGGAAAACAACCACCTATCATCGCTATAAAGATTTGTGGGCTATCAGATTACGCGCATGTAGATACTGCAGCACGAACGAATATAGCAGGTTAAACACCTTACGAGCAACTCAAAGTTGAAAAGGTACCCTTTCGGACATTAATTGCTGATGTTACATTAGCCGATGGATCGTGTAAGCAACGTAATACGTTAGCAGCAAAAGTGAATATTTCCCTCGGAGGAAGAGAATTTCTCATAAATATCCTGGCCTTACCAACAGCTGAGGATAACATTACGTTACTCGGAATAGATTTTTTGAAAGAAGCGGGCATAATTTTAAATTTAGCACAGAAATGCTGGAGTTTCGAGGAGAATCCAAACACATTGTTTGAATTTATTACAGTAGACCCAGCAGAAGTAACGAAAGATTTTGTATCAATAACCTCATCACCTTTTATTGACTACTACGGCACTATATCATCTTCTGATGAGTACGACTCCGAAGCCATGGGAACTATTCCATGGAAGTTACGCCGACTAGAAACGCCGCCCAGAAAACCGGCCTTGATACATAATTACTAACAGGACAGACTTCTGAACTATTTCGTGATACGTTGCCACTCAACTATACACCACCGCGATCTGATCCCAGATCTACGTACCTATTTCCACATTGCCACAGCGAGCAAATCCTGCAAAGGTACGCATAGAATCAATTGACATCGAACTTCGCACCAACGAAGCTAGCTGCCTCAATGACAAGGATAAGAAACTTTTCAATACACTTTTAACATCGAATAAGGACATTTTTAAATCAAGTAATGAGATAACACCATTCATAGAGCACAGCATAAATACAGCTGAGTGCAAACCACTAGCAGTACCACCTTACCGACTTTCCCCGTATAAACGACAGCAATTGCGCCAAGAATTGGACAAAGTGCTAAGCGAGAAAATTATCATTTATAACACCCTTTGGGATGTTCCGCTTTAATCGTATGCCCTTCCGACTACGAAATGCGCCCGCCACATTTCAACGATTAATTAATAGGGTTAGGGGTGGCTTAAGCACAGTCTGCATACTAGCAACCTCGACGACTTGATCATATGCTCAAAATCATTTAATGAACATTTACATGACTTAGAAAACGTGTTTGAATGATTACGATTTTTTAAACTCAACATTGCTCGGGAAAAGTGTTATTTCTGTTCACCAGAAGTGAAATACTTGGGTCATGTTATTACAAAGGAAGGTATTGGGCCTGATCCTAAAAAAGTAGAGGCGATATTGACCTTGCTAGCTCCTAACAATCTGAAGCAACTGATTTCATTTCTTCAGACATGCTCCTGGTATAAACGATTTATACCAGGATTCGCATACACAGCACAACCACTCACCCGACTGACAAAAAAAAATGCTCAGTGGAAATGGGAATATGAACAGCAATCAGCGTACGATATCTTAAAAAAGCTCCTGACAGCAGCTCCAATACTTAAGCAAGCTGATGATAACTCGCCCTTCATAATAAAAACGGATGCAAGTAGTTATGCTATTGGAGGAGTTTTAATCCAGGGGGAGAGCTCAGAAGAGCACTCAATAGAATACGCCAGTCGGCTCTTAACATGAGGAGGAAAAACCTATTCCACTACTGAGAGGGAGACCCTAGCAATAGTATGGGCCGTTAGCAAATTCCGTGGTTAGATTGAAGTGGTGCATACAACTATAATTACAGATCATCAGCCTTTAAAGTGGTTTATGTCCCTTAAGTCTCCAACTGGCAGATTGGCAAGATGGGCGTTATCCCTCCAATCATATGATCTCACGATACAATATTCACCAGGAAGAACAAATGTAGTCGCCGATAGTTTGTCTCGACCGCCATGCAGCGAACATTCTACTGTAACCTGCAACATCTGTAGTACCCAAATACACCTACCGCTTAGAAATGCCACAGAGGTCCGACAAAAGGAACTTCAGGATGAATCGCTCAAAGAAATCATCGACTGCTTAGAAGACGCTAACACCAACGAAAAATCTATCCGATGGAGCAATCAAGGATATCTCATGACAAATGGAGTCCTACAACGATACATACCTGATGAAGATACCGAAGAAGGTCAACTCGTCGTTCCTCAGGGAGAACGCATAGAAATTTTAAAAGCTCTTCATGACGCGCCGACTGCCGGCCATTATGGAGTAGAGCGTACATATCGACGGATTTCCGCACGGTATTATTGGAAGGGAATGAAGCAAGATATCACCAAACATGTTGCGCATTGTATCAGTTGTCAACGATACAAATATGAAAACTTGAAACCGGCAGGGTTGATGCAAACAACGCCAAGTCGCCAACGATTTGAAATAATTGCCGTAGATCTTTTCGGGCCCTTGCCCATTTCTCCAAATGTAAGTCGATGGATTCTGATAGCAGAAGATACTGCTAGTAGATGGGGTGAGCGTTACGCACTTCAGGAAGCAACCGCTGAAGCTTGCGCTCATACACTCCTGAATGAATTCTTCCTACGATATGGAGTCCCTTGAAGAATGATCAGCGATAATGGAGTACAGTTCATCTCTAGCATAATGCAACATCTTACGAGAGCTCATAACTGATTACAGCGCCTATATAAAGCCGACGAGCCGCAGCAGAAAATCATTCTTCGCTAAGAGTTCATGCGATTCGGAGACTAATCCGAAAATTCAAGAATAATATTCCCAACCTCCATTAAAGAAGATTAATTCTATATTTCAGAGATTAATCCGAAAATTTCTATCATTTCCTACACCTAAGCAGAAGAATAACTCTGCGCAGAGATTAATCTGGTACTCTCCTGCCCACACCTAAGCAGACAAATAATTCAGCTGCAGAGATTAATCTACTGAAAACAATTATCGTTTGCTGGCGTATACACTACACTTGTTCTCTACCACACGCTGCAGCACACTGCTACACATTTATACAGCCCTCCTGCCTAAACGTAGCAGCACCCGTCATATAATTTCACAGAGACTTATTCTGTGCATCAATTTGCTACTCTGCTGCTCATACGCAATACTAACATTTTTACCATTAAAGTTTATTCTGTTTACAGACGATTTATTCTGGTCTTCTTCTTCTTTTCTTCAAAACGAGTAAACCAGTGGTAACAAACTAAGGAGCAGGATTAGACTGAATTTTTAATTTGTTTGAAGGTTTTATTAATTGAATTGAATTTATTGTGATATTAGACTAAGAAAATTGAATTATGCATTCTACTGAATAAAAATTTTATATTTGTAGGGAAAAGACTGAGTTGTCCATTTTTACCGGCACTCTCCTCCCATGACCGAGACTAGATCTAACTAACATTATTTTGAAAATTCTCGTGCTGGAGCAAAACCCTCGAGAAATACTTTTCCAAGCCATGAAACAGAGACCTATATGTGTGCGTTCGCAGTCCGTTTTCTAAAATGTTCTATATTGATACATATGGAAAGTGCAAAACATTGAATTTATATATGCTATAGGACCTAAACTACTATCCGTACAGGAAAATAGTCTTCTACTAATTTACAGCTTGATTCCTTACCTTCCCAAAGACTACACTTACTATACACCTTACTTAATGAAATAATGAAATAGTTTTGATTACAAACTTACCTTACCATTTTACGCTCAATAACTCTCATCTGAGTAATAATTACATGTGTGTATGTGCAGCCGGAGTCCGACGATTTTTTTGGATGAATTCTTCGTTTGACAAGACCGAGAAGACAGCGGACCATGGGTTGACCTCTGAGATTGTATCTGCACAGGCGGCTAGCACTTCTAAAGATCCTGGGTTACATGCCAATATGGCTTGCATGTTGGGTGGTAAACGTTTTAGCCAAAGCGACTTCAAAAGTTCTTCACCTATTTTTCCTCTGCTGAGGTTGTTACGGCTGATGTGTGTTGGTCGTCATCCGCAACAGGACTTTTGTGTGCTTTCACCTAAATGAGAAGATACCAGCCCCTTATTGTTGTAAATGGGTTTTCTTTATTTGGTTGAGACCACATTCACTTCTCTCAAAATATAACTCAAGGAAACAATTTGTTTCTCGCACAAAGTTATTTCTATATTTATTGAAGTTAAAAAACAGAAGCACAACAATTTTATATATAAAAATTCAAGTTTTATTATAATAGAATAATTTTATAATTTTACTGAAGCACAATAATTTAAAATTAAGAATCACAAAAGTTGTATTAAAGTTTTGTAATTTTCCTTTTTTATTAACTGCCCGCCTTCAAAATTTGACCAAAACTGCCTGACCAATTTTCCTCATTACCTTTTTGAAGCATATTTCGATATCTCAGCGCTAACACCCCCTAATTAACTATCATTGCTGAATATCGCATAAAGTCATTGCCGCATCATTCGTACATAGTAATATAGGGGAAAGTGCATTCGCCTCAAGTGCTGCTGATTAAGCTTTTTTGCTATTTCATATATGTAATTTGGTGGGGTCAATGAATAATGCGACAGCAATTATTCATTGCAAAATTAATGTAAGTCGCCTGCTTTTGCAATTTTCAATGAGGAAGAAAGGAATCTATTGCGTTCATGAGGTCTTTGCCCCAAATATGATGCTAGATGATTTATAATAATATACTAAAAACTACGATATTTGGAGGTATAAAATAAAACTCTCTTATTTTTTCCTAAGACAAGTTATGAAATTATAAAATGTTGTATTATATTAAATTATTTTTATTATGACAGAGTTGAGGAAAAAAAACAATCTTCCCCGACTTCCTTGATATTTTTTTTTCGTTATTATTATGTTCCCACAGGTAACCACCAATGAATCACTTTTTTTTTACATTTACCTACTTAATTAAGTATTGCAGCTCGCCACTGGATTTCCCTTAGCTACGCAGGAAGCAAATGGTTTCCAGTCATCCCCACCATAACGCAGACATCGTATTCCAGACCCTTTCTATATAAACAGAATACAATGTACAAATTTTGTCATATATTTTTCATAAATTGATGATTGGAGTATTGAATAAATATAATTTGTTAACCAGATATTCTTTCTTTACTGTACATAGTAGTATACGCATAGAGGTATTTTTTTTTTATATTTTGATTACGATAGTCCATTCGCTCTGCGCGCAGGCTTTGGTCCGTCTTCTCAAAATCCTCTTAGTGTTTGTTGTGCTTTAGCATTGGTAGCAAAAGATTCGATATTCGAGCGCCGTCCGCGGACCGAAAGTCTTTCTTTGCATACACCTGCATACATAAAAAACATTGCACGTGCGTTCGCAGCAATCATTCGCTTTATTAGGCTTTGATTGGCTTCTCATTTTTAATTTAGTGTTTGCTTTATTGTATTGGTAGCAAAAGATTCGATATTCGAGCGCCGTACGCGGACCGAAAGTCTTTCTTTGCATACACCTACATACATAACAAACATTGCACGTGCGTTCGCATCAATCATTCGCTTTATTAGGCTTTGATTGGCTTCGCATTTCTAGTTTAACGTTTGCTTTACTATATTGGTAGCAAAAGATTCGATATTCGAGCGCCGTCCGCGGACCGAAAGTCTTTCTTTGCACACACCTGCATACATAACAAACATTGCACGAGCGTTCGCAGAATCATTCGCTTTATTAGGCTTTGATTGGCTTCGCATTTTCAATTTAGTGTTTGCTTTACTGTATCAGTAGCAAAAGATTCGATATTCGAGCGCCGTACGCGGACTGAAAGTCTTTATTTACATACACCTACATACATAACAAACATTGCACTTGCGTTCGCAGCAATCATTCGCTTTATTAGGCTTTGATTGGCTTCGCATTTTCAATTTAGTGTTTGCCTTACTGTATTGGTAGCAAAAGATTCGATATTCGAGCGCCGTTCGCGGACCGAAGGTCTTTCTTTGCATACACCTACATACATAAAAAAACATTGCACGTGCGTTCGCAGCAGTCATTCGCTTTATTAGGCTTTGATTGGCTTGGCATTTTCAATTTAGTGTTCGCTTTACTGTATTGGTAGCAAAAGATTCGATATTCGAGCGCCCTACGCGGACCGAAAGTCTTTCTTTACATACACCTACATACATAACAAACATTGCACGTGCGTTCGCAGCAATCATTCGGTTTATTAGGCTTTGATTGGCTTCGCATTTTCAATTTAGTGTTTGCTTCACTGTATTGGTGGCAAAAGATTCGATATTCGAGCGCCGTACGCGGACCGAAAGTCTTTCTTTGCATACACCTACATACATAACAAACATTGCACGTGCGTTCGCAGCAATCATTCGCTTTCTTAGGCTTTGATTGGCTTTGCATTTTCAATTTAGTATTTGCTTTACTGTGTTAGTAGCAATAGATTCGATATTCGAGCGCCGTACGCGGACGGAGTCTTTCTTTGCATAAACCTACATACGAAACAAACATTGCACGTGCGTTCGTAGCAATCATTCGCTTTATTAGGCTTTGATTGGCTTCGCATTTTCAATTTAGTGTTTGCTTTATTGTATTGGTAGCAAAAGATTCGATATTCGAGCGCCATACGCGGACCGAAAGTCTTTCTTTGCATACACTTACATACATACCAAACATTGCACGTGCGTTCGCATCAATCATTCGCTTTATTAGGCTTTGATTGGCTTCGCATTTCTAGTTTAACGTTTGCTTTACTATATTGGTAGCAAAAGATTCGATATTCGAGCGCCGACCGCGGACCGAAAGTCTTTCTTTGCACACACCTGCATACATAACAAACATTGCACGAGCGTTCGCAGAATCATTCGCTTTATTAGGCTTTGATTGGCTTCGCATTTTCAATTTAGTGTTTGCTTTACTGTATCGGTAGCAAAAGATTCGATATTCGAGCGCCGTACGCGGACCGAAAGTCTTTATTTACATACACCTACATACATAACAAACATTGCACTTGCGTTCGCAGCAATCATTCGCTTTATTAGGCTTTGATTGGCTTCGCATTTTCAATTTAGTGTTTGCCTTACTGTATTGGTAGCAAAAGATTCGATATTCGAGCGCCGTTCGCGGACCGAAGGTCTTTCTTTGCATACACCTACATACATAAAAAAACATTGCACGTGCGTTCGCAGCAATCATTCGCTTTATTAGGCTTTGATTGGCTTCGCATTTTCAATTTAGTGTTCGCTTTACTGTATTGGTAGCAAAAGATTCGATATTCGAGCGCCCTACGCGGACCGAAAGTCTTTCTTTGCATACACCTACATACATAACAAACATTGCACGTGCGTTCGCAGCAATCATTCGGTTTATTAGGCTTTAATTGGCTTCGCATTTTCAATTTAGTGTTTGCTTCACTGTATTGGTGGCAAAAGATTCGATATTCGAGCGCCGTACGCGGACCGAAAGTCTTTCTTTGCATACACCTACATACATAACAAACATTGCAAGTGCGTTCGCAGCAATCATTCGCTTTCTTAGGCTTTGATTGGCTTTGCATTTTCAATTTAGTATTTGCTTTACTGTGTTGGTAGCAATAGATTCGATATTCGAGCGCCGTACGCGGACGGAGTCTTTCTTTGCATAAACCTACATACAAAACAAACATTGCACGTGCGTTCGCAGCAATCATTCGCTTTATTAGGCTTTGATTGGCTTCGCATTTTCAATTTAGTGTTTGCTTTATTGTATTGGTAGCAAAAGATTCGATATTCGAGCGCCATACGCGGACCGAAAGTTTTTCTTTCCATACACTTACATACATACCAAACATTGCACGTGCGTTCGCATCAATCATTCGCTTTATTAGGCTTTGATTGGCTTCGCATTTCTAGTTTAACGTTTGCTTTACTATATTGGTAGCAAAAGATTCGATATTCGAGCGCCGTCCGCGGACCGAAAGTCTTTCTTTGCACACACCTGCATACATAACAAACATTGCACGAGCGTTCGCAGCATCATTCGCTTTATTAGGCTTTGATTGGCTTCGCATTTTCAATTTAGTGTTTGCTTTACTGTATCGGTAGCAAAAGATTCGATATTCGAGCGCCGTACGCGGACCGAACGTCTTTCTTTGCATACACCTACATACATAAAAAAACATTGCACGTGCGTTCGCAGCAATCATTCGCTTTATTAGGCTTTGATTGGCTTGGAATTTTCAATTTAGTGTTCGCTTTACTGTATTGGTAGCAAAAGATTCGATATTCGAGCGCCCTACGCGGACCGAAAGTCTTTCTTTGCATACACCTACATACATAACAAACATTGCACGTGCGTTCGCAGCAATCATTCGGTTTATTAGGCTTTAATTGGCTTCGCATTTTCAATTTAGTGTTTGCTTCACTGTATTGGTGGCAAAAGATTCGATATTCGAGCGCCGTACGCGGACCGAAAGTCTTTCTTTGCATACACCTACATACATAACAAACATTGCACGTGCGGTCGCAGCAATCATTCGCTTTCTTAGGCTTTGATTGGCTTTGCATTTTCAATTTAGTATTTGCTTTACTGTGTTGGTAGCAATAAATTCGATATTCGAGCGCCGTACGCGGACGGAGTCTTTCTTTGCATAAACCTACATACAAAACAAACATTGCACGTGCGTTCGCAGCAATCATGCGCTTTATTAGGCTTTGATTGGCTTCGCATTTTCAATTTAGTGTTTGCTTTACTGTATCGGTAGCAAAAGATTCGATATTCGAGCGCCGTACGCGGACTGAAAGTCTTTATTTACATACACCTACATACATAACAAACATTGCACTTGCGTTCGCAGCAATCATTCGCTTTATTAGGCTTTGATTGGCTTCGCATTTTCAATTTAGTGTTTGCCTTACTGTATTGGTAGCAAAGGATTCGATATTCGAGCGCCGTTCGCGGACCGAAGGTCTTTCTTTGCATACACCTACATACATAAAAAAACATTGCACGTGCGTTCGCAGCAATCATTCGCTTTCTTAGGCTTTGATTGGCTTTGCATTTTCAATTTAGTATTTGCTTTACTGTGTTGGTAGCAATAGATTCGATATTCGAGCGCCGTACGCGGACGGAGTCTTTCTTTGCATACACCTACATACATAACAAAAATTGCACGTGCGTTCGCAGCAATCATTCGCTTCATCCTTAAGCTTTGATTGTCTTCGCTTTTCCAGGTGTAGCACTTTGAGAACGACGGACCATTACTTGGAGCCTTTGACATAGTTTTCGTAACTCATTGTTATGATATTTCCAGAGTGAACTTGGTACAACACATCACCATTACGTTGTATCTTCGAAGAAGTCCACGCCTGATTCCTATAATGGCTATCCAGATGGCAACAGAGCAATTTGAGCGACTTATTACGTCTGTGCATCAGGTAGGTGGCACCATGTCTGTTGCCGGGAAACCAGGTAGCTTCACAAACTGCACCGCTATATTTAGTGGAAATCGCGATTATAACATCGTGGAGGAGTTTACCTCAGAAATAAACATCTATAAGGAGATAGAAAACATTTCCGACCTGGATGCAATTGCGGGTTTGCCTCTGCTACTTACAAATACAGCCGCGACATGGTGGCAGGGTGTAAGGGATGAGACAACATCTTGGAAGGATGCCATAAAATTGCTGAAATCAAATTTTTCTCCGCAATGACAACCACATCAAATCTACATAGATTTTTTTAGCGATAAACAGGAAATCTTAATGCCTACGGACACATTTGTGTGTAAAAAACGGGCTCTTTTAGCACAACTCCCAAGTGGAAGACATGAAGAGACCACTCAAATTGACCTAATATATGGTCTTTTTAATTTAAATATAAGACAAAAGGTACAGGTACGAATTTCTAAGACCTGTTAGGACAAGCTAGGTCAATCGAAGAGCTCAGGAATGAAACTCATTGCACTGTCAGGAATGAGAGCCATCGCACTGTCAGGGATGAAACGGAATCTAAAGGGGAATTCAAGGATAGGTCACGTTGGACATTTTGTGGTTATCGCGGTCATTCAGTCGAAACATGTCGGAAGCGCCTTCGGCAATCAACGTCAAAGGACCTGGAGGTGGCACCAGTTTCTTCTACGAGGAACAGTACGGAAACTGCTCCAAAAGTATCATGCTAAGGTTGTGGGACCTCAAGCTTTTATAGGAGCAATTGTCCAAAGTGCAGAGAAAGGGAAAAGAAATCTCCCACCAATGTGAATTTCGACGCCATTGACACTGTAGTCAGACTCGGAAAACAACCACCTATCATCGCTATAAAGATTTGTGGGCTATCAGATTACGCGCATGTAGATACTGCAGCACGAACGAATATAGCAGGTTAAACACCTTACGAGCAACTCAAAGTTGAAAAGGTACCCTTTCGGACATTAATTGCTGATGTTACATTAGCCGATGGATCGTGTAAGCAACGTAATACGTTAGCAGCAAAAGTGAATATTTCCCTCGGAGGAAGAGAATTTCTCATAAATATCCTGGCCTTACCAACAGCTGAGGATAACATTACGTTACTCGGAATAGATTTTTTGAAAGAAGCGGGCATAATTTTAAATTTAGCACAGAAATGCTGGAGTTTCGAGGAGAATCCAAACACATTGTTTGAATTTATTACAGTAGACCCAGCAGAAGTAACGAAAGATTTTGTATCAATAACCTCATCACCTTTTATTGACTACTACGGCACTATATCATCTTCTGATGAGTACGACTCCGAAGCCATGGGAACTATTCCATGGAAGTTACGCCGACTAGAAACGCCGCCCAGAAAACCGGCCTTGATACATAATTACTAACAGGACAGACTTCTGAACTATTTCGTGATACGTTGCCACTCAACTATACACCACCGCGATCTGATCCCAGATCTACGTACCTATTTCCACATTGCCACAGCGAGCAAATCCTGCAAAGGTACGCATAGAATCAATTGACATCGAACTTCGCACCAACGAAGCTAGCTGCCTCAATGACAAGGATAAGAAACTTTTCAATACACTTTTAACATCGAATAAGGACATTTTTAAATCAAGTAATGAGATAACACCATTCATAGAGCACAGCATAAATACAGCTGAGTGCAAACCACTAGCAGTACCACCTTACCGACTTTCCCCGTATAAACGACAGCAATTGCGCCAAGAATTGGACAAAGTGCTAAGCGAGAAAATTATCATTTATAACACCCTTTGGGATGTTCCGCTTTAATCGTATGCCCTTCCGACTACGAAATGCGCCCGCCACATTTCAACGATTAATTAATAGGGTTAGGGGTGGCTTAAGCACAGTCTGCATACTAGCAACCTCGACGACTTGATCATATGCTCAAAATCATTTAATGAACATTTACATGACTTAGAAAACGTGTTTGAATGATTACGATTTTTTAAACTCAACATTGCTCGGGAAAAGTGTTATTTCTGTTCACCAGAAGTGAAATACTTGGGTCATGTTATTACAAAGGAAGGTATTGGGCCTGATCCTAAAAAAGTAGAGGCGATATTGACCTTGCTAGCTCCTAACAATCTGAAGCAACTGATTTCATTTCTTCAGACATGCTCCTGGTATAAACGATTTATACCAGGATTCGCATACACAGCACAACCACTCACCCGACTGACAAAAAAAAATGCTCAGTGGAAATGGGAATATGAACAGCAATCAGCGTACGATATCTTAAAAAAGCTCCTGACAGCAGCTCCAATACTTAAGCAAGCTGATGATAACTCGCCCTTCATAATAAAAACGGATGCAAGTAGTTATGCTATTGGAGGAGTTTTAATCCAGGGGGAGAGCTCAGAAGAGCACTCAATAGAATACGCCAGTCGGCTCTTAACATGAGGAGGAAAAACCTATTCCACTACTGAGAGGGAGACCCTAGCAATAGTATGGGCCGTTAGCAAATTCCGTGGTTAGATTGAAGTGGTGCATACAACTATAATTACAGATCATCAGCCTTTAAAGTGGTTTATGTCCCTTAAGTCTCCAACTGGCAGATTGGCAAGATGGGCGTTATCCCTCCAATCATATGATCTCACGATACAATATTCACCAGGAAGAACAAATGTAGTCGCCGATAGTTTGTCTCGACCGCCATGCAGCGAACATTCTACTGTAACCTGCAACATCTGTAGTACCCAAATACACCTACCGCTTAGAAATGCCACAGAGGTCCGACAAAAGGAACTTCAGGATGAATCGCTCAAAGAAATCATCGACTGCTTAGAAGACGCTAACACCAACGAAAAATCTATCCGATGGAGCAATCAAGGATATCTCATGACAAATGGAGTCCTACAACGATACATACCTGATGAAGATACCGAAGAAGGTCAACTCGTCGTTCCTCAGGGAGAACGCATAGAAATTTTAAAAGCTCTTCATGACGCGCCGACTGCCGGCCATTATGGAGTAGAGCGTACATATCGACGGATTTCCGCACGGTATTATTGGAAGGGAATGAAGCAAGATATCACCAAACATGTTGCGCATTGTATCAGTTGTCAACGATACAAATATGAAAACTTGAAACCGGCAGGGTTGATGCAAACAACGCCAAGTCGCCAACGATTTGAAATAATTGCCGTAGATCTTTTCGGGCCCTTGCCCATTTCTCCAAATGTAAGTCGATGGATTCTGATAGCAGAAGATACTGCTAGTAGATGGGGTGAGCGTTACGCACTTCAGGAAGCAACCGCTGAAGCTTGCGCTCATACACTCCTGAATGAATTCTTCCTACGATATGGAGTCCCTTGAAGAATGATCAGCGATAATGGAGTACAGTTCATCTCTAGCATAATGCAACATCTTACGAGAGCTCATAACTGATTACAGCGCCTATATAAAGCCGACGAGCCGCAGCAGAAAATCATTCTTCGCTAAGAGTTCATGCGATTCGGAGACTAATCCGAAAATTCAAGAATAATATTCCCAACCTCCATTAAAGAAGATTAATTCTATATTTCAGAGATTAATCCGAAAATTTCTATCATTTCCTACACCTAAGCAGAAGAATAACTCTGCGCAGAGATTAATCTGGTACTCTCCTGCCCACACCTAAGCAGACAAATAATTCAGCTGCAGAGATTAATCTACTGAAAACAATTATCGTTTGCTGGCGTATACACTACACTTGTTCTCTACCACACGCTGCAGCACACTGCTACACATTTATACAGCCCTCCTGCCTAAACGTAGCAGCACCCGTCATATAATTTCACAGAGACTTATTCTGTGCATCAATTTGCTACTCTGCTGCTCATACGCAATACTAACATTTTTACCATTAAAGTTTATTCTGTTTACAGACGATTTATTCTGGTCTTCTTCTTCTTTTCTTCAAAACGAGTAAACCAGTGGTAACAAACTAAGGAGCAGGATTAGACTGAATTTTTAATTTGTTTGAAGGTTTTATTAATTGAATTGAATTTATTGTGATATTAGACTAAGAAAATTGAATTATGCATTCTACTGAATAAAAATTTTATATTTGTAGGGAAAAGACTGAGTTGTCCATTTTTACCGGCACTCTCCTCCCATGACCGAGACTAGATCTAACTAACATTATTTTGAAAATTCTCGTGCTGGAGCAAAACCCTCGAGAAATACTTTTCCAAGCCATGAAACAGAGACCTATATGTGTGCGTTCGCAGTCCGTTTTCTAAAATGTTCTATATTGATACATATGGAAAGTGCAAAACATTGAATTTATATATGCTATAGGACCTAAACTACTATCCGTACAGGAAAATAGTCTTCTACTAATTTACAGCTTGATTCCTTACCTTCCCAAAGACTACACTTACTATACACCTTACTTAATGAAATAATGAAATAGTTTTGATTACAAACTTACCTTACCATTTTACGCTCAATAACTCTCATCTGAGTAATAATTACATGTGTGTATGTGCAGCCGGAGTCCGACGATTTTTTTGGATGAATTCTTCGTTTGACAAGACCGAGAAGACAGCGGACCGTGGGTTGACCTCTGAGATTGTATCTGCACAGGCGGCTAGCACTTCTAAAGATCCTGGGTTACATGCCAATATGGCTTGCATGTTGGGTGGTAAACGTTTTAGCCAAAGCGACTTCAAAAGTTCTTCACCTATTTTTCCTCTGCTGAGGTTGTTACGGCTGATGTGTGTTGGTCGTCATCCGCAACAGGACTTTTGTGTGCTTTCACCTAAATGAGAAGATACCAGCCCCTTATTGTTGTAAATGGGTTTTCTTTATTTGGTTGAGACCACATTCACTTCTCTCAAAATATAACTCAAGGAAACAATTTGTTTCTCGCACAAAGTTATTTCTATATTTATTGAAGTTAAAAAACAGAAGCACAATAATTTTATATATAAAAATTCAAGTTTTATTATAATAGAATAATTTTATAATTTTACTGAAGCACAATAATTTAAAATTAAGAATCACAAAAGTTGTATTAAAGTTTTGTAATTTTCCTTTTTTATTAACTGCCCGCCTTCAAAATTTGACCAAAACTGCCTGACCAATTTTCCTCATTACCTTTTTGAAGCATATTTCGATATCTCAGCGCTAACACCCCCTAATTAACTATCATTGCTGAATATCGCATAAAGTCATTGCCGCATCATTCGTACATAGTAATATAGGGGAAAGTGCATTCGCCTCAAGTGCTGCTGATTAAGCTTTTTTGCTATTTCATATATGTAATTTGGTGGGGTCAATGAATAATGCGACAGCAATTATTCATTGCAAAATTAATGTAAGTCGCCTGCTTTTGCAATTTTCAATGAGGAAGAAAGGAATCTATTGCGTTCATGAGGTCTTTGCCCCAAATATGATGCTAGATGATTTATAATAATATACTAAAAACTACGATATTTGGAGGTATAAAATAAAACTCTCTTATTTTTTCCTAAGACAAGTTATGAAATTATAAAATGTTGTATTATATTAAATTATTTTTATTATGACAGAGTTGAGGAAAAAAAACAATCTTCCCCGACTTCCTTGATATTTTTTTTTCGTTATTATTATGTTCCCACAGGTAACCACCAATGAATCACTTTTTTTTTACATTTACCTACTTAATTAAGTATTGCAGCTCGCCACTGGATTTCCCTTAGCTACGCAGGAAGCAAATGGTTTCCAGTCATCCCCACCATAACGCAGACATCGTATTCCAGACCCTTTCTATATAAACAGAATACAATGTACAAATTTTGTCATATATTTTTCATAAATTGATGATTGGAGTATTGAATAAATATAATTTGTTAACCAGATATTCTTTCTTTACTGTACATAGTAGTATACGCATAGAGGTATTTTTTTTTTATATTTTGATTACGATAGTCCATTCGCTCTGCGCGCAGGCTTTGGTCCGTCTTCTCAAAATCCTCTTAGTGTTTGTTGTGCTTTAGCATTGGTAGCAAAAGATTCGATATTCGAGCGCCGTCCGCGGACCGAAAGTCTTTCTTTGCATACACCTGCATACATAAAAAACATTGCACGTGCGTTCGCAGCAATCATTCGCTTTATTAGGCTTTGATTGGCTTCTCATTTTTAATTTAGTGTTTGCTTTATTGTATTGGTAGCAAAAGATTCGATATTCGAGCGCCGTACGCGGACCGAAAGTCTTTCTTTGCATACACCTACATACATAACAAACATTGCACGTGCGTTCGCATCAATCATTCGCTTTATTAGGCTTTGATTGGCTTCGCATTTCTAGTTTAACGTTTGCTTTACTATATTGGTAGCAAAAGATTCGATATTCGAGCGCCGTACGCGGACCGAAAGTCTTTCTTTGCACACACCTGCATACATAACAAACATTGCACGAGCGTTCGCAGAATCATTCGCTTTATTAGGCTTTGATTGGCTTCGCATTTTCAATTTAGTGTTTGCTTTACTGTATCAGTAGCAAAAGATTCGATATTCGAGCGCCGTACGCGGACTGAAAGTCTTTATTTACATACACCTACATACATAACAAACATTGCACTTGCGTTCGCAGCAATCATTCGCTTTATTAGGCTTTGATTGGCTTCGCATTTTCAATTTAGTGTTTGCCTTACTGTATTGGTAGCAAAAGATTCGATATTCGAGCGCCGTTCGCGGACCGAAGGTCTTTCTTTGCATACACCTACATACATAAAAAAACATTGCACGTGCGTTCGCAGCAATCATTCGCTTTATTAGGCTTTGATTGGCTTGGCATTTTCAATTTAGTGTTCGCTTTACTGTATTGGTAGCAAAAGATTCGATATTCGAGCGCCCTACGCGGACCGAAAGTCTTTCTTTACATACACCTACATACATAACAAACATTGCACGTGCGTTCGCAGCAATCATTCGGTTTATTAGGCTTTGATTGGCTTCGCATTTTCAATTTAGTGTTTGCTTCACTGTATTGGTGGCAAAAGATTCGATATTCGAGCGCCGTACGCGGACCGAAAGTCTTTCTTTGCATACACCTACATACATAACAAACATTGCACGTGCGTTCGCAGCAATCATTCGCTTTCTTAGGCTTTGATTGGCTTTGCATTTTCAATTTAGTATTTGCTTTACTGTGTTAGTAGCAATAGATTCGATATTCGAGCGCCGTACGCGGACGGAGTCTTTCTTTGCATAAACCTACATACGAAACAAACATTGCACGTGCGTTCGTAGCAATCATTCGCTTTATTAGGCTTTGATTGGCTTCGCATTTTCAATTTAGTGTTTGCTTTATTGTATTGGTAGTAAAAGATTCGATATTCGAGCGCCATACGCGGACCGAAAGTCTTTCTTTGCATACACTTACATACATACCAAACATTGCACGTGCGTTCGCATCAATCATTCGCTTTATTAGGCTTTGATTGGCTTCGCATTTCTAGTTTAACGTTTGCTTTACTATATTGGTAGCAAAAGATTCGATATTCGAGCGCCGACCGCGGACCGAAAGTCTTTCTTTGCACACACCTGCATACATAACAAACATTGCACGAGCGTTCGCAGAATCATTCGCTTTATTACGCTTTGATTGGCTTCGCATTTTCAATTTAGTGTTTGCTTTACTGTATCGGTAGCAAAAGATTCGATATTCGAGCGCCGTACGCGGACTGAAAGTCTTTATTTACATACACCTACATACATAACAAACATTGCACTTGCGTTCGCAGCAATCATTCGCTTTATTAGGCTTTGATTGGCTTCGCATTTTCAATTTAGTGTTTGCCTTACCGTATTGGTAGCAAAAGATTCGATATTCGAGCGCCGTTCGCGGACCGAAGGTCTTTCTTTGCATACACCTACATACATAAAAAAACATTGCACGTGCGTTCGCAGCAATCATTCGCTTTATTAGGCTTTGATTGGCTTCGCATTTTCAATTTAGTGTTCGCTTTACTGTATTGGTAGCAAAAGATTCGATATTCGAGCGCCCTACGCGGACCGAAAGTCTTTCTTTGCATACACCTACATACATAACAAACATTGCACGTGCGTTCGCAGCAATCATTCGGTTTATTAGGCTTTGAGTGGCTTCGCATTTTCAATTTAGTGTTTGCTTCACTGTATTGGTGGCAAAAGATTCGATATTCGAGCGCCGTACGCGGACCGAAAGTCTTTCTTTGCATACACCTACATACATAACAAACATTGCACGTGCGTTCGCAGCAATCATTCGCTTTCTTAGGCTTTGATTGGCTTTGCATTTTCAATTTAGTATTTGATTTACTGTGTTGGTAGCAATAGATTCGATATTCGAGCGCCGTACGCGGACGGAGTCTTTCTTTGCATAAACCTACATACAAAACAAACATTGCACGTGCGTTCGCAGCAATCATTCGCTTTCTTAGGCTTTGATTGGCTTTGCATTTTCAATTTAGTTTTTTTTTTTTTTTTTTTTTTTATATTATTAAGCCAAGCTCAGGGGATACCCTATGATGCAAAGCACAGCATGGCAGGAAGGAGATAGGGAAAGGATTAGGGGATGTGAGGAGAGTGGCGGAGGTGCCGATGTGTGTCGCCCTTAAACTTCCGCAGATTGTATGCCGGAGGAAAAACAGAAGATGGTAAGCTGTTCCACATTCGCACTGTTCGGGATAAAAAAGCATCTCGGAATTTTACTGTACGGCCGAAAGTAATTTGAAGGGTTAAAGGATGTGCGCGGTTTGCAGCGCGAGTATTGCGTGCAGGAATCATTCTACAAGGGATTAGACTAGATATTTCATCAGAACATTGACCATGCATATAGCGATAAAGGAGCGAAAGGCATCCAACATTGCGGCGGTGCTCGAGTGAGTCGATATGACAAGTTATTGCCAAATCGCCAATGAGCTTGAAGGCTCTCTTTTGGACAATATCCAATGAAGCTAAGGCTGTGCGACCAGCCCCGGCCCATATATGGGAGTTGTATTCCATTCTAGGTCTAATGTAGGACTTGTAGAGGAGCGCTAGATTTGACGGGCTGAAATATTTCTTACACCTTTTCAGAAATCCAAGACATTTCGATGCTTCTTTGGCAACAGAGAAGATGTGATCTGTCCAGTTTAACTTACAGGAAATATTAATGCCAAGAATGCTTAGTGACGGTGAATCAGAAATTAATGCTCCATCAAAAGAAACGGGTGTGGTTAAGTTATGATCTTGTTTTAATGAGATGAGACAGCTTTGAGTCTTAGATGCATTGAATTCGACGCGATTCGCTTTGCCCCAAGCGAGGATACTGTTAAGATCGTTATTCAATGATCTAGTCATGCAATCTCGTTTAACACATGCGGCATTCCCCCTGGATTCCGCAAGAGTGTCAAAGGAGTAAGCGAAATCAAGAGTACTGTCATCTGCGAAACTATGGATGGGATTGAAAGTAAGGGAAAGCAGATCATTAATGAAAACTAAAAAGAGAGTTGGAGAGATAACAGAGCCTTGAGGCACACCGGCATTTATGGGATGCGGTTCAGATGTAACGCCATCTAATACAACACGTATTTGGCGACTAGATAGGAAACTTTCAATCCATAATAGAAGAGGAGGGGAGAGACCAAGTGCTTTAAGTTTGGCTAAAAGGGCTGGATGCCAGACTCTATCAAAGGCTTTTGAAATATCTAGAGCAACGATTTTAGACTCACCAAAATTGTGAAGACTACGGTTCCAACGTTCCGTAAGAAAGGTCAGCAAGTCTCCAGATGAGCGTCCAGCTCGGAAGCCATATTGGCGATCGTTGATGAGATGATTAGTTTCTAGATACTTCATTAATTTTGAGTTAATGATAGATTCAAAAACCTTTGAAAGAATCGAAGTGATGGCAATTGGTCGATAATTTGAGGGATCGCTACCCTCTCCTTTCTTAGGAATAGGCTGAACGTGAGCTAGCTTCCAAGCAGTTGGAAATTTTCCTGTCGAATAAGACAAGTAGAAGAGTTTGCGCAGAGGTTTAGCCAAGGATGAGGCGCAGCTTTTAATTAACAGGGGCGAAAAACCATCAGGACCTGCGGCTTTGGAGACGTTGATATCCTTAAGGACCCTGAACACATCCCTCGTACGGATGTGTATTGGCTCTTGTACACATCCGCACGGGGGATGCAAAACAGGTGTTTGTGAAGTTGGTGGAAGACGAGAATTTGAAGCGAATCTAGCAGCTAAAATATTAGCTTTATCCAGGGAGTCAACAATCACTTCTCCATTATTAAGTAGTGAAGGTATAGAGGAATTGGTGAAATTGTTCCTGATGGTTTTGACCAGGGACCAGAAACCTTTGCTACCTTTGCGGCTTGTCAAGATTCTTTGTCTAATATTCTGGTCAAAAAGAAATTTTTCTCTCTGGATAATGGACTTGCAGGTGTTCCGTGCAGTCTTGTAGACTTGTTTCATTTCCGGACATGGATGCAATTGATAGGCGCGAAAAGCAGACTCTTTCGCTTTTATAGCTTGGTTACACTTATCGTTAAACCAGGAGCGATCATGCTGTTGTTGAGACCTGCTGTAAGAATACGGAATGTATTCACGCATGCCAAGATTTAGTATGTTACTAAATTGTAATGTGCATTCATCAACATCCCTCGAAGCAAAACAAACCGACCAATCAATTTCTTTAAGATACTTATTGAGACTTTCCCAATCAGCATTCTTATAGTGCCAAAGAAGCCTACTTGTAGGTGGAGCAGTTGGGCGGCACAGGTTTGAGGTGGTAAATTGAGCCGTGATTAAACAATGGTCTGAATTTCCAAGAGGGGAACCGACTGAAATGGAATATTTGTCAGGATGAGATGTTAGAAACAAGTCGAGTAAATTAGCTTTATCTCCAGCTGCATCAGGAATTCGCGTTGGTGCATCCACTAGCTGTTGCAAATTAAATGATTCACAGAAGAGTTCAACGAAACGGCCCGCAGGACTTGTGGTAGAAGAATGTCTGAGCCACGGTATATTATGAACATTAAAATCGCCTGCCAGGACGATTTCGGAAGAGGGGGAAACAGAAAGCAAATGATCAATATTGTTGGAGATATTGTCAAATACGGATACCGTGTCGTCATCAGACATATTTGGGCTGCGATAAAGGAAACAGAAGTATATGATGTGCTTGTGAAGTTTGAACCTAATCCAGATATAATTAAACTCTGGATTAGCAGAAGGAAAATCTTGAAGAATAGTAAAGGCCACATCATTCCGAATATATACTGCGATCCCTCTATGCTGAGAAAAAAGAGGCACGAAGCTGTAACCAGGGACGTGATACTGATTAATATCAGCATCAGAAACGACCTTGGTTTCACTTAGCGCAAGAATTGCCGGATTTTTTGAGTTAAGGTGGCAGTACACCGAAAACCGATTTGCTCTTAATCCGCGAATGTTGCAGAAATCTAAAATAAAATTCTGCATGCTGAAGGCAAAAACAAAAAAGCAAAAAAGAAAAAAAAGCGACACACAACAACACAAAAATTTGGGCGCCACCAGCCGCAGTCAACGACACAGCGAGGTATTTGATTTACTGTGTTGGTAGCAATAGATTCGATATTCGAGCGCCGTACGCGGACGGAGTCTTTCTTTGCATAAACCTACATACAAAACAAACATTGCACGTGCGTTCGCAGCAATCATTCGCTTTATTAGGCTTTGATTGGCTTTGCATTTTCAATTTAGTGTTTGCTTTATTGTATTGGTAGCAAAAGATTCGATATTCGAGCGCCGTACGCGGACCGAAAGTCTTTCTTTGCACACACCTACATACATAACAAACATAACACGTGCATTCACAACAATCATTCGCTTCATCCTTAAGCTTTGATTGTCTTCCCTTTTCCAGGTGTAGCACTTTGAGAACGACGGACCATTACTTGGAGCCTTTGACATAGTTTTTGTAACTCATTGTTATGATATTTCCAGAGTGAACTTGGTACAACACGTCACCATTACGTTGTATCTTCGAAGAAGTCCACGCCTGATTCCTATAATGGCTATCCAGATGGCAACAGAGCAATTTGAGCGACTTATTACGTCTGTGCATCAGGTAGGTGGCACCATGTCTGTTGCCGGGAAACCAGGTAGCTTCACAAACTGCACCGCTATATTTAGTGGAAATCGCGATTATAACATCGTGGAGGAGTTTACCTCAAAAATAAACATCTATAAGGAGATAGAAAACATTTCCGACCTGGATGCAATTGCGGGTTTGCCTCTGCTACTTACAAATACAGCCGCGACATGGTGGCAGGGTGTAAGGGATGAGACAACAACTTGGAAGGATGCCATAAAATTGCTGAAAACAAATTTTTCTCCGCAAAGACAACCACATCAAATCTACATAGATTTTTTTAGCGATAAACAGGAAATCTTAATGCCTACGGACACATTTGTGTGTAAAAACCGGGCTCTTTTAGCACAACTCCCAAGTGGAAGACATGATGAGACCACTCAAATTAACCTAATATATGGTATTTTTAATTTAAATATAAGAGAAAAGGTACAGGTACGAATTTCTAAGACCTGTTAGGACAAGTTAGGTCAATCGAAGAGCTCAGGAATGAAACTCATTGCACTGTCAGGAATGAGAGCCATCGCACTGTCAGGGATGAAACGGAATCTAAAGGGGAATTCAAGGATAGGTCACGTTGGACATTTTGTGGTTATCGCGGTCATTCAGTCGAAACATGTCGGAAGCGCCTTCGGCAATCAACGTCAAAGGACCTGGAGGTGGCACCAGTTTCTTCTACGAGGAACAGTACGGAAACTGCTCCAAAAGTATCATGCTAAGGTTGTGGGACCTCAAGCTTTTATAGGAGCAATTGTCCAAAGTGCAGAGAAAGGGAAAAGAAATCTCCCACCAATGTGAATTTCGACGCCATTGACACTGTAGTCAGACTCGGAAAACAACCACCTATCATCGCTATAAAGATTTGTGGGCTATCAGGTTACGCGCGTGTAGATACTGCAGGACGAACGAGTATAGCAGGTTAAACACCTTACGAGCAACTAAAAGTTGAAAAGGTACCCTTTCGGACATTAATTGCTGATGTTACATTAGCCGATGGATCGTGTAAGCAACGTAATACGTTAGCAGCAAAAGTGAATATTTCCCTCGGAGGAAGAGAATTTCTCATAAATATCCTGGCCTTACCAACAGCTGAGGATAACATTACGTTACTCGGAATAGATTTTTTGGAAGTAGCGGGCATAATTTTAAATTTAGCACAGAAATGCTGGAGTTTCGAGGAGAATCCAAACACATTGTTTGAATTTATTACAGTAGACCCAGCAGAAGTAACGAAAGATTTTGTATCAATAACCTCATCACCTTTTATTGACTACTACGGCACTATATCATCTTCTGATGAGTACGACTCCGAAGCCATGGGAACTATTCCATGGAAGTTACGCCGACTAGAAACGCCGCCCAGAAAACCGGCCTTGATACATAATTACTAACAGGACAGACTTCTGAACTATTTCGTGATACGTTGCCACTCAACTATACACCACCGCGATCTGATCCCAGATCTACGTACCTATTTCCACATTGCCACAGCGAGCAAATCCTGCAAAGGTACGCATAGAATCAATTGACATCGAACTTCGCACCAACGAAGCTAGCTGCCTCAATGACAAGGATAAGAAACTTTTCAATACACTTTTAACATCGAATAAGGACATTTTTAAATCAAGTAATGAGATAACACCATTCATAGAGCACAGCATAAATACAGCTGAGTGCAAACCACTAGCAGTACCACCTTACCGACTTTCCCCGTATAAACGACAGCAATTGCGCCAAGAATTGGACAAAGTGCTAAGCGAGAAAATTATCATTTATAACACCCTTTGGGATGTTCCGCTTTAATCGTATGCCCTTCCGACTACGAAATGCGCCCGCCACATTTCAACGATTAATTGATAGGGTTAGGGGTGGCTTAAGCACAGTCTGCATACTAGCATACCTCGACGACTTGATCATATGCTCAAAATCATTTAATGAACATTTACATGACTTAGAAAACGTGTTTGAATGATTACGATTTTTTAAACTCAACATTGCTCGGGAAAAGTGTTATTTCTGTTCACCAGAAGTGAAATACTTGGGTCATGTTATTACAAAGGAAGGTATTGGGCCTGATCCTAAAAGAGTAGAGGCGATATTGACCTTGCCAGCTCCTAACAATCTGAAGCAATTGATTTCATTTCTTCAGACATGCTCCTGGTATAAACGATTTATACCAGGATTCGCATACACAGCACAACCACTCACCCGACTGACAAAAAAAAATGCTCAGTGGAAATGGGAATATGAACAGCAATCAGCGTACGATATCTTAAAAAAGCTCCTGACAGCAGCTCCAATACTTAAGCAAGCTGATGATAACTCGCCCTTCATAATAAAAACGGATGCAAGTAGTTATGCTATTGGAGGAGTTTTAATCCAGGGGGAGAGCTCAGAAGAGCACTCAATAGAATACGCCAGTCGGCTCTTAACATGAGGAGAAAAAACCTATTCCACTACTGAGAGGGAGACCCTAGCAATAGTATGGGCCGTTAGCAAATTCCGTGGTTACATTGAAGTGGTGCATACAACTATAATTACAGATCATCAGCCTTTAAAGTGGTTGATGTCGCTTAAGTCTCCAACTGGCAGATTGGCAAGATGGCCGTTATCCCTCCAATCATATGATCTCACGATACAATATTCACCAGGAAGAACAAATGTAGTCGCCGATAGTTTGTCTCGACCGCCATGCAGCGAACATTCTACTGTAACCTGCAACATCTGTAGTACCCAAATACACCTACCGCTTAGAAATGCCACAGAGGTCCGACAAAAGGAACTTCAGGATGAACCGCTCAAAGAAATCATCGACTGCTTAGAAGACGCTAACACCAACGAAAAATCTATCCGATGGAGCAATGAAGGATATCTCATGACAAATGGAGTCCTACAACGATACATACCTGATGAAGATACCGAAGAAGGTCAACTCGTCGTTCCTCAGGGAGAACGCATAGAAATTTTAAAAGCTCTTCATGACGCGCCGACTGCCGGCCATTATGGAGTAGAGCGTGCATATCGACAGATTTCCGCACGGTATTATTGGAAGGGAATGAAGCAAGATATCACCAAACATCTTGCGCATTGTATCAGTTGTCAACGATACAAATATGAAAACTTGAAACCGGCAGGGTTGATGCAAACAACGCCAAGTCGCCAACGATTTGAAATAATTGCCGTAGATCTTTTCGGGCCCTTGCCCATTTCTCCAATGTAAGTCGTTGGATTCTGATAGCAGAAGATACTGCTAGTAGATGGGGTGAGCCTTACGCACTTCAGGAAGCAACCGCTGAAGCTTGCGCTCATACACTCCTGAATGAATTCTTCCTACGATATGGAGTCCCTTGAAGAATGATCAGCGATAATGGAGTACAGTTCATCTCTAGCATAATGCAACATCTTACGAGAGCTCATAACTGATTACAGCGCCTATATAAAGCCGACGAGCCCGCAGCAGAAAATCATTCTTCGCTAAGAGTTCATGCGATTCGGAGACTAATCCGAGAATTCAAGAATAATATTCCCAACCTCCATTAAAGAAGATTAATTCTATATTTCAGAGATTAATCCGAAAATTTCTATCATTTCCTACACCTAAGCAGAAGAATAACTCTGCGCAGAGATTAATCTGGTACTCTCCTGCCCACACCTAAGCAGACAAATAATTCAGCTGCAGAGATTAATCTACTGAAAACAATTATCGTTTGCTGGCGTATACACTACACTTGTTCTCTACCACACGCTGCAGCACACTGCTACACATTTATACAGCCCTCCTGCTAAACGTAGCAGCACCGTCATATAATTTCACAGAGACTTATTCTGTGCATCAATTTGCTACTCTGCTGCTCATACGCAATACTAACATTTTTACCATTAAAGTTTATTCTGTTTACAGACGATTTATTCTGGTCTTCTTCTCTTCTTTTCTTCAAAACGAGTAAACCAGTGGTAACAAACTAAGGAGCAGGATTAGACTGAATTTTTAATTTGTTTGAAGGTTTTATTAATTGAATTGAATTTATTGTGATATTAGACTAAGAAAATTGAATTATGCATTCTACTGAATAAAATTTTATATTTGTAGGGAAAAGACTGAGTTGTCCATTTTTACCGGCACCTCTCCCATGACCGAGACTAGATCTAACCTAACACTATTTTGAAAATTCTCGTGCTGGAGCAAAACCCTCGAGAAATACTTTCCAAGCCATGAAACAGAGACCTATATGTGTGCGTTCGCAGTCCGTTTTCTAAATGTTCTATATTGATACATATGGAAAGTGCAAAGCATTGACTTTATATATGCTATAGGACCTAAACTACTATCCGTACAGGAAGGACTACACCTACTATATACCTTAGTTAATAAAATAATGAAATAGTTTTGATTACAAACTTACCTTACCATTTTACGCTCAATATCTCTCATCTGAGTAATAATTACATGTGTGTATGTGCAGCCGGAGTCCGACGAATTTTTTGGATGAATTCTTCGTTTGACAATTGACAACAGTCAGTCAGTCAGTGAGCGCGCGCAATTTCGAGGTAAATAAATTTTATTAATACTTATCTAATAGTTTAATTGTTGTGTAAAATTATTCCATTCAGGTCGTTAAAAAGAGTGAAATAAGTGCAATTTTAATTTCTTACCACAATTATATATTGAATTTGTTAGTTTAAAGTTTCTTTCAGGGAAATCAGTTCGGATTAAAACAAAGTGCTACGAAAGTTTTATCAATAAAAATTTTAAATTAATACTGGAATATCTATAAGTTGCGCTCTTAACTGATTATTTCAGATCCTTTCATTATTTTTTTAGTGAAATTAGGTAGTGGCAATGGTAGTTTTCTCAAAAAGAAGGCAAGTAGCAATGCTCCATAACAAAGTTTAAAAAAGTGGAGTTAGTGTCAAATTAATTTAAATTAAAATGTGGACTACAATTATAATAGTCTTCCTTCAATTTATAATCATATGAGAATGAAAAAAACTTCAAAAAATCATTTCTAATATTAGTGGGAAAACTTCCAGTGAAAGTTTCTATCACTTAACCTTACTTTTCCTAATAATATTGAAAAATGGTTTTACATATAAGAATCCATTCATTTGCATTTTGTACCGACAAAGCTTTCAGTCGCTTCGTTTTAATGTAGATTCTTCATTTCCCCTAAAGGAGATTTAAACAGAAATTCAATATATAATAATGGTAAGAAATTAAAATTGCGCTTATTTCATTATTTTTAACGGATCCAGTGGAATAAATTTATATATTAGAATAGAATAGAATAGAAAAGTTGGTTATTTTCAACCCCGGCTACCCACGTCCTAGGACGTTGGGTATTACGATGTTACAAAGATTTACATTGAACGAGTCCTATGTTTATGTTATGTTATGGTAATACAAAATAAATGTTAAGATTATACGATAGTATATAGATAAAGATTTTAGTTGTATTAAAGATACAATGAATATAGGTGTTGCCGAACAAGACTAAAATAATTATGTTGAATTAAATAAATGAGATACATGTAACATAATAAAGTTTCCTAATCATTTGCAACGCGAAGATGCCCTGATTCATTGAGCATAATAAATTCAAACAATATATGCAAAAGTGAATTATACTAGCAATAACTAATGATCAAGCGCGTTACAAAAAAAGATAACTGGATGACTTATAACTGGAAAAAAGAACAACCCAACGTCAAACGTGTTGAGCAAAGACATTAACTTTGCTTAACGTGTCTGTTAAAATAAAATAAAAGAAAAAGTAGTGGAAAGTAATGGATAGCAAATTGGGCGGGTTTATCAATTTTTTCATTAATTAGTAATATGTTGTATTGCTAGCTCTTTGAACTTCTCAATTGAGTCAGCTGATCTGACTTGTCTAGGCAGGGAATTCCAAAGGCTCGCTCCAACTTGGTAGATATGTCTAGCTCCAAAGTGTGTCCTGAACCTGGGCAGGACCAGCCTGAAATTGTCATGACCACTCCAGGTCATTTTCTCTTGAATACACTTGGGTAATGAGCCGTTCCTGCTCCTAAATATAAAGGTCATAGCATTGAGCTCGTACACTTGTTTATTGGTTCCCGCAGTAATAAATTAGTGAGTGTTGCTACGTGAGATTGGCGTCTCAGTCTGAAAGCATAGCGCAGGCAGGCCTTGAACGCACCTTCTACCTTTGCTAAGGCTGTACAGTTCAGCGGATACATTGCTACATCCGCATTGAGCATAACAGATTGACATGTGCTTGCCAGCTAAGGCATGTGTCCATTAGTAGAGCTAAGTTTTTGACATAGGATGAATCTAGTGAGATAGTGTGATCCTGAAGGCGGACCGGGGGAAGTGTGTCTAGTGCGACTCGGCTACTGCCATTGGAGCAGTATATAATTGCCTGAGTTTTTGTAGGGTTTAGTGCCAGTCCATTATTTATGCACCAGCTGTTGATGCTTTGTAGGTTTTCATTTAGATTTGCGACAAGTCCGTGAAGGTCTGAGTCCATGGAACCAGCGTAGAGCTGCAGATCATCCGCATAAAGGTGGAAACCAACATTTGTGATTGATGCGGGGATGTCGTTAATAAAAATCGAAAAAAGAGAGGCGCTAGTACAGCCCCATGTGGGAAGCAATTAGTCATCTCTCGAGAAACGGAGCTACGACCATCACTCTGTACGATATGGGCTCTTTCACTTAAGTAGCTAGCTACTAGACCTCCTGCTCAGTTAGAGAAACCAAGTCCGGCACAGTTATGAATTTTAATACTGTTTATTAGATATACCTTATACTAATTGTCGGCCTATCAAATTATAGACAGTAATGAGTTGATTTAACAGGAAAACTATCTACCCTTTTTAAGCAGTCATGGCATTTGATTTTATATATATATATATATATATATATATTTCTCTTATAAGGATTCGATTCCCATGAAGACACACAGCATTAAGTGGAGAATCTATGGTCCGGCACAGTTATGAATTTTAATACTGTTTATTAGATATACCTTATACTAATTGTCGGCCTATCAAATTAACAGTAATGAGTTGATTTAACAGGAAAACTATCTACGCTTTTTAAGCAGTCATAAAGAGCTGTGTAATGTCTTGATTTCTTTATATCTATTTACTGCATATCTAGTCTCAATACTTTACGATGGTCCAGCTTACTGTCTGGTCTCAGTTGTATCTGGTTCAATGCCGTACATAGTTCGATAAAGCGGATGTCTGATTTGATATATCTCTTTTATTTTTTTATTTTGCTATTTTACTAATCTAATTGCTAAACTATCTAAATGTCATTTCATTTCATAAACATAAACATTTATTTATTTGAGTGGCCGTGCCAAAGGCACGCCAAGCGCTGGGCACATCATAGCGAGTTACATAGTAGATACATATTGTAGCAAAAGCGAACATAAACAATTAATAGTAGTGGAAGTACAAAACAGCCATAGTAGCATAGAGTTACGTTGGAGCATCAAAATAAAAGCTATACGGTACAATAGCAAGCTAATAGGAAATGAAAACATAGTAGATGCATATTCTAGCATTTATTTGCATATTTTTGTATACAGTGATTAGTACCAAGTTAGTCTTTAAGTTAAATATCTGCTAGAAAGCTTTGAATAATTTTAACTACTCCTATGGGGAAGTTAAGTTTCATCATTTTGTATACTAAACCTTAGTGCCAGATGGTATCAAAAGCTTTTTCGATATCTAGAGTAACTATTACAGTTGAATTACCTAGTTGCAAGTTTATCCTTGATATAACTTCTCACCCTTTTTAATTGATGAGTTGTGGTGTAGTTAGGTCTGAAATCGATTTGTTCCTGGGGTAAGATGTTTTTATCATCCAAATGTTTTCTGATTAACCCTTGTATTGACTTTTCAAACAGTTTGGAACTTACGTTTAGTAAACTAATTGGTCTATCGCTATTGGCTTCTTTAGAATCTTTTCCGGCTTAAGGACGGGGATTATTTTTGCGATTTTCCATTGCCTTGGGAAATAGGAAACTTTTATACAGGCATTGAAAATTAAGGTTATAAGTATAATAGCCTGTTTGGGCAGTTGCTTGTAAACTATACTTTTAATATTATCCTCACCGGCTGCTTTCTTGATTATTAATGAATCTATGAGCGATTTGACTTCTCTGGGAGTAAATTAGATTTTAGCTGTTGTCATGGGGTTTGATCTAATTAGCTCTTGAATCTTTTGCTAGACAGTCGCTTTGGTTTCGCTGTCACTGTACTTTAGAGTTAACTTGTGTGCGTTGGCAAAGTTATCTGCAAGTGCATTAGCTTTATCTTCTGAGATGTCTAAAATCTTATTGTTGTAGGTTAATGGAGGCATGTGTTGTGATTTTTTTTTAATAACCCTTGTCAGATTCCAGAAGGTTTTGCTACCTTTTTCTAGGGAATAGTTTATTCTTCCACCATTCTTTACGAAAACAAGCGATTTTGAACCTGACCTCGCGTGTTAATCTTTTGAGTTCTCGCTTTAGTGAAATTACTCTAGTATTATGCCACTGTTTCCGTACCATATTTTTGATTTTAATTAGTTGTCGTATGGTTTTTATCGTATTAAGTGAAAGGTTTTTGATGTTAACTTTATTTTTAACAATCTCTTGGAAGCGTTTCCAGTTAGCTTTATTGTAGTTATAGTTATGGTTATCGGACACACTGGTGCCGTTTAGGGTTACGGTAGATAGGCTTGGACTGGCCCACCGGGGTGCCGGGAAGTTTCCCTGTGGGCCGGTCGTATTGCGCAATAGTGGGCCGGGCCGCTGAACAATCGACTGCTGAAAAAAGATTACAATCAAAATAAATTTAACTTTGGAAACGAAAAGTAATACAAATTAAATTTGAAAAACAAAGTTCACTTGGGAAATGCTTAGTGATAAAAGATCAAATCATAAAAGTATTGGTATTCAACCAACCTAAAAACAAAAGAAATCATCGCAGCATCTGAAAACCGTATTCTCATATATATTTAAAGTTATTTGGCTGTACAACTGCTTTGTCTAGATATTTGCAAGCAGGTAATCTAATCTTATCCAAAGCAGTAGCTGTGATTCATGGTACGGTGGATACTATATCAACTGATTTAAATAATTTTAAAATCATAAGGTTGGAATGTGATTAGTTCATTCATTTCATTAATAATAAATTTGAAAACTATTCAGTTGATAATGAAAATGAAATGAATGATATTGTTATGTGCAATAGAAAAAGAGACATCTATTGGAAATGGATACTTCGGGTGAAATGACAAGTTATGTACGGACAACTTCAGAAAAGGTCAAGCGACATCTATAAAGTACAAACATAGCCAATCGGAGAACCGATGTTTCTAGAATAGAATTTCCGAGAAGGATCTAGGATAATTTATAAAGTATAAAGGCGGTCTTATTACAGACAATGAAGTAGACATAGTAAACAGAGCAAAGTGTTCTAATTGGATTGCGAATATTTAAAGTATATAGTCTTAGTGATAATTGAAAGTAGAGTTCATTTGTAATTGCTTGTGCATTTATTAAATTGTAAAAAGTGGAGTATAATAAAGAGGTCTTCTGAATTATATTGTGTTTTGAATAACGAATTAAGGTCACCATCTATTCAATTAAATATACATACTTCTTATAAAAAAATGTGACAAAAATAAAACATTAGAATGAATTGATATAGAAAATATAGAAAAGTTTGAAATAGAAACTTTACAAAAAAATTATGCAAACTTTAAAAATTCCAGTAGCAGTAATGGAAAAACTAGATTCTAATTTCGTAATGTCTGATTTTTTTACGGAATATGAAGACTTTGTGGGGAAATGGGAATATTTGAAGAAAAATCTGTCTTAAAAATATGTTGTTGCAAATTATTATTTGGAGATTAAGGGGGCCGAACCGGAAATAATGAGTGAGTGTAATCAATGCAAGAATTGCATAGTATGTTGTTTTAAGGTATTACATGAATATATTTTATAAGTCTCGCTAATACAAAAATGTTTTAAAATTATTAAAATTTATGACTTGATAAATTAAAAATATCAGTAAATAACAATGCCGTGGTAAATATCAAAGTTTGTTGAATAAAAAATGGAAGAAAAGTTTATATGAAATCTTATCTCCTGAATTGTGCTTCTAGGAATGTAAGTTTCCCCGTGAATGCATTCGCGTCGCTATCCATTTCAGTCTATGTTTTGTTCTTTCCTTGAAGTTGCAAAAATAATTCATTTAGCTTTCCTGTAATGTCAGAGAGAGAAGCAAGATCAAGCACCCATTTATCATCTTTCAATTGGGGATATGATTTATCAACAGTTGCCATACATTTTTTTATTTCAGGCAAAAGATCCAAGAATCTTTTTAAAAACTTAGCACGGCGTAGCCACCTTATCCGGGGGTTACATGAGATAGTACGGCTTGCATGCAGCTTGCACTGTTCATGTTCTGTCTGACAGTATTTAAATTCTACTTTCAATTTATGCATATATTAAATTGGTTTTAAATATTAAGAATGATATATTTTCCATACATTTCGCTACTTCCACTTATTTAAGCGAAACCTAAGCTTTATTTGCCAGCCTAGTTTTTCAATTAGGAAAAGTATTTTTAATCCTCTTCTGCCAAATTCAGGAAGCATTCGTAATCAATTTCACGCTCTAAATAAAAGTTGCCTTTTTACTGAAACAATCTTAAAATTATTTGGAATAAGTTATTTCTCAATTACATATTTCAATCAGCAACATACCTAGCGGCCAACTAATTAAGACACCATATAATTTAATGATGATTTTCTTTTCTTCAAGGCGTATCTTTGTTAATGAGAAAATAAGTGAACAAAATCCTCCGTTAATGCTACTAGGGCTTTATGTATGATAGTTTACAAAAGCATTTATTTTTTAAATTTTTATTAAATCCTTAAAATGCATGTGATATAAAATGTACTACTTACAAAATTCGGACAACTAATTAAGACGCCCCAGTTTTTTTCTAAATTATTATAAAACTTCAAACTTATTTAATTTAGAATTTAAAAATTCGAACACAAAATATTCAGTAAGGTATCGTATATCCATTATTTTTAATTTTTTGGGCACATCTTCGCGGCATACTATCAATAAGCTTGAGAACCTCCTCAAGTGGAATGCTATGCCAAACTTCCCTGGTTGTTTGCCATAGATCTCTCAAATTTGAAATATTTCTTGATCCTGGTTTTACCTTAAGTGTCCGCCATAGATTTTCTATGGGGTTAAGGTCAGGACTTGGCGATGGCCACTCAAGGACATCAACAAAATTATCACTGAGACATTGCTTCACCACTCGTGAAGTATGTTTAGGATCATTGTCGTGCATAAATTTCCAGGTAAGGGGCATGTTTTCATCAGCATAGGGTATCATTGTCTCGGTAAATATATTTTCGTAGACATATCGATCCATTATACCCTCAATTTTCACTACAGGTCCAACGCCTTCCACAGATATTCCAGCCAACACCATAATACTACCTCCACCATGCTTCACTGTTTTTGCAGTATACGGTATGGTACTGGTCCTGTGGATAATTCGGTCTTGAGAAGGTGTTGTTATGCTCCTTGACACTTTCTTCGTCGTTGAAAATTTTTCATAATGCTTTATTGCATTATACACACAGCAACGGAAGCGCTCTATTAGCTTTGCAATCCCAGAAGTTGTCTTATTTTGCTCATACAGTCTCTTTACTATAGAACGTTCCTCGGGACTGCATTCAGGGCCTTTCCCCATTTTGAAACTATATGCACAGATTTTGTTTTAGCACACTATGCAGCGAAATTTCAAAAAACTAAATTTGGTCGTACCCATTAAGTTTAATAATTGTACTTTTATTGCAAATATATTTCAACGTAATATTTGGTAAAATGTTGGAATCAAGGCAGAATGAAATGAAAAATTG
Source organism: Dioctria linearis (assembly GCA_963930735.1). Taxonomy (NCBI): domain Eukaryota; kingdom Metazoa; phylum Arthropoda; class Insecta; order Diptera; family Asilidae; genus Dioctria; species Dioctria linearis. Next base: position 130,297,160 of record OZ005744.1, on the reverse strand, counting down.
TACCAAATTTCAAAGTGTCTTAATTAGTTGGCCACAAGTGTACCTCAAAATTGACAAAAAAAAATGATGTACCTACTTATTTGAAAATTTTAAATGCAAAACTACCAGTTCTCATCAATTACTTTTTTAGCACAAAAGAGTTGGAAATATAGTGAAAGGACTCAATTGGAATTGAAACTCGGTATTGCATTTCTTATTTGACAAACTAACAAATTTTTCACATTTCAGACAGTTTTCATGCATGTGTACATATTTATATTTGTTTTCATATATATACATATATATAGAGATTTTATTGAAAGTTGAATTTAAAGATATATTTTATATTTATATTTTATGCTCAGAGTTGGCAGACCAACCTGGGCTGATGTAAACCAGCTACTTGCAGTTTAAGGTCAGAAATATGTGCGGTTAGTCTGGCTGCACTTTTGTTTTCACATTTTCTTTTATATACCTCCTCTACAGTTTGAAAAGTTTTATCTGTCCGTCTGCATAGACATCTTTAGAATGCCTCGTCGTTGTTGTGTTCCTTGTTATAAATCAAATTATGACACTTCTGTAGCTATTACCGGCCATGTTTCTACTTATAGTTTTCCGCGTGACCAGACCATTTTTAAATTATGGCGTAGAGCTATTCCACGTGAAGACTGGGAGCCCTCAAAGTATTCAGCTGTTTGCATTAAGCATTTCCGTGATGCTGATATAGTCCTTTCGGTTGCTGTTCAACCTTTAAAACCTCCACAACTTATTCCCGGCGCTGTCCCTTCAATTTTACCAGGCTGTCCAGCTTATCTCTCCAAGCCGATGTCGTCAGTACGTAACGACCCCAATTTGCGAATGGAAAAATTCAATACAAGAGCCGAAGACGTAAAAATCAAACTTGTAAATGCCGATCGAATTAATCATTTTATTAACTTTTTGGAAAAATTTGAATCGGAAATAAACTTAGATGGGTGGTATGTATTAAGGAATTCAGAGAGTGTAGTTTTTTTTTAGTTGATGAAGCCGATACCACAATTTTTAATTATGCTGTCCGTATTTCTGTTTGTAATAATTTGTTTGTACGCGTTTTTATTAAAGAAAAAGAGCTCGGCAGCAAAGATCTTTCTTGTATATTGCCGTTTAATAAAAAGTTAACTCTCTGGTCACAACTTACAAGCGTTTTAAATAAATATAAATGTGATCCCGAGAAGACCTTTGCAAACCGTGAAGATTACCTTCAGGTAGCATTGGAGAATCTCGAGAAAGCAGGTAATATTGAAGATGATTACGAACACGCGGTAAAATTAGACACAATAATTAGTCAAGTAAAATTGCTCATTACAAAAAGAGCACGGTAAGATTCTTCGGTAATTGTAATGGAATTTATTATTTATTCGCACTCAGCCGCCGTTTATGAGTTGCTTAGAAACTTCATTTTTCTTCCAACCAAAAGAATTTTACAATATATTTCTTCTTCCTTTCATATTACTCCAGACTATAAAAATGAGGACAACGACGAGCGCTATTTGGAGCATGCCATTAAAACCTTAACGGATCAGGAAAAGGTGGTTGCATTACTAATTTATGAGATATATGTAGAGCCTAGTCTTCAATTCAAAGCCAATAATATAATCGGTATGGCGACCAATAATTCAAACGAGGCAGGTAGAACTGTTGTGTCTTTTATGATTAAATCTATTTTCAGTAAATTCAAAGAAATAGTACGCCTTGTACCCGTTTTAAATCCTAGCGGAAAAATGGTACACTCATTAACTATGGAAGTAATTATTTTTGTTCAAAATCTTGGCTTTAAAATAGTAGTTCTAATAACCGATAATAATGGAACAAATCAGAACATGTTCAAAATGGTCCGGTCCGACGATTCTAACTATTTTGTAAATCCAGATTATCCTAATAAATATATTTATTTAATGTATGATACCGTTCATTTATTCAAAAACTTCCGAAATAACTGGATTAACTTGGATCCAAAGCAAATACTATTTACAGATTTTGATACCGGTGAAATTAAAAGAGCATCTTTTGATGATATTCGTAATTTATTTTATAAAGAGGATCACTTAAATGTTAAAAAAAGCTCACAAATTAAATTTGAAAACCATAGATACAAATAATCTGGATAGACAAAAGGTTTCTTTAGTTAACAATGTTTTTCATGATTCCACAATCGCTGCTTTAGAGTCTGAAAACTCCTGTGAGACAGCAGAGTTTTGTAAAATAATCCGTAAATGGTGGAACATTGTCAACGTTAAAAATCTCACAAAAGGTGTAGCAAAACTAAACTCCGATTGTAATCCTATTGAAAGATTATCTTACTCTAAGCTTGATTTCTTACGTCAATTTATTGTACGGCTTCATACCTGGAACAGGGCTGAAAATAATTTCGCTACACTGTCTTCTGACACATACCAGGCTGCCATTCTTACTACATCTACTCTTATTGACCTTTCAACATATTTATTTACGGAATATAATGCCCAATTTCTTTTATTGGGTAAATTTCAAACGGACCATTTAGAAAGTAGATTCAGGCTGTACCGCTCTTTAGCCAGTTGTCGGTACAAAGTTTCTTATGCTGAATTAATAGAGTCAGAAAAAAAAATCCGCATTCATAATGTGTTCTTGCACAAGAGACAGGATTACAGAGCCTTAATTCAAGATCACGGGGAGAATAGCCTACAAGAAAAATTCGACTCTTCTGGTTTTAAACCTATTTTTTATTCGCCATATTTAGCAGATTCATCAATCCCGGATTGATGAAACTGCTAATCTATATGCATGCGGTTATTCCTCATTTTCGGTTTCTAAAAATATTTCTTGTGACTTATGTAAGTCATTAATTGTAAAAGATAAAGGTATCCTTGCGGACGATGAGTATTTTGATAACATGCAACGCGGTGGTTTATGCATACCTACAAATACCGTAAAAAAAATTTTTTTCACATGTGTGCAATATTCCAATATATTTTTTCACAAGAAAAATATTACAACCTTTTTTTAATGGTAAGAATCAAAAAGGGATTTTGCGCGCCTTAGTTATTCAGTCGCTCCTTTTGGAAAACTTTAATGAAGTAGATTTTGATCATAAATGTTCATGCGGTTTGCCTAGCTTTGAACTTTACTCAAAAATAATTTCTCCGCTTTCAAATATTCTTCTAAATAATTTTGTAAAATCCTTTAATGATACTCCATCGTATAACAGACGCAGGCTACAAAACTTCATGTAAAATTTCGAACCTTAAAACGTGATAACTAATTACTTTATATGTGATAATTTATATATATGTGATATATGATCTTTTTTTCTTTTATTTATTGTTAATTTAGTATGGAATACTATTTTTTTCTTTTTTTATTACTGCAATGTATTTTATATCGTGATTTTTTTTTATTTTAAGTATTAAATCTAATACTTTTTTGTTATTTTATATTTGAATATTTTTAAGTGCATGTAATTATAGATGAACTGTTTTTGTTTTTGTTTTTGTTTTTGATAATAAATATATAAATGTAAATAGTTTTTGTTTGAATTGCTTAAATTAGGATAAATGCATTAGGCCTACAGGGGATACCATATAAAAAATCTTGCACACAACCTCAAGGTGATGTGGAAATATGTGTAGGATTGTAGATCATTTATACCACCAGATGGAGTGTTTGATCTGCTACCTCATCGACTAAAGACACATGTAAGTTATTACCTTTTAATCTCTAACTGTATTCAATTATATATATTATAAATTTCAAGGTCAAGCCTTTAAGATATCCTTAATATCTAATTTCATTTGGTCACCTCTCTGCGCAAGTTTGATTGTTAAAATAATAATATAATTTCATCAGGTTTGAGGTGTACTGCTTTTTTGACCCACTATCTGACAGTGAACAGCAATCTTTTGCTGAGCTACAAAAAAAAAAACGAGCCGTGAAAATAAATACCAATCTAGAACATTCAATAGATAACCCTTATTAACTTTTCTTTTCAGCTAATAGAAAAACTTCAGGTGGTAGGAGCAAATCTTACGGAACAAACAACTGTCTCCACATCATTTCCACATAAAAATACTTTAGAGGACAACTTATAAAAAAAAAGTGTGCGCACAAGAAACTGGTGGAGAAGTAAGAATGTCGGATAAAAAAAATACTTCGAAGCCGTTTCAACAAAGGAAACAAAACTACTGTTATTAATACTTTTTGTGTTCTTTTTATAAAAATTTCGTAAAATGAAATTCTTATCAATATAAATGTTTCTATTTGCCTACTCCAAATTTTGTTAAATGTTGTTGTTAAATTAGTGCCTTTCTTGAAATTTACTTGAAGTGACATTTTACTTTTGGCAACTCTGCATTAGGTTCCATACTGATTTTTAGATAAATATTTTGAGAAAAGTGTTAAAAGTCACATCCTGAATTATCAGCAATAATATTCTGCTTGTTCCTCTCTGCCGTTTTCATAACTCGCAGAAATGAAAATTCTTCAAGTAAAACTTCAGTTACATGAAATTTTTCAAGTAAATCGAACACGATTTATGTAAGACAAGAAAAAATACAAAAGTTGTATAATAGTATTTAGAAAACAAACACCGCACTTAATAAGATCGCAGTTAAATTGTAGCCCGGCTGTTTATTGCGTAAGCAACCTATGGCTTAAAAATATTTAAGAGCAATGAAGTTGAAAGAAAAGACATTTTGTTACCATTTTTTGAAAATGTAAAAACAATTAATTTGCTAAATGGGAAATACATGGCAGGAAATTATGATTATTCCACTGCCTTCGTGGATTCGCAAACTCATCGAATACCTACCAATTTTCTGCCAAATTGGCCAATCGTAACGCAAGCCTTGCCAATCTGACGTGTTCGATTCATCACATAGTAAAATTCTATTTTATGTATTTAAAACTGTCATGATTGACCAAATTGACAGAAAACTGTTTTCAAGATACAAATAATCTGGATAGACAAAAGGTTTCTTTAGTTAACAATGTTTTTCACGATTCCACAATCGCTGCTTTAGAGTCTGAAAACTCCTGTGAGACAGCAGAGTTTTGTAAAATAATCCGTAAATGGTGGAACATTGTCAACGTTAAAAATCTCACAAAAGGTGTAGCAAAACTAAACTCCGATTGTAATCCTATTGAAAGATTATCTTACTCTAAGCTTGATTTCTTACGTCAATTTATTGTACGGCTTCATACCTGGAACAGGGCTGAAAATAATTTCGCTACACTGTCTTCTGACACATACCAGGCTGCCATTCTTACTACATCTACTCTTATTGACCTTTCAACATATTTATTTACGGAATATAATGCCCAATTTCTTTTATTGGGTAAATTTCAAACGGACCATTTAGAAAGTAGATTCAGGCTGTACCGCTCTTTAGCCAGTTGTCGGTACAAAGTTTCTTATGCTGAATTAATAGAGTCAGAAAAAAAAATCCGCATTCATAATGTGTTCTTGCACAAGAGACAGGATTACAGAGCCTTAATTCAAGATCACGGGGAGAATAGCCTACAAGAATAATTCGACTCTTCTGGTTTTAAACCTATTTTTTATTCGCCATATTTAGCAGATTCATCAATCCCGGATTGATGAAACTGCTAATCTATATGCATGCGGTTATTCCTCATTTTCGGTTTCTAAAAATATTTCTTGTGACTTATGTAAGTCATTAATTGTAAAAGATAAAGGTATCCTTGCGGACGATGAGTATTTTGATAACATGCAACGCGGTGGTTTATGCATATCTACAAATACCGTAAAAAAAATTTTTTTCACATGTGTGCAATATTCCAATATATTTTTTCACAAGAAAAATATTACAACCTTTTTTTAATGGTAAGAATCAAAAAGGGATTTTGCGCGCCTTAGTTATTCAGTCGCTCCTTTTGGAAAACTTTAATGAAGTAGATTTTGATCATAAATGTTCATGCGGTTTGCCTAGCTTTGAACTTTACTCAAAAATAATTTCTCCGCTTTCAAATATTCTTCTAAATAATTTTGTAAAATCCTTTAATGATACTCCATCGTATAACAGACGCAGGCTACAAAACTTCATGTAAAATTTCGAACCTTAAAACGTGATAACTAATTACTTTATATGTGATAATTTATATATATGTGATATATGATCTTTTTTTCTTTTATTTATTGTTAATTTAGTATGGAATACTATTTTTTTCATTTTTTATTACTGCAATGTATTTTATATCGTGATTTTTTTTTATTTTAAGTATTAAATCTAATACTTTTTTGTTATTTTATATTTGAATATTTTTAAGTGCATGTAATTATAGATGAAATGTTTTTGTTTTTGTTTTTGTTTTTGATAATAAATATATAAATGTAAATAGTTTTTGTTTGAATTGCTTAAATTAGGATAAATGCATTAGGCCTACAGGGGATACCATATAAAAAATCTTGCACACAACCTCAAGGTGATGTGGAAATATGTGTAGGATTGTAGATCATTTATACCACCAGATGGAGTGTTTGTTCTGCTACCTCATCGACTAAAGACACATGTAAGTTATTACCTTTTAATCTCTAACTGTATTCAATTATATATATTATAAATTTCAAGGTCAAGCCTTTAAGATATCCTTAATATCTAATTTCATTTGGTCACCTCTCTGCGCAAGTTTGATTGTTAAAATAATAATATAATTTCATCAGGTTTGAGGTGTACTGCTTTTTTGACCCACTATCTGACAGTGAACAGCAATCTTTTGCTGAGCTACAAAAAAAAAAACGAGCCGTGAAAATAAATACCAATCTAGAACATTCAATAGATAACCCTTATTAACTTTTCTTTTCAGCTAATAGAAAAACTTCAGGTGGTAGGAGCAAATCTTACGGAACAAACAACTGTCTCCACATCATTTCCACATAAAAATACTTTAGAGGACAACTTATAAAAAAAAAAGTGTGCGCACAAGAAACTGGTGGAGAAGTAAGAATGTCGGATAAAAAAAATACTTCGAAGCCGTTTCAACAAAGGAAACAAAACTACTGTTATTAATACTTTTTGTGTTGTTTTTATAAAAATTTCGTAAAATGAAATTCTTATCAATATAAATGTTTCTATTTGCCTACTCCAAATTTTGTTAAATGTTGTTGTTAAATTAGTGCCTTTCTTGAAATTTACTTGAAGTGACATTTTACTTTTGGCAACTCTGCATTAGGTTCCATACTGATTTTTAGATAAATATTTTGAGAAAAGTGTTAAAAGTCACATCCTGAATTATCAGCAATAATATTCTGCTTGTTCCTCTCTGCCGTTTTCATAACTCGCAGAAATGAAAATTCTTCAAGTAAAACTTCAGTTACATGAAATTTTTCAAGTAAATCGAACACGATTTATGTAAGACAAGAAAAAATACAAAAGTTGTATAATAGTATTTAGAAAACAAACACCGCACTTAATAAGATCGCAGTTAAATTGTAGCCCGGCTGTTTATTGCGTAAGCAACCTATGGCTTAAAAATATTTAAGAGCAATGAAGTTGAAAGAAAAGACATTTTGTTACCATTTTTTGAAAATGTAAAAACAATTAATTTGCTAAATGGGAAATACATGGCAGGAAATTATGATTATTCCACTGCCTTCGTGGATTCGCAAACTCATCGAATACCTACCAATTTTCTGCCAAATTGGCCAATCGTAACGCAAGCCTTGCCAATCTGACGTGTTCGATTCATCACATAGTAAAATTCTATTTTATGTATTTAAAACTGTCATGATTGACCAAATTGACAGAAAACTGTTTTCAAATCTGACACCCTCCACCATTGATTGATATGAACACTTCGTTTACAAGACTAACTTTTAGAGCGGGGTATATTATACAAAAAATATCCATGGACAACACATTTACCCGTTATTACACTCATCTCTCTTGCTATTAGCTTTAGCTAAGGTTATCAAAAACAAGGAAAAAAGTTAGAATTAGTTTAAAACCAAACTTTTATGGCGCATAACAATCACATCGTTGCAGTCAATTACCTGCTCATTCGAAATATAATGATTTCTGATAAGCGACAAAAGGAATTTATAGTTTTCCGCAGATAGATTATCTATCAGCTAGCATATTTTGTACTTGTTCCAATAGTCTCTTTCCCATTCCTGTATTAATTTTCGCCTTTTCACATACATACAGATACATGCAAAGCATACCTTGGAAGGATAAATTGGTTTTTGGTTCAGTGGTTTCACTCGCAAAAGGACCTCGTTAAATGCCTCCAGGAACAGCAGGTTGCTTTCAGCCCTCTAAGTAAGTTTTCTGGTTTATTGAAATCGCTATTCAAAAACCCGCTGAAACTTACTTCTAGAATAGCTATTCAACAACGGAAGTGATTTCTCGAATCACCAGATTTGCAAAACATAAAATAAATAAATAAAATGGAGTACGCGTGAGATACGCATCAATTGACCATACAAGTTCCGGCTAAATGCTATTATATCTTTTTGAAAAGCATAAAATCATTAATAAGAAAAATACGAAGACATTGAAACACAGAGATTTATTTTCCTTAGAACTTTGATGTCAACAAATCAGTGCTCACCATTTCATCAGCAGATGACTCCGAGTCGATGACATTAGGACGTATTCTGGTATGCGTATGTGAAGTTGATTTCATTGTATCCTCCTCCTTGTCAGAGTTATCAGAGTCAGTTGGGAGCTCAGCTAGACATTGTCGGAGATTTTCTGAATCGACATCAAGCTATCAGTCTCCTCACCTCCGGTTTCCTTCGTTCCAAACAATCTGAAATGGATTATTTTATTATATATAAGTTATTACAACGTTATGACCGTCACCACTACTTACTCTCTTCCAATCGATGCTCATCATATAAAGTTCGAAATTTCTCATCCTCATCCGGTTTCTATAAATTTTTTGAAAATGCACCAAGTGATTTTTTTGCAAGATTCTTAAATACCAAGTCCATTCCCTTAAGTGTTTTCATCACATTTCGTCTGGTACGAGTCTTATCGATTAAATTGTCCGAGATCCAGTCTATAACATCTGGAAAGTAGAAAATAATTTATTGAGAGAATCAAAAGTTATGGTGAGCACTACACAAGTTGAATCACACAGATGTAGACAAGTTTTATTCCAATTTCATCAAGTGCCAGATGATGCAGGTGATCTTTGGTAGCATTTTTATATAGGCTTGAGCTGAAAGGCAGCGATCTTCTGACAGAAAAAAGGAACTGCTACGAGCCTGATAACAGAGCTGAGCTAACGTTGAAGAGGTTTTCGATTATGCGCGCGAATTTTATATTGCAACGATAAAGCTCTGCGCATGAGAAATGAGCTGATACAAAAATACAATAGAAGACACTAAGCGGAGATTCACATGCGATTACATGACGTGTACGATAGTATCCCGTTAAGATACATCATCTTATTAATGGTTAATTTAAGTGCACTACCCTTGTAGATGTCATCACAGGACATGGGGTGAGCATTCTCAACAATGGAGTTGGTTACCTCTTTAACGGCTTTTATAGCTCTTGCCAACTTAATATACTCACCAAAAAACCGTAGAAGAATGCAGAAAGAAATCTGGGAGCTATCTTCGGATAGAAGATCAAGTCAAATTGACCGTATAGCTATTACTCCTAGTGGCAGAAATATAAATGAGTTATCCATAGTAATAAAGGAGTACATGTTAGAAGTGCTTATTGCAGCTGCCACGATGCACATTGACATAGAAAGCTGCAAAAAGATAATTCCCATTTGCGCAGGAATGTAAACAGCAGCATACGCCGACTGTGACAAAAGAAAAAGAATAACTGAAAATGTGGAATATTGAAGATCCACAATTGTTTCAGCTGGTAAAAGTAGATTACCAGATATGCTCCATTTAAATCTCCTTTCCAACCACCTGACAGTAAAACCGGAAAAGTGCATATGAATCTGCTAATTATCCCCAGAATTCCCTGATGACATTATGTGTTGACTTTGGGCGTACAGGCACTGTTGCTTCATCGTTGTCTGGTGAATTCTGTTGTGGATGCTGTCCTGTGATATATAAAAAATTTGAGCGTCTTCTTTATAATCAAATTAGAATATATATTGCAGAGGATTTTTAAAAGACAACCACCGAGGTACTCTGTCAGTTTCTATAGCCTTGAAGTCGAAAATCAACATTTCATATATAAATTTTCAGCGCATACTATGTGTTTCGCAGCAGTGCTGGGCGAACTCATCAGGGCAGCAACGAAACCGTGGACTGCCTGCTGTCCACACTACACAGACTCAAATGTACAAAAGTTGGTGGTGTAAATAGAAAGATTTAAAAATCTAAATATGACTCATTTAAAGGAAAATGGGTTTTATTAATTTTAAATAGAAGACGGGGGAGGGAGTTGAGTATTTCGAGATTCGTATTATATTCGATGTATGATTGCTAGGCAACAGTTTGATTTTAGAGCTAATCATAACACAATTTTGTCGCTCCTATATCTAATATAACTAATTCATCGTAATATTGAATAACATAATTGTACCGTACTATGCTTCTTGACGTTTCTAAAGTTTTTAGTTGATCATTGTATACTAATCCAGAAATTGATAACTCAGTTTAATTTTTCTATCTCAGCAGAAAATTTCATTCTTTCATATTTAGTGAATCGTTCTCAAATCACTGTATGTAGATCTCCCAGCTCAACAGTATTAAGAACTTAATCAGGAGTACTAGGATCAACATTAGGTCCTTTGTTATTTCTGTTATACATTAACGATATAGTTCTAATTCCTACACAATGTTCGATTCTACTTTATGCTGACGACGTATAACTCTCTCTTGTCCTATTCCTAGCATGGCTATTAATATTTTTAAATTTAATCAAAACCTGGCTTGAATCAGTGGCTGGGCGGCTGCAAACAAACTTTTGTTAAATCATTCGAAATCCCAGAAAATTGTTTTTTATAATGGGCGAGTCGATACGGCCTCTTTGTCATTGCTGCTTTTAACGGTTTTAAAAATTTACCAAGGATTAAGACATTTTTCGCGTCAGCCAGGTAAACACGACGCAAATTTCGTAAACGTCTGTTGTTCCAATAATCCAATAATTTTAAGTACTTATGTAGGAGAAAGCTCAATGCCGCATTTAACACCTGCGCGCGGTATATATTTGGTCTACGAAGATATGATCACATATATGTATGTCTTCTCTAAACAAATTGTTGGTTGTGATTTGAATACCGATATTAATTTTAGGATATGCATAATGGTGTATAAACGCTTAAATAAATTGGCTCTGGAGGACCTCGTGGATTATGTTGAATTTCTGTAATCTCATCGAATTCAGTTGCTAAAAATGTCGTACCCTGTTTAGTACTCAAGCCTTTTTCATTCATGGTATAAGAGCACCACGCTTGAGAGACTTTAAGATTGGGGCTATACTTAATGCTGAGATTAATTAGGTCTACTTATATAAGTATTATAATATATGTGCATGCATAATTTATCTGTACTTGTTTTCTCTTCTATTTTTCTTGTTCAAGTTGTTTGTTTCGTATTTTTTATAGTTTGATACTAGATAGGTATAATTTTCAGATAGCTTATTTTTGCTGTGACATAACAGTTTTGTTTATAATGTCATTTGTTTACCTGGAGTATGCACATATCTATGAGCTTTGTATCTCCACTGTGCTTTAAAAAAAAATAAAAATAAATAAATAATTAATTTTTAATACTGTCATTTATTTTATTTCTTTCCTGTGTTATTAAGAATTTACGTTGTAATCTCCAATATCTTTTGCAAGCGAAACGACACTTTAATTATGAATTAGCTAGAGATCTCGCAGTTTTCATCCTTATCTCTGCTTCAAAAATAATACATGTAAAGCAACTAAAGTCATAAAATAAATTTTGAATTGCTTACTTTAAATTGAGCGTATTAAATTTCAATTCGACTGCGTACAGTCTCTTAAAATTCTCAAGTTTGATTATTTAGGAAAACCAAGAAAGCATACTTATTCCCAAAAATTACATCTTTACCCAACTGTAAAATTAAATAAATGTAAAATTATGCACGGTATATGAAGGGAGAGATAGAGATAAATGTAAACCAAAAAATTGAAATTCGCCATGCGAAAGTTAAAAATAACAAATAAAAGGAACGCTTTCAGAAAAAGTATGATTAATTGGAAAGCGTTTTGTTTATGTGTCTCACTTTTGTTTTTTTGTGTATAAAACCTATAAATAATTTAAGAAAATTCGTTTGAAACGAGAATAAACCTGAAAAAAATTTTTAGTTTACCTGAAATTTTCCCTCAATGCACGAGTCAAGGTTTCCAGGCCGGCATCATGTGCCATCTTGAACTCTATTCACCAACTGGACAATAAAGCTCGGCTCATCAAAGTGTTCTGACTCGCATCCCTCAATATTTACATTTGATTCATGGTCTGGCCTATGGACAGGCCTCCCCTGTAAAATATAAAGGTGAAGAAGAAGAAAATGGGACAATAAAGTTCATATTAAGGGTGAGTGCATCCTCAAAAATTCCCTTAATTATCTATTCGGACAAATTTTCATGAATGTCTAATGAAGTCATAAATATTATTCACCCATTTATCATGTAGGAAATTGTGGTAGGGGAATGGAATAGCGGAAAAGGGGTTATCATGTTTGGGGGTGGAGGAGATGTTTTTGCGAAGAATTATATAGTTATTTTGCGGGTTGTGTTCATTTTTGCAACCTGATAATTTTCATAGAAGGTATGAGGAATCTGGAAAGTATTTTATGTCTCTGTCTTACCATACTCTCAGGGGGAAAGTCATCTGAGGTAAGAAGGCTGTAGAGAAATAAATTTAACACATGAAAACCAATGCTATAACCGTAACATGTTTACGTTTACGCCAGGATCTCTGCCTAGAGAGAATTGCATGCGTTCACTTTTAGGAACACAAGAAACAGCAGCAACAACAACTCCAAGGTTTTCATAATAGCAATACCGGATGTTTGATAATTAAATAGATATGTTCTTGTCGAAAATAGAAATACACTGTCTTTAGATATATTGCTAATTTATGTTTTATTGACCTGTTATGCACATTACAAGACACAGTTTACTTATTATTACTGACCACACTGTATAGATATAACCGAATTCGTTTTGACTACTTTACGCAATGATGTACAAAATTCAAGTGATCGATATGATAAGAGAGAACCAAAAAACCAATTGAAAAACAAACTCTGATATTTACTGTGATACAATAGGCTAATATAATTGCTATATTTTAGTGTGATGAGTATAAATACTGGTAACAATGCATTTAAATAATTACAAGATCGATATGTTACTTTTGTACATGTATGAGTGAATGATTTGCATTGTATGGCTAGTGTGTGAGGATAGTGTGTTGATTTGGTATGTATAATCGTTTAATCGTTGTTGTGTTGTATGTTGGTTGAACCACAACCATACTCCGGCCGTTAAGACAGCGTCTTAGCAAACTGGTAGCCTTACTAGCTTAGTAATAGGTCTCACCATTTCTCCCTTTGAAGTTCTAATTGTAGCTACCCGCACCAACTGATGTTGACCTGGATCTGTCTCCAAGATGCAACCTAGTGGCCATGCTGATGGTGGAAGGTTGTTTTCGCGTATGAGACCCAGATTTCCAACTTGCAAGTTCTGAACTGCATGTCTCCATTTCGGTCGATGTTGTAAGGTTGTTAAGTAATATGTGTGCCAACGCTTCCAGAAATGAACTATTTTCTGGACTAGACGCGATCGGGGCAGGTGGGACGTGTTTGAATTTTCCATTGAAATTTCTGGAAGAGCTGTAGTTGGCTGGCTGATGAGGAAGTGTGCTGGAGTAAGCGCGTCAATGCTGCTAACGTCATCATATATAGGCTCGAGAATTTAAGACTCCTTCGATTTCAGCAACTAAAGTTGATAACTCTTCAAAGGTGAGTCGTGAGTCGCCAATTGTTTTTCTCAACAGTCCATTCACGACTTATACTCCAGACTCCCAAATACCTCCAAAATGTGGTGCAGCGGGTGGTATAAAGTGCCAGCTGATCTTGTTACTTGATAAATAATCTGCAATTAGAATGTTATGAGTCTTTGATATAACTAATTTATATAACTCGCAAAGCTTTCTATTTGCCCCAACAAAATGTGTAGCGTTGTCGGTATAAATGGAAAAAGTCTTTAAGCAAACGAAAAAATTTTTGAAAAAAGAAATTTCAATGCAAAAAGATGGCATTTCATATAAGCAGGAACCGTATAATCGACAGTACGGCTTGGTTCCTGCCTGGCGTATATGCCAAAGCAAACAGCCAAGCTGACCTGATATATAGACTTAAAATAAATTTTAAGTGTGAATTAAGTGAGGCGAAATACTACGTATTTACTTGAATACCTAAAAAGATTTAGCCCTATGCGGGACTAGCATTTCATAGAGAGTTTTGCTATGAAAATTCATAGCAAAATAAGTCAATTGAAATTGACTCAGTTTGCTGCTAAGTCTGGAGCTCGAGAATTGATTAGAAAAAACTCTTTAAGCAAACGAAAATTTTTTGAAAAAAGAGATTTCATTGCAAAAAGAGGACATTTCATATAAGCAGGAACCGTATAATCGTCAGTACGGCTTGGTTCCTGCCTGCCGTATATGCCAAAGCAAACAGCCAAGCTGACCTCATATATAGACTTAAAATAAATTTTAAGTGTGAATTATGTGAGGCGAAATACTACGTATTCACTTGAATGCCTAGCAACATTTAGCCCTATGCGGGACTAGCATTTCATAGAGAGGCAAACAAATATATGGCATATATGTTAGAAGGAGTGCCTCTTCTTGCAAGAAATCTTTTTAAGCCTGAGATAAAAGCTTCTGAAGACAAATCACTTGCAATTTCCAAGTGCAAGGCCTTGGTACTGATACACACAAAAAGAGCTATGTATCCCTTTGTTGATTTGCTCCCTCGTCCGCCATGAAGTAGGAGTGAAATAGGACCTGCGTAATCTACTCGAACGTTCTCGAAGGCCCTTGTGGGGGATACTCGTGAAGAAAGAAGTTGAGCCATGGGTTGTTGTGAAGTTACTTCTCTACTACGTACGCATTTTAGGCAATGATGTGTGAGCCGTTTAATTAGTATTCGGCTGATATAATACATTATTCTTGTCTTAAAATGCCGAGCAGCAGTGTTGTACCAGCTGAAAGGTATTTTTCATGTGTATCTTTGATAAGCACGTCGACGAATATGTGATTCTTGGGCAAAATAACCGGATGCTTTGCATTATATGAGCAGTTAAATTTTTCTAGTCTTCCGCCTACTCTTAGAATTTGATCGGCGTCAACAAATGGTGTGAGAGGAAGAAGCTTGCTTCGACTGCAGAGCTGTTTCTGGCGTTGTAATTGTTGAGTCCACCGAATGTAGATGTTAAGTGCGGTGTTCAGTTCATCTGTCGTAAGCCAGGGTGTTGATATTTTATTGTGTTTATTATATTTGCCCAAGCTGTTCTTAAAATATCGAACGCATCTACCAAGAATGCGGAGGATAGTTCTTAGAGATGATTTCCTTTTAAATAAGTCTGTACAGGTATCATTGACTATAAAAGTGTGGTAACCATCTAAGTGAGCAGGTTTTTCTTCCATGTCGACGTCCGTTGGGATCATAGACGTAGATTCAGCCGAAGATTTGTTTGTTCACTCCGTTCGAAGCCATTGCGGTCCGTTCCATCAGAGGTGTTCCTCCTTGATGTGCTGTGGTAGAATTCCGCGTGAAGCCACATCTGCAGGGTTTTCCCTAGACGGAACATAGTTCCAAAATGACCTGGGTAGAATAGTCAAAATCTGTGATGTCCTGTTACCCACATAGCATTTCCATTTTCATGGGTGTGATGAGAGCCAGAAAGCAAAACCATCGAGTCCATCTAGTGGCTATCCAATGAAGAATGCGAAGAGATGTTATGTGCTGAAGATTGTTACGACTTTCATTCCATTTTCTCTCAATAACT
Source organism: Dioctria linearis (assembly GCA_963930735.1). Taxonomy (NCBI): domain Eukaryota; kingdom Metazoa; phylum Arthropoda; class Insecta; order Diptera; family Asilidae; genus Dioctria; species Dioctria linearis. The sequence continues at coordinate 130,281,176 of OZ005744.1, read as the reverse complement.
GCAGAAATTGGTTCATGCCACGAATAATTTTTCAGCCAAAGCGTTTGTAAAAGCATTTTGAAGATGACAGTGATAGGAGCCAGGAACCCAAGAGGATCGAAAATTCTACTTGATTCCGACAATATGCTCCTTTTGTTAATAGGTGTCCGTTGAGGAGAATTTACATGAAAGGTAAAAATATCTTCTACTGGAATCCATCGGAGACCTAGAACCTTGATCGAGGTTGGATGCTCGTCTATTCGAAGAGAAGAAATACTGCAATCATCTGGTGATAGTTTGTCTAGAAATGTCTGCGAGTTCGATGCCCATTTTCTGAGTCGAAATCCTCTAAGCTGAAGCAGAGATACTAATTCTTTCTGGAGTTGAAAAGCTTTATCAGCGTTATCTGTTTCGGCCATCAAATCATCTACATAAAAATTGCTCTGCACAGCTTGTTCGGCTTGAGGAAATTGCCCCTCGAAATCCGTTGGAAGCTGATTGAGGCAGCGTGTAGCAAAAAATGGTGCTGAGGCCATGCCATATGTGACAGTGTTGAGCCAAGGACACTTTCTTGGCTGAGATTGATGTTCTCTTCATATTGTTCTCTGGAAATTCCTATCATCTTTGTCTACTAAGACTATGCGGTGCATCTTTTCGATGTCTGCAGTAATGGCCACCTTGAATGTCCGGAAACAAATCAATATCTGATACAAATCTCTTTGCACTTTAAGTCCAACCATTAATTTTTGATTTAGGGATGTGCCATTTGATGTTCGAGCAGAGCCATCAAAAACTACTCGAAGTTTGGTAGTACTTCTATCTGGCTTGTGGATAGCATGATGCTTTGTTGCTTTGAAGTATGACTGACGGAACAGGCTCTAAATGATCTAACTGATGGTATTCTGTGATAAGATTACAGTACTCTTCATGCAGATCTGAATTGTGTTTGAATCTACGTTCAAGAGAGTTGAATCTGCGTATTGCCATATCCAATGAATCACCGAGCTGTACCGAACCTTCTCTAAATGGTAAGCATATAGTGTAACGTCCAGAGTTGCTTTCTACATAGTGGGTTGTAGAAAAGTGGCCTACGCAAGCTTGTTCTTCTAGAGTGTATGATGGTAGAGTGATGACAATGTCCGTAACATTTGCGTGAAATGCACATAGTGTTAAAGGCTCTTCACTTTGATTGAGGCACCCAGCGACAATGTAACCGAATATGGTGTTCTGAAGAGCTGGGTGATTCTCTGAAGCAATTAACTGTCCTGGTCCCAAAATTTCGATGAAGTGGTCAACTCCCAACAAGATATCTATCTTGCCAGGTTCACTGAAGTGCGGATCAGCGACTGGATATTTCTTTAAGTGAATACAACTCTCAACATTGAAATGAGTGGTTCGTTGGGGTGATGTCAATTTTGGCAGGATATAAGGTTCTACCCTGATTTGTTGAGATTGATCAAATCATGATGTCATTGTAAGTCTGAGTTTGCCTCTCGTGAGCCCTGATTTCACTGAACCTAATCCTTGTACTATAATCCTTGCTCTTTCCCGTTTTAGCCCTAGCCGTTGTACGCAATCTTCTGTTATAAAAGATGCCTGTGACCCTGAATCTATTAATATATGGCAGAATTGGAGCGTTCCCGTTATATCCATGACATATATTAGTGCGGTTGGTAAAAGGAACAATTTGTTGCGGTGCGTGTTGAATGATGTGAGTGAGTGTGTGTCTATGTTACCAATTGCTTGTGAAGTGGATGCACTTGGTGGACTTTGAATGAATGAAACTGCGCTAGCGTTAAGACTGGCACTACCAGATGATTGTTCCTGTGTAGTTTCAGTGTTAGACAGGTGTGATGTAAATCGACTATCGAGGTTGGGTCTTTTTGATGCAAGGATGAATGGTGCGGTTGCTTGCAGATGTGACAAGAAAATTTGGATTTGCACCTCTGAGCTTGGTGTCCTGATCTGAGGCAATTGAAGCAAAGCGCCAGTTTTGTGACAAGGTTTCGTCTTGTTTGCACATCCAATTCTTTGAAGTTTTGGCATTTAAACAGTTGATGCTGTTCTCCAAATCGCTTTCAGTAGGCTATGTGTCATTAAATACATCTCTAAAGTTGAATTCTATTGCTGTTGTACTCGAAACTATATTTATTGTGTAGCGTATCCCCCATACGCTACCCTTTCCCTTCCCTTTGCCCCAGTCTTCTCTTGGTTGTTTGGCCCCTCTACCTTCTGTAGAGAAACCCCCATCAATTTTTCGAGATACCTAAAAAGGGGAAGAAGATATATATATATTCAATTCGGAAAGTAGCTTTAGCGTCCACAAAGAAAGATTTTAATTTGCGCAGAACGCGCGCAAATTATAATCTTTCCCATCAACCCTGCAAAACAAGAAGAAAAAAAGATCTTAAGTTTCCACGAAGAAAGATTGTAATTTGCGCAGAACGCGCGCAAATTATAATCTTTCCCCTCAACCCTGCAAAAGAAGAAAAAAATCTTAAGTTTCCTCAAAAGAAAGATTGTAATTTGCACAGAACGCGCGCAAATTCGAATCTTTCTCGTAAACCCTGAAAGAAACGAAATAGTTAAAAGAAGAAAAATTCCAAATTGTGCGAAACGCGAACAAATTGAAATCTCCTACATAAATGCTCCCGTTAGTCAATGGATATTCCATTGGCTAACGGTAATTCGCCTAGCTGTAATGTATCATACGATCTCAGCATAAAATACATTACAGCAGGCCCAACAAGAATCACAGCACACATTCTGCTGCTGCCAATCTACAGGCAAGCTAGTGTACACACACTCGTACTCCGACAACAGTGCAAATGGCTCTGTTCCAGCGGGAAAGAGAATGCTCGCCTGCCGGTGGCGGTGAGAAACGGATAGCTGCGATGTATGCAGACCGTGTGATGTCAAAAAGTTTGTTTTTGATTTTCGTCGAGTGAGGAGTGAAGAATGGAACATTGGCACCGTTTCGGTCGGTATTGTTTTTTCCGTTTTTTTTCAGGCGGTATAGGACTACTAAAGATTTTGCTTCTTCTTGGTTGCCACTGTACGGTGTTTGTGTCCAGTTTACCTTAAAAGGGAAAATCACACATTTTAGTAATTATTACAAAGCATCGATAATCAGTGAAAAAGTCCAAATTGTTAATATTTATTCATATGCGTGAATATTTACCTTCGTGAGAAACGCCGTAGTGACTTTTGTGCCCAGGTTACCTGAAAAGGGAAAATCAAATATTTTATGAATTATTACAAAGCATTAGTAATCAGTGGAAAAGTCCAAAATTTTTAATAATTATTCATATGCGTGAATATTTACCTGCGTGAGAAACGCCGTAGTGACTTTTGTGCCCAGGATTTTGTTTAAGTTAATAATTGAAATAATTACCTTGAAGAGCACTTGCTATCTTCTAAAAATGATAATAAATTGGTGTACTTGTACTCTTTTTGGCGCTGAGTCACTTCGCAAAGGGTTTTTTACCTGAAAAGGAAAAATCAAATATTTTATGAATTATTACAAAGCACTAGTGATCAGTGGAAAAGTCCAAATTTTTAATAATTATTCATATGTTGGATATTTACCTGCGTGAGACTGCCGTAGTGACTTTTGTGCCCAGGTTACCTGAAAAGGAAAAATCAAATATTTTATGAATTATTACAAAGCATTAGTGATCCGTGGAAAATTCCAAAACGTAGTGACTTTTGTGCCCAGATTACCTGAAAAGGAAAAATCAAATATTTTATTAATTATTACAAAGCATCAGTGATCAGTGGAAAAGTCCAAATTTTTAATAATTATTCAGATTCGTGAATATTTACCTGCGTGGTAAACGCGTTAGTGACTTTTGTATCCAGTTTACCTTAAAAGGGAAAATCAAACATTTTAGTATTTATTACAAAGTATCGATAATCAGTGGAAAAGTCAAAAATTTTAATAATTATGCATATTCGTAAATATTTACCTGCGTGAGAAACGCTGTAGTGACTTTTGTGCGCAAGTTACTTAAATGGAAAAAATTAAATATTTTCTTTGTGACCAATCATTATTAACCAGTGGAAAAAAAACCAAATATTGTTTTCTATAATTATTCGTATTCCGTAATACTTACCTGCGTGAGAAACGTTATAGTGAATTTTGTCCAGGTTGTACGCAAGCTATAAAAAAAAATCGTAACAACACGAGCACCTTGTGAAATTGTGGTCGCTCAGGCACGCAGGGGAACCGAATTTGATCATCTTGGATCACCGATGCCGCTTGGCGGATGCAGGTCCTTTTATTTAAGTCAAGTAATCATACTTGTAAGTCAGGTCAAGCCAGGCAGGTACCTACAGTAGAGTAGTTTAGCGCGTTATTGTCAAGTCCGAGATAATGTGAAGTTTTTTTTTGAACTCAGGGTGAATTAGTCAAAATATTTCAAGAGTGTAGCTAGACATCGTTTAGAGTACGAGGACGACAGTGTTAAGATTGTACCTTCAATTTCAAATTATATTATAAACTTTTGCTATTATCATTGCGAGTTTTTTTTTCTTTTGGTTTCTGGTTTGTTTTAGTTTCTTTTCAGGATCTCCGAAGTGTAAGGCCTAAGGCCAAAGGCAGGGTGATCCAGGAACAAGGGTGAGGCCACCCCAACATCCTAAGCTGCTCGCATAAGCCGGTAAGATAGATCAAAGGTAGTCCGTCCGGTTGTTCTCGTTGTTTGATTTTTGGTTTTTTTTCTTCTGTTTTTCTCTTCCGCCACTTTCAAAAGTAAGTAAAAGTATATATTCATGATGAAATTTTTCCTCGAAATGTCTAGATAAGTCGTTCGTGATGTCGGGGGGGGGGGGGGCGAATCACACCAAGCGTCCGGCCCATCACGCGTTACCACATACATCATACGGGGCTAAGTATATAAACAGGCTTTGGGAGGCTTAGCCAAGGTGGATGGGGGCGAAAGGGCCCAAACAATCCCCAAAGCCGGAGTTCCAACTCCAGCCGGAACTCCCAAACTTTCTCTCTCTGTCCCCTTTTCGTCGCTATCGTGCAGCTCCATATAGATAACCTTTATTCCTTCTAGGTCACTAGGTGTCACCAGACGGAGGTATTTCTAACTGTCTGTCTGTCCGTCTGCAGTCCCTAGCACAAACCTACAAAGGAATTTCTTTTTTTTTTTTTTTGTCCGTCTGTCCGTCTGGTCAGCAATTTATCACTTCTATGTGCACAGCTTCCAAGCATTGAAGGGATGTGGGTGGCAAGGACTCCTCCTAGGCGACTGATCGTTGGCGGCAATTGCTGTGCAGCCAGCCACGCATAACCTGGATATGATTTTTGCAGCTGGAGGTGTCAGTTGCGGAACTATTTATCTCCAGGTAAAAGTGGGGATAGATAGCTTCGACGACTGCCACGCTCTTTTGCTACAATTGGAACCTGGAAAATAAGCAAACATTTTTTGGAAAAAAAAACAAAATTTTTTTTTTATTCCACTTCAAAAAATTATTGTCGCTGAAGCGACACTTAATAGAAAAAGAAGAAGATGATGACAAACTGTCTTTCTATAATATTAAAAAACAAAAACAAAAATATCGATGCCGAGAAAAGAGAACGATCAGTTGCGCTGCCAGACTGATGTAGCTGGCGTAAGTTAGACTATTAAATGCTTTTCCAAATACGGAAATCGTATTTACTTTACCTGTGGAAGTTTGGAAACTCATCCAGCCCCATCAAAGTAACGAGTATGGAATCATTTTAGGACACAACCTAAGGCAATAGACAGAACAAGATTGTACCACAAAATGCCCAATAAGAACAACTTTTACCATTCTTAAAGATTTTCGTTCTTCGAATTCACTCTCCTGAAATCGTCCTGGAATGCGAATTTAAGGTCCGTAACATACTGAGGCTCTGACATTCTTTTAACATAAACCTTGTGGGCCGATTCGTTCCACAATTCTGTGAATCTTCAGTTTGTAATAACGCGAATTCCTGCTACAGCTGAAAATAGAGCTAATTTACTAAATTTCTTTCTAGCATCTCATCCCGACAAATATTCCATCTCAGTCGGTTCCCTCTCGGTAATTCAGACCACTGTTTACTCATGACTAAATTTACCACTTCAAACCTGCGCCACCCAGAAGCGTGGCGACTTTTGAAGCAAGGGAAGCATTGCTTCGCTTAGGTTTTCCAATTTAATTTAAATAAAGCATATAAAAATGATAGCAAACAAAAAATTACGACAAAAATGTCTTCAAAATATTTTCATTAAACAATGTTTTCCCTTTTTTTTTAAAATTTTTTTTAAAAAAATAGTAGTGCTGAATGTCATGCATTGCGCTTTTCGCTGTACATAAAACTAGTTATACCTAGGATGCATACATCTAAGACCGATGGTTGGCGGAGCGATGTACAATAAGATACACTAACTTCCATCATTGTATTGTGGTGGTAGTTTACCCACCGTAGTACTTAAGTACCTTACTAATGTTCTTTCTGCACCATCTGCTTTGGATATTGTGTGTTTCTTGTTTTTTCAATTATTTGTCTCAAGATATTGTGCTGTATGTATTAAGTTGCTATTGTTATTACAAATGACTGTTCTAGTTCCTACTCTAATTTGTGCGTTTGTTTGTGTTATGTAGATCGGTGAATGAAGTACATTGTCCTCTGTTATGGATGATCAGGAGCGTGACTAGGTGTCCATTTATGTTGATGTGATCTTAAATTTTGTGGATGAGTATGTAAGTTGTATACGTTATATGTTAACCAACAAATGTATGTTTTTTATATATATTTTTCATATATAATTTTTTATATATATAATATAAGATCAATCCATGGGTTCCAATTAAATTAATAAATTATATTTTTAAATTATTTGTGTGGTTTTCTATTTGTTTTTCTTCTCTCTTCTTTTTGATATTCTCTTATTTGCGGTGTGCATTAAGTTATGCTATATTGTTTTGTAAATTTGTCATTCATATTATTTTCTTCCTTGTTTTTTGATCTTGCAACTGAAAATTTTGTTATATATATATATATATATATAGAGATATTATTCGATTTATTGTGTGTTAAGCTCATCATCTCCATTACGTCCCGATAAATGTAATGATGATGGCACTTAGCATAAGTGGGCATTCAGCATATTTGACATATATGCTTCAGCCGAATTTCAACCCTATTCTAGCAATATGTTATATTGCTTTTGTGCCGTGTGGGCTGCTTAATTGGCGTTACCGAAAAGTTTTCTACTCTAGCCACAGAGCGTCATCAGCGGTTTTAAATATTTAACGAGTGTGTAATCACTCTCTAGTTTGTGTTCAGTACACGAAATTATATACATGTGCGTTGAATATTTATTATTCTATGCACATATATATGTCTGTATGTTCTTTTAACTTTCTTTCAACTTATGCGGTTAATTGCTGTTGAATACTAAATAAGTAGAGAGGTTTTGCATATGTGAATTGCTTGTCTCATATTCATCAAGTTTAATGGTTTATAAGCTTATAATTGAATTTATGTTTATTGTCATGCGCACATGTCTAAGAAGGTAGTTTGGAACCTTTTGTTTTTATATTTCTGCATTCTTTATATTCAGATCTACTAAAACATTTTTTTTAAAAAATTCCTACAGGTTTTCCATAAATTCTCAAAAATCTTTCATATAAAATTCCCTTTCCCCCGAAAATCATGCGCGTGCGTGTAGTCTCACCTTTTAAGTTGCCACCATGTTTTATCTGCTTCGTTAAAGATCATTGTATTTAGGCTCGTTGATTTATATATTCATGGGTAAAAGAAGATGCTTGTATGTGATGTCATTCTAAATTTTTTATTTTTTCGATTCAAGCTGTTGACAGATTTGCGTCGTGTCCTGTTTAAAATCGGTTCGTGTGCTTGTCATACTACTTTATTTAATACTTATTTATTTCTATTTCATTTTATTACTTCTTGCAGTTCGTTGATTGCTTACTAGGATTCCTAAAAATTAATTAAGCCGCTGCAACGTTGCGTTATTGGTTACCGGTTCCTGTGGGATTTCTAATTTAAATAAGTCTTTAGATACGTATATCTACTTGTTTTTGTAAATTTCACTATTTCAGTCAACTGTGTGTTAATACATCTTATATGCTGTAGATCCTGAGGATTCCTAAATTAATTTTATTTTCACATCGTATGTGTGCGTTGATTGCTGGATGCTTACCATGCTGGGATTGTGAAATTATATATTTTTTCATACACGTTTATTTTCTTATTTACTTAAATTCCTTCAGTAAAATTCTTTTTAACTAATAAATCTTTTTACATTGCAGTTTCCATACATGATTGTACGTTAATTAGTTTTTTGAAAAATTGTACGTAAATTCGTTTACCTTGTAATCGTTGCAGTTTGTGTGTTCTATATTTGTTACTGATTATATTCGTATTATAAATTTAATAGTCTTACCTTTGATGTTCTTTAGTTTATCGTTCTATGTTGATTCATATTCCTTTGGGGGTGCTTTATATAGAACTAACTCATTTCACAAATCTTTTTATGGTTGATGGCTCCTTTGGATGCATCTGATCAGTGGTCCTTAATATATTTTTTATATATATCTTTTATTTATGTATATATGTATATATATGTATCCCTACATATATACACCAATATAAATTTTTTAAAAATGTAAATTATTATGATGCTTTCCCATTTTATTATTGAAACTTTACCTTTATTTGTGTGTTTTTTGCCATTTGCTTTTTATATATTGATGCCAGTTCCCTTGTGTCTGCATTCGTTATTGCTTCTTATTTAAAAACTATTAATATTTGTGAGTTTATCCGTACGAATTGTTTTAAGATGTTCAAATACAGCTTGTATGCTGCTACTTTTACGTTTCCTTTGTGTCTAATTAATTGATTCTGTTTTTTGGCATTCAGTATTCTGGGGCGCCTCCTGTTTATAGATTATTATTGCAAAATTTATACATTATTGTTGTCTAACTCAGTTAAGTGTTTCTATTCATATGTACACATTTTTTATGTATATATATCTTACTTTATCATGTTCCTTAGGGTTACATCCGTAGATAGTATAGTGCAAGAAGTTCTACTATGTTGGGTGCTGGTTGTCTGTACTTCCTGTAGTTTGGTTGTTCTTGTTTAAGTTTCCGTTTCATTCCGTGATCTTATTGGTTTCTATTATTATTATTATTGACAACATATTGTTTATGATTAGTTTGTAGTAGGATCTCTTGCGTTTTAAGGGTGGTTCTTTCTATTTTAGTTAATTTTATTGCTTGGTGTATCAGTTTGGGTACCTTTATATGAACAGCTTTGTGGTTTCTGCTTCACAATGTGTATTTAGGTCCTTTTATTAGTTATTTTTGGTCTCATTGCTGTTGTGTTGCTCTGGAAATGGTTAGTTCGTGTTTCTGTACTTAGATTTATTATTCTTTTTTGTGTGTTGGTGTCAGTGCTGGCTATGTATGCCGTGATGTATTTGGCTGCTTTGGTGCTGCCTCTTACTCGGTCTAGTATTGTGATTTGATGCTTTATATTGTGGTTCTGATTTTTTTTGTGCGTAGCGAGTTTTCCTTTTTTAGCACTATGTTGTTCTCGTGCTGTCTCTTCGATATCCTTTTTGCCCGTATGCGCTTTGAATTTTTGTTGGCAGCTCATGCATTCATACGTTATTATAGTATTCCAGTGTTCTGGTTGTGTTATCTGTTTTGTTGTATCACCTATATTATGCTTGTAGGTTGCTTGTCCTTGTTTGTTTCGTTCATTATATTTCGCTCTTAAGTTCGTTTTGGGAGGATTATATTGGAAAAAGTTTACATCTTTTGTCATGCTAGAAATGTCCCTTCTATATGCAATAGTTTCCATACCGTGGTATTGTATTTTTACACATTTTCTTGTTAGTATTGCTGTTGTATCTTTCTTATGGCTGTTGTTGCTTTGTAGCTGTTATAGCTGTTATTGTATCATTCTTTTCTCTTTATGTTTACCTTTCATTATTGCTTGTAGTATGTTTTTGCTATTGCTATTGGGTAATTATTGTCCTTTTGTTCTCTATTTTGAGTGTATGCATTACTTCTTTTAGATGTTCTGTGCCCGTTATTGTAAGGGCATAGTTAATTCTTTCTATTATGGTGTTTCTCTTGTATTGTAGTGGTTGGTTGGAGTAGTAATTAATTAGCCTGTTCGAAGCTATTGGGTTTTTGTACCACCTTGTGGTGAACCCTTCTTCCGTTCTTTGGAACGTTATGTCCACATAATTGATGGTTTTTTTTCTTTTGATTCATTTTCAACCGTGAATTTCATATTTAGTTCATCTTGTAATAGCTGTTTAATTTTAGTTATTTTAGTTTCGTCTGCATAAAAGAGGAAGTCGTGTACATATATTTTAATTATGCTTACTCCTATTATTCTCAGTTCTGGGTATATTCTGTTTAGTGCTAGATCAATTTATAGGCTAGCGTATTTCGTCGATGTTTTACCTCCCATTGGGGTTCCTTTAGTCTGTATATATATTTCTTCATTTGCTCTAAAGCAATTCGCCTGCTTAATGTCAAATTCAATTAGGTTAATTAGGCTGGTTATATTGTATTGGTTTTCCATTAGTGGCCCTATTTAGTTGTTATATTTTCTACCATTACTTGTAGATTGACATTATTGAACATATCTACTATGTCGAGGCTGAAGAGAACATATCCTTCAATGATTTCCGTTTGCTTCATTTCAGCTATGAGGTCTAGTTTGTTACTTACATCTAGTTGATGTTTTAGGCAGTCTAGGTCTCTCATTTTGTCTAGGGCCTCGTTTATGTGCTTTCCTAGCACTGTGCTAATCGCGGACGTCCTTGAGATTATGGGTCTCATTTTGAGCTCTTCCTTGTGGATCTTTATGACTGGATGCATCATGCTGATTTCATTTGTATATTCTCTTAGTTCCCTGATCATTCTCTCTTCTTTGTTCTTTTGGTGTTTAGCTCTTTCTGGGTTTATGTAGACGTGGAATCCATGCTTAGTAATATAGTTCAGCTTCCATTTGAATGCCGCTTCTAGTGCCGCTTGCAGTTTAGTCGTGTTCTGGTTTTGTATTTTCTTATATATCCCTTGTTCTAATTCCTCATTAATCATTGTATTTTGTAGCTTGTAGCAGTTTCATATATAGGGCTACCGTGACTTTGCCCTTGTCGGCTTCATTAGGACTATGTCCTTTCTTTTTTTGAGCATATTTTTGGTGCTGCCTAATGTGCTGATAATCTTTCTATCACTTTTTGATTTTTTTCTTTTGTTTATTTTTCTAATGAATGTATTGGTTGTCATTGCTAGTTTTCTGGTTTTAGTTCTATATTGCTTTGGTTCCTCCTGTTTAATTTGGTCTGCTATAGTGTTGAGTTTGCTGATGAGGTCAATTTGATTGGGTATGCTATTTGGCATTATGAATTTCAGTCCGTAAGATAAAAGCGCAGTTATTGATGGGCTCATTTCATATTTTGTAAGATTTTTAAATCCTCCTGTTACCTCTTGGAGCGTCATTGCGGTGCATACGTTCGTTGGTACCTATGGTTGATTTGGGGTTATTTTAATCTCCTTCGTTCTGTTTCATTTCTTGCATGTTATGATTGTTCTCTACATTTTAGCGTATTTGTAATGTTGTGTGAAGTCTTATGTCGTGTTATGCTTATATTGTATTCGGTTTTTTGCTGTTTTTGTTAGCTCCTCTTAGTCTTATTTAAATATATTAGTTCTTATCTATTGTTTTTGTACTTGGTTGTTTGTTCTGTTGTTGTGTTTTATTTATTTAACTATATATGTTGGGTCTATGTCCTAATCCATTCCTTCTGGTTCTACTCGAACATGTGCCTTCAACATGCTGTTACCACAGTGTTTTGTGTTGGTTCGTATGGGTTGTGTTTACCCTCCCGGGCACTCTATCTAAGGATATGCACTGTCTTGGGAGTGATGAGTTATTCCTATACTGTGACCAATTGACTTTATAGTTTCTTTCAACACTCTTATCTGTGTTTACCCCCGATACCGCCCTTGTCTAGGAGCTTGAATCATTTTTTAAAAAATTAGTAGTGCTGAATGTCATGTCTTTCGCCTTTCGCTGTACACAAAACTAGATATATCTAGGATGCATACATCTAAGGCCGATGGTTGGCGAAGCGATGTACAATTAGATGGTACACTAAATTCCATCATTGTATTTTGGTAGTTTACCCACCGTGGTACTTAAGTATCTTACTAATGTTCTTTCTGCACCATATGCTTTGGATATTGTGTGTTTCATGTTTTTTTCAATTATTTGTCTCAAGATATTGTGCTGTATGTATTAAGTTGCTATTGTTATTACAGATGACTGTTCTAGTTCCTACTCTAAAATTTGCGTTTGTTTGTGTTATGTAGATCGGTGAGCGAAGTACATTGTCCTCTGTTATGGATGATCAGGAGCGTGACTATGTGTCCGTTTAGTGTTGATGTGATCTTGAATTTTGTGGGTGAGTATGTAAGTTGTATAGGTTATATGTTAACCAACAAATATATGTTTTTTATATATTTTTTATATATATTTTTCATATATAATTTTTTATATATATAATATAAGATCAATCCATGGGTTCCAATTAAATTAATAAATTATATTTAAATTATTTGTGTGGTTTTCTATTTCTTTTTCTTCTCTCTTCTTATATAAAAAACATATATTTGTTGGTTAAAATATAACCTATACAACTTACATACTCACCCACAAATTTCAAGATCACATCAACACTAAACGGACACATAGTCACGCTCCTGATCATCCATAACAGAGGACAATGGATATCACTCACCGATCTACATAACACAAACAAACGCACAAATTAGAGTAGGAACTAGAACAGTAATTTGTAATAACAATAGCAACTAAATACATACAGCACAATATCTTGAGACAAATAATTGTAAAAACAAGAAACACACAATATCCAAAGCAGATGGTGCAGAAAGAACATTAGTAAGATACTTAAGTACCACGGTGGGTAAACTACCACCATACAATGATGGAAGTTAGTGTACCATCTTATTGTACATCGCTTCGCCAACCATCGGGCTTAGATGTATGCATCCTAGATATATCTAGTTTTGTGTACAGCGAAAGGCGCAAGGCATGACATTCAGCACTACTATTTTTTTATAAAATCGCCTACATCGGAATAAAACCACCAAATCAATCAAACAACTTGCAATGAATAGTGTAGGATTCGAGCACGTCTGGACTCTGTCTATGATATCATAAGCGGCACCACTGCCTGGAGGAAGTGAACTTATTTTTGATTCCATAAACAATCGAACAATATCCAATAAATTGTACGGCATTCGAACACGTCTCGGATATACCTACGATGTCGAACGTCACTGTTGCTTGTTCGCCACTTAATCATAGTTTTTACAAGCGAAGTTTCTGTCCGAAGTAACCTCATTTTCAGCCCCTCTTCTCTTGACATACCTAGTTTACTTCCGCCAGTACGAATACGAATTCCACTCACTTCAAATTTTTAGCGAAGTGATAGGTTTCCTCGCGTCCCCGGCACGCCACTTTGCCGCCCTACTTCTCCATCCACAAGTAGGCTTCTCTGGCACTATAAAAATGCTGATTGCGAAAGTCTCAATCAGCATCTTAGAGAAATTGATTGGTCTGGCTGTTTTGCTCATTAGAACTTAGTAACATACAAGTTCTTGACAGACGTGAATACATTCCGTATTCCTAGGGAAAATTTCAAAAACAGCAAGACCGCTCTTGGTTTAACGAAAAGTTCAATCATGGAATAAAAGCGAAATAGTCTGCTTTTCGCTCCTATCCATTGCATCCATGTCCAGAGCTGAAACATATCTACAAGACTGCACGAAATACCTGCAAGTGCATTTTCCGGAGAGAATAATTTCCTTTTGACCAGAGTTTTAGGCAGATAATCTTGGCAAGCCGTAAAGATAGCAAAGATTTCTAGTCCCTAGTGAAAACCACCAGGAACAACGCCACCAGTTCCTCGACAGAAATCTTTCGAACAGTTTGCAAATTAGCTCATGATCAATGATCGGCTTTTCCCAAAAAAAAGAGGGTAGTGACTCCTCAAATTATCGACCAATTGCAATCAATTCGATTCTTTCAAAGGATGTTGAAACCAATCAACTCACCAACGATTGCCAAAATGGCTTCTGGCCTGTACGATCATATTGGATTCGCTGGCTTTTTTACGGACCTTGGACCCGCAGTCTCCACACTCTTGTTGAGTTCAAAATCGTTGCCCTGGTTGCCTAATTCGTGTTATTTTCGATGGCGTTCCATCTGAACCTCACCCTAGAAATGCCAGTGTACTCCATGGCTCTGTTATCTCTCCGTTTCTCTTCTCACATCTAGGGAGAGGCGATTTGGCAATAATTTGTCTTAATAATAATAAAAATTAAGATTTTATGGACTATCACTTTAGTTGTTACATTATTTTGATTTTCCGACCACTCATTATTTGTGGTTGTAGACCTAAGTGAAGTTCAATGAAGCACTTCTGAAGTATTTCATTCGACGTCACCTAGTCCCCATAAAACTCTTTTAGCTTTTTTTAATCAGAATACGGTATTCATTTTTTCTCATTATAGCAAAGCTTATATATATCGGTTGCTTGTGATAAAAATTTTTTTAAGACACGGGGGAAATGACTAGAGGGCTGAGTGTTTAGTTGTCGTCAGTTCGATATTTCTGAAATTTCTGAATTTATCTGAATTTATGAAAACAAGTCCGGTGTTATTTTAGTGATTTCGGGAGTAAAAACATGATTAAAAGTTATTATACTTTTGTGAAAATCTGTGGTAAAACTTTGTGTTTTGCAAGAGATTTAATATAATCGAGACTCCCCAGTTTTGAAATATGGTGATTAAGTGCTCTGTGCAGTGCTGCAGGAAGTCGTTTTTCAGGCAAGAGTAATTGTTTCGATAATAAATTATAACGGTTTAAATAAAATGTAAGTGAAGAAGTTGTAAAAATAAACAGCCGTGGTAAAAAGTTCAACATTTTCAAACATCGTTTTTTTTTTGCTTACAAGTGAATTTTCATCGAATGTCTGTATGATATCAGCCATATATAGGCAATGCCTTGAAATATTATCGGAAAATAAATGTGCCACTAGCAATATATAAACATTTTTAAATACACGATTAAGTTTCAACTACGAAATTATGAGCCCGCTCAGAAAATATCGTGGTTTACTACTTCCATGACAAATCAAACGTATCTATGCAATTCTAATACATGAAGAAAAAGGCTTAAGTTTTTCTCTCTCATAACCATATTCTTTTTGTTATATAATCTAAGTAGAAAACAAAATCAAAAGGACAACTTTTCATACAACTCTAAGCCCGACACCTCGAGACATGAGAGATGTCTTAAGAGATGCAATATGATACTCTTAACATATTTCATTAACAATATATATATATATATTTTCGCAATTGTCTCCTAAACAACGATCAATCCGATCAAAAAACTTTTACACCATGTTATTTTATGAGCGAATCTAGTCTTTTAAAAGGAAAAAATAATGTTGAGAGGTCAATTCAATCAAATCGTGCTACCAGATGGCAGCAGAAGCTCAACAGTCTATTGACAGCTCTTGGAAATACTTATCCAGTGAAAGTTTTTATATTCATATGTATTTCCGAAGTGAAATAAATGGTCTCCAAAAATGTGTAAAAGAAACGTCAGTAAAGAACGCAGTTCTTTTAAGAGAGATCAAACAACCACCACTGGTCATTTTAGCCATTTCCAATCTTCTCCCGGACTAGTGTGACTCATGATGGTAAAATAAGGAGAGTTTCATTTAATATTAAGCGAACTATGAGAAGCACCAAGTGGTACTGGAAATGTTGTCCATTGCCAAGAGAAAGATTCTGTACATTAAATTATGTGTTTTCTTCAACATAAAACAACAACAAATACCGGGCTCCAACTCTATACATATAATTTTTTTTTCTACTCCGCCAGTAATTCATATGGCTGTAACATAAATAATGCTCCAAAAAAGCCAGTGTAATAGTAAACAAGTTCAATTAAAGCTGTTAGCTAATATTTTCAGGAGATGATTAGGAATTTCTCTGATTATCACGAACAATAAATTTTTCAAGAACATATGTACGTCCCATTTTGATAAAAATATAATTTTCGTATCACGCTCCATCCATTTTTCGGAACAAAAATGTTTTTTTTTTTTTTTTTAATCTAAGGAGCGACACATTCCAACATAATTCCGCTTAAACTTCACAAAAGTGATTTCTACAGGATTCAGCTAAATCCATGGAAAAATAACC
Organism: Dioctria linearis; assembly: GCA_963930735.1. Taxonomy (NCBI): domain Eukaryota; kingdom Metazoa; phylum Arthropoda; class Insecta; order Diptera; family Asilidae; genus Dioctria; species Dioctria linearis. Next base: position 130,264,880 of record OZ005744.1, on the reverse strand, counting down.
ATAATAAAAGTCAAATATTTGAGAGAATCAAATAAGACGCTAACCCCTGGGTTTGCCTTCGTTGAATTTCTAGTAGTCTAGTGGGAAGTGAAAAATCTATTGATTTTGCGACACAAGTATTTCTCGCAAATAAAGCTTAATACAAAGGAGAGTTCTTCGTCTTAAACATATCAAGCATGACAGCGCGAGTATATAAGACTTACGATATAACGAAATTTATACAAATTTATAAAGAGATTTCAAAACACGTGTGGGTAGATTCAAGCCTCAAGAGGCTTTGAATGAGCTTGATAGAAAATAGGGAAAATATAGTACCTACCTAAGTACCAATCAAGACGGAGACTCGAAGAACTTATTTCATCAATTAGAAAAGATTTTACCTACTAAAAAATTGAAAAAAATTATCATTTTGGAAGCTACCAAAAATGAAAACAAACCCTAATTAAATTGAAATTATTCAATAAGATTGTTTACTGTTACTGTATAAACAGCTCAGATGGCATAAGGATAGGTATATTTCCATACGTACATACATATGTTCGTATGATAAGATCTTTTGGAATATTATTGGAAAATATAGGAGGAATAATTTTCGACTCGATGGATTTAGATATCATGCCAAACTTGAAGATAGAAGGCATATCGAATGGGATGTTGGAGAATAATAATAAAATCTTATAAGCTACAAATACTTGACATCAAAAAGATTTCGTTTAAAATTAGTGAGTAAGTAGGAAAGTCGGTGACTTATAAGCGGTCTTCAAAGTCATATACCTAATTTATGTAGAAGCCACATAAAGTCTTCGGGTTTCACAGATCGAAGAATATCCCATCCTGATTGTATTCGCTGCAAACGGAGAATAAAAACACGTAAAAAAGCTAGAATTTGTCTAAGACTAATTCTTACGATACTCAAGATGAATGCCCGTAGGTAATTTCGTATGGTAACCTCTCTGTGCAAGAGTGATTGTTGAAGTGATTTTTCGCATTTATTTCTAAAACGGTTCGTCAGCCAGTAAAATGATTGTGACCAATAACCTAACTTTTTATATGGCAATACCAAGAAGGGGTATCCCATTTTTAAAAATATATTTATTATTTTTATGAGAACGTCGTGTACGAAATTTTGGTCTCTACGTTATCGCGTTCTCAGGTTGAGTCGAAATATACGTAGCGAAAAACGAAATTTTTCTATTGCAACCCAACGACGGAGTTGCTCGGTTTGACTCATTTGCGAACTTAATTTAACGTTTTTTTGAAGCCCGTATGCAAAATCTCAGCCCTATAAGTGCATATGTTCTCGAGTTATCGTGCACACAGACGGACGGATGGACGGATATGCAAACATCAAAATACTCTCAATAAATTCGTGGATATCCAATACATTTTGCTCTACCATAATTATTAAATTGTGTCTATGTTTTCAAGTTGACTGCACCTTCACCGACTTCAGTAAGGCATTCCATAAAAATTCTCACAAGCTTTTGCCCTTGGAATTTCTATTTTTATACCCTAGATGAAATCTAAAGGGTGTATTAAGTTTGTCATTCCGAAACACCTCGAAAGATTGATAGTAGAGCAAAATGGATTGGACACCCACGCATAATATTAAAAGTTATTTTGATTTTTGATGTCCGTCCATCTGTCCGTCTGTGCGCACGATAACTCGAGAACGCGTTCACTTAGATAGCTAAAATTTCGTACACGGAATTTAAACAAAAAAAAAGGAAAATTAAGTTCGAAATGAGACAAAGCGGGCAACTGCTTCGTGGGGTTACCATACAAAAATTACGTTTTCCACTATATATTTGGACACTGCATCGACATAGAATGCTGAAATTTGGTACATGGTGTTTTTATAGTAATGACAAATAAAATTTCAAAACTGGACTAAATCGTGCAACCCCTTCTTGGTGTTGCCATATAAAAATATAGGTTTTTTACATATTCTTCAGAATACGAAATCCTATAAAATCGGATATAAACATTTTTGCTGTCCGACGAACCGTCTAGAAATATATGCGATAAACCACTTCAGAAATCAAACTTGCATAGGTCGGTGACTATACGAAATTCTATACGGGTATTCATCTAGGGTATCATAAGAATTGGTCTTAGACCACTTTTAACTTATTCACTTTTTTGTTCTTCTTTTTTTTTAATTAAATGGCAAGAGTCATTTGTATGACATAGGATCCAGAAAGTTCTGGTTTATTCGGCTGTCTCGGGTGAAATACCTGCATCTTCCGGTGTTCCTCAAGGCAACCATTTGGGCTTGCTGCTTTTCATCTTATATAATGTATATTAACGATTTGCCAAACGTTATTAATCTATCCGATATTTTGATATATGCGGACGATGTAAGCATTTTTAAGACGGTCGATAGCTCTATTGGTTGTTGCGCTTTGCAACCAGACATTGACAGTTTCACCGTTTGGTGTAAATAAAATCTTTTTTAGCTAAATATTGACAAGTGTAAGAACATCAACTTTACCCGTAAGAATTCTTCACTTCTGACTACACACGATAATAATTGTATCGCTCATGACAAAACTAATGATGTCACAGATCTTGTCGTACTTTTAGACACCAAACTTAGCTTCTTACTACATATTGACAACACAAAAAATAAGATTTATGCCTGATATTAATGATCCTTTTACTTTAAGGACCTTGTATGTAGATTTTGTCCGACCTCTTATTGAGGACGCTATACCCGTTTGGTGTCGTTTTTTTATGAAATTCATCTAACGCGCTTTGAATTTATTCAGAGGGGATTCATTCGCTGCTTGCTTAGACTACTTCCGCGGGATAATTCTCTCATGTTTCCTTGTTATCATTAGAGATTAAATCTTGTACGCTCACCAGCAGAAGTAAGGTATCTAAGCAAGTCTTCTTGGTTCTAATAATTACAGGTGCCGTAGACGCTACAGAGCTATTATCTAAACCTTCAATATTCGCCCACGAACTTTGAGAAATGACTCGTATACCCTGTTACATGTACCTCATCATCGCACCAACTGCAGTTACAATGATCTCACTTGCTCTATGATGAGAGCCTTCAATGGCCAGTCAGACCTCGTTGATTCTTAACTTCGACAAAGTTGTAAAGTCTGCTTTACGAACAAAACTAATTTCTTGTATTTTTGCTTACATTTGATTTTTTCTTTCGCTTTTGTACAGTATATTTTTTCTTTTTAGGGTTTCGTACCCAAAACGGTAACACCGGGAACCCTATTACTAAGACTTCGCTGTCCGTCCGTTACCAGATTGTATCTCATGAACCGTAATATGTACACAGTTGAAATTTATACAGAGTGTGTATTTCTATTGCCGCTATAACAGCAAATAATAAAATTAAAAGTTAAAGGGGCCCCCATACAAGAAATGTGATATTTTCGGCGTTTTTTCTCGATTTATTCTCATTCATTATTAATATCATAAGTAGGATTTTTTTTCTCAAATTACAGCATTATTTTATCACATGACTCCTACTCTCATTTGAAAAAATAAATAAAAAGTACAGTCCGACTGGCACTTGGCCGGTTATTGTTATTTCCTGCTAATTTAAGTTTTTATATATTTTTTCTTTTACTTATACATATTTTGCTGTGTTAGTTTTATACTTTATTATTCTAGTTTTATTTTATTTTTTTCCATTGTTTTTATATTTAGTTTCCATTTGATGTTTTTATGTTTCTTTTATGGTTTTGTACTTTTGATTATCTTTAATTTTTGCTTTCTTTTCTTTTGTAATAGTCAGGTGGAATTTTTTGTTCTGTTGGCTCTCCTAAATAAATAAATAAATAACGTAACGGTGATTGACTGATGATACTCTGTATAGTAAAATTCAAAGTACCATGATTCCGTGTATTTGGATAACGTCATCATGGTTACGACACCATTCGAAAATAATAAAGATGTTTTGAAGAAGGTCTTCGAAAGAAAGAAAATTAAGGAATAGGTTACTAACTATAAGAATTGTATATCCTGTCATTCTGGACTCAAATATACAAGGTGATTTCGAATAAGTATCTTTAAATCAAATTAGAGATGACATGTTGAAGTGTTAGGTTACAAAATTGTACGGGGGGGGGGGGTAATTGGGTAAATATGCTAGTTTTTTTTTACAAAACAGCTCATGAATTCCATTTTCTATATATGTGAAGGTCTAAGTTATGTGTTTAAGCTAAATGTTTAATATGCATATTAATGTTTATTCATTTAAATACTTCTGCTGCATATCTGCAACATCAATTATCTTCTTAGATTTTAACAATCTTGGCAATATTTATTTTTCTTGCTAACGAATTTGCTGTTTTTATGAATTTACAAAAATATCGGCTTAGGATGTGTTTATATTACGATGTGCATTTCAGCCTTTTACTTTTATTTAATGACGAGATTTTCTCGGAAATATTTTATTGAAGCTTAGTTTCTTCGTTTTGTTATAATTAAATATATATTCAGTTTCGTGCTTCTAACTGTGCGTTTTGATTTAGTTTTGATAAAGAAGCCTGTAACGAAAAGTTCTGTCGTACGCAAAGTGGGTATAAATTGAAAACTACTTAATGGATTTTTATAAAATTTTATTTGTATTTGTTTTATATCCCAATAGTTATGAATTCCTAATTCGGAAATTGGTTAATACATTTTCTGGTGAATTCTCTGATCTTCCTTCTTACGTTTTTCATCAAGCGCTGCACAAACTGTTTAGTGGCTGCTTTCGACGCTAATGCTCATGCAATGTTTGGACGAAGTGTCGGCGTATGCGGAGTATTGTATGCTTTGTGGACATATGCAATTCCTTTGGAATTTAACCAGTTTACCGTTTCTGAAGCATAGTGACTAGTTGCTGAGTCGAGCCAAAACAGAACTGGAGTCTTGTACCTTTTAATCATGGGCAATAATCTTTTCTGCAAGCCTTCTTTAGGATAGATTTCGACGTTTATGTTTCCTATTGTAAAAAATGGTGTTGACTTCATACCGCATACACAAAGAGCTTTCCAAACCATATTTTCTTTGCTAAATTTTTCAACGCAAACTGTTCTATCCGATTCACCAACAATTCTTCTGTCATTTGCAGTAAAAACCTGGGGACCCGTTAGAGAAAAAAGTCTATTTTGCAATATGATTCGTCGTCCAATATAAGCCTATTTCTTTCGTCAACAATTTCGTTTTTCCTGATCAGAACTACTTTTCGGTGCTTTTTGCTTTTCGAAAGTCTTCAAACCATTCCGTTGCTTTGCCCTTTGCACCATTTTATGGCTGGTTCTAAGATCTTTAGCCAAATCCCCTAGTTTTTTGTAGATAATACCATAGGTTGTATTTCTATGCTGAAAACAAAAGTAATTATGTTGCTGGCGTTATGAAAAAACACAACAAAGTTTTTGTGACGACTTTCAGTTTATTGGATATTTTTTTTATTTTTTACATCTGTTAAATTTGATGAAACACAAATTACTATTGACGTTGTTTGTGAAAGGGGGATATTGGAACAGTATCAATCTTACCACATTGCTGTGTAAATCAGTACAATTTCCCAATATCTGTGTTCAGATTGTTCGCGACGTAATGTATCATTCGAGATACAATTTTGGGGTTCGCAAAATCTGAAAAAAAAGATTAGAAGGTATTTAACCGTTGATGCACCTTTGATGAATTAATTGCTGGGGGCTTCTAATTTGTTTACTTCGTGTTGCCTCTTAGAGTCCTGTAGAGAAACTGACATCTTTTTGAAATTGCAACGCCTTTTTATAATACTATTCTTGTGTCGATGCTTGCTGTGATTTTGCCAGATTCCACATGCCAAGTGAAACTGTTTATTCTTGTCTACTATATTTTTTATTAATTTCCACATGCAAAGTGATTAGTAAGATGTGGAACTCAACCTTTACTAATTTCCACATATGAGGTGATTAGTAAAACATAAATTGTAAAATTGGTTCGAGTTCTCGCATTAGCTGCTAAAACATACTCCCACCCGTTGAACGACTATGTTCAACCTCAGTTATTTATTGTTGATCGCTGAGTTTTCGCTACTTGCATAAGATTTTATAACTTATCAACGATTATTCAACTTGTAAAGTCTTAATTGATGAAACAGTTAAAAGATTCTGAATGCACAGTATATATATTTATTATTCAAAAAAAAAATTTCTACCACTATTTGTCATGTTTTTTGGTTCGTTTTCTTCTCTGGTGGTGATGAAACCAATTCTTCCATCCTTATACACATGTAATTTTACTTCATACCTGTCTGGCAAATTGACTTTAAACTCCTTAGTTTTCGAGTTTTGAATTTTTTCGAAATTAATTCGTTGTAACACCGTTTTTGTTATGTATATGTCCTCGCCTTCCCTGGTGGTGAACTTCTGAATGGTGTTGTCCATTCGCATCTTTACTTCTTTTACAGTTTCTGAAAGAAGCAAGATGCTCCATTTTGTGACATATTGTCCATTAATGTTGACCGGATACTGGTTGGCTTGGGACGATATTTCTTGGGGTCTTGAATCGGTCAGTTTTAGTGGTAAGGGTTGTGTCGGCTTCGTTTGTGCTTCACCGAGGACTTTGTTTCCCGGTTTTTTCCATGATGTTATCTTTTGACTTTCGGGTGGCGAAAATGAAATATTTTTGTCCAAAATTAAGATATCGTGTTCTTGCATTTTTTCTTATCTGCAATTAGACAACTAATTAAATAACATGTTTAACCAAGCATAAATAATAACAAAAAAATAACATGTGCTATAAATACACACAAAACTGATATGAGGAGGTATAGGCAATGTATGACCATACTCTTCATGACGTTTTTCTTCAAGTCATTGGCAAGGGACATATTTTTATAATAGGTCGCCGAAAACTATTTGTCTTCGTTCGTACTTGAACCACTCTAACTAAACCATCTCTGCCTGGAAATACTTGCTCAATTCTACCTAAAGGCCAACATGTCGGTGCAGTACTTTCATCTTTGAGTAGTACTACGTCTCCAACCTTTATGTTTGTTTGGATTTCACACCACTTAGGCCTTTGTTGTAACTTATGCAAATAGTCGTTTGACCATTTATTCCAAAATTGCTGTGTCATATATTGAGTGTGCTTACATCGTTGTGCTGGGGTTACTTGTTTTTCACATAATTCGGGTTCAGGAACAGTATTAAGTGCTTGCCCAATAATAAAATGTCCTGGCGTTAGTACTGAAAGATCTTCAACATTATTTCCAATTGGACATAGTGGACGTGAGTTTACCCAAGCTTCAACTTGAGTCAGCAATGTAGAATATTCTTCATATGTATGTATATATTGACTGACCAATTATTCGACGTAAATGGTATTTGATGGACTTAACCCCTGCCTCCCAGAGGCCCCCAAAATGAGGTGATGCTGGTGGGTTATAATGCCATGTAATGTTCCTCGAACTCAGATATTGTCCTACTTCTGGCGATGCTTCCCTTACAGCTTAAGCAATTTCTTTATGTAAAGTTTTTTCTGCACCTTTGAAATTTGTACCGCAGTCGGAGTAAATATCCGTAGATAGTCCCCGTCTGGCAACAAATCTCTTCAATGGCGCAATAAACGCAGACGTTGTCAAATCTGATACAAATTCTAAATGGATGACTTTTGTAGCCATGCAAACATATATACAAAAATAGCGTTTGTATATTTTTGCAGCTCTATGTGGTGAGGTTTTTAGACTTATTGGTCCAGCATAATCTACCCTACATGAAAAAATGGTTTTGAAATGTTTATTCGTGCGGCAGGAAGATCTCCCATTAATTGTGTTCTCGTTTTTTGACGTTGTAGTACACATGCTTTGCATTGACTTATTATGCGTGCAATGGTTCTTCGCCCATCCAGAATCCAATACATGTGGCGACTGGTATTTAACGTTAGTCCCACTCCGCCATGTAATGTCTCGATATGTAGCTGCTCGATGATGAGTTTTGTTATGTGATGATCTTTTGGGAGAATGATTGGATGCTTCCTAGAGTAGGGAATGTTGGCATGTTCCAATTGACCTCCGACTCTTATGATTCCATGAACGTCCATAAACGGGTTTAGTGATAACAGGTGACTTTTGTTTGATAGTGCAAGTCTTGTTTTAAAAGCGGCTTGCTCTTTTGAAAATGCCGTTCTTTGAACTAATTGTAAAATTGTAGTACGTGATGCTTGCAGTTCTTGTGTCAATAACTGTCCATACCTTTTATTCGTGTTTCTGCGACAGTTGTGTATAAATCTTTTGACAATTGCTACAACTCGGGTTAACTTTAAAAAGGATGAGTAATTTGTCAAGAATTCCGAGCTTATGTAAATATGGAAGTTTGCTAAGGATATTTTTTTGTCTCTAATTGTAGCTGGTTGGAAGAAATACTGATCTTTGGCCATTCCTCCTCTTCTTTTATAAGCCACTCTGGGCCGTGCCACCACAGCTTGTTTTCTAACAGATCATTGGTACTTATACCTCGTGATGCGATATCGGCTGGATTGTGTTTTGTAGGCACATGTCGCCAGTTTTCTGGATCTACAGTGTCTTGAATCTCAACGACTCTATTGGCCACGTACGTTTTCCACTTTGATGGATGACTACGAATCCATTGAAGTGTTATCATGGAATCTGACCAAGCGATTACTGGAACATCTTCCAATTGCATATCTTGAACTGTTGTCTTGATTAGTTGAGCCAGTGTTAATGCTCCATTTAGTTCTAGTCGAGGCACAGTAATTGGTCGAATTGGAGCTACCTTGGTTTTGGATGTCAATATGTAGGATGTATTTTATCCATCTATATTCTGCACGCGTTTATACACTACAGTAGCATATGCTTTGTGCGAAGCGTCGCAGAATCCGTGAAGTTGAATACTTGGGGATGTCTTCATTGTCCCTATCCATCGTGGTATCTTCAATTTCTCTAAATTCTTCAATTCATCTTGAAATTGCTGCCATTGGATGGCAATGTTATTCTCGACGGCCGTGTCCCACGAACATCCAGCTATCCATAAAGCTTGAATCAATAGTTTCGCTACAATGATCACAGGTGCTGTCCAACCCAATGGATCGTATAATGTTGCTACATCAGACAGAATGGATCTCTTTGTCATTCTTTTATCCTTATGTCTGGGTGCAATAGAGAAAGAAAAATAATAAGATGTAGGGTTCCGTCGAATTCCCAAGGTTTTGATGACTTCATTTTCATCGATGTTTAGACTGGTCTTTAGTTCCCTATGCTCAATCGGTATCTGCTCTAAAAGCTTGATGTTATTACTGGTCCATTTTCTTAAGCTAAATCCCCCTGGTTGTAACATATTGATACATTGCTTGTGAATGCAATTTTAGACGCTAGAGGCCAATTTTTCTTTTCGTCCGTTGCAAGCTGTTGTAGTGTCCGTATTGCTAAATACGGTGCTGATGAGGTACCAAACGTAACTGTAGCCAATTGATAGTCTTGGATACATTTTGTCTGTGGATTCTGCCACACAATTTTGTGAAAGGCGCGATGCTTAGGATGTATTGAAATCATTCTATACATCTTTTCAACATCTGCCGTCATTGCTACTTTATATTTTCTCCATTTCAACAGAGTTGAGAATAGTTTGGGTTGTATCGTTGACCCAACTAGTAACTGTTGGTTTAGTGACTAGCCGTTATGGCTTTTCGCCGAGGCGTCGAACACAACTCTAAGCTTAGTCGTTGTGCTGTCTTTAAAAACTGCGTGATGAGGAATATAATAGTCCTGGCCGTTTGTAATAACTGCTGGATCTATTTCCTCCATGTGTACAAGTGTTATGTATTCGTCCAAACATTTGGTATACTCGCTTTCTAAATTTTTATCAACAATGAATTTGCCTTTCAAATGTTGGAATCTTTTTAGAGCTAAATCTCGCGAGGTACCGAAATTAGGCGTGCTTCCGTTTGAAAAAGGAAGTTCCACTTGATAATGCCCATCCTTCATTCGACGGTGCATTTCTTTAAAGATTCTTTCACATTCCTCGTCTTCTGGCTTCATTATAGGTTTGTTGTGGACCTCTTCAGTTTCCCAAAACTGTTTAAGTTGATGGTTTAACGTTTCCATTGACTGATTGATCACCGTAAATGCTTTTACTTTCTGTACTGGTGATTGTATGTTTCCTAAAATTATCCATCCAAATAATGTATTGATGGCAATTGGTGATTTCTTCGATCCCTTTCGTAAACCATCTATGTTGGCATATACTTGTGCTCCAAGGAATATGTCGATTGGTCCTGGCTTCCAATAATTAGGGTCTGCCATATTGATTCCTCTTAAGTGTTCCCATTGTTTTATCTGAACTGGAACTGTTGGCAGATGATCAGTAATCTTTTGTATGACTAGCATATCCACCTTGACACTTTTGTCTTTGTATTTGTATGATGTCAATTCTAGTGTCACCTCTTGATTGGACCATGCTGTCTTGCTTTTATTTAACCCGGTTATTTGTAAGCGAGTGGGTCTTTCCTTGAGACCCATTTGTTTACACATTTTCTGAGTAATAAAAGAGGTCTGTGAACCTGGATCCACTAAGGCACGCAGCACTACAGATCGACCGTTTCGATCCTTAGCTTTTACTAACGCTGGGGCTAATAATGCGTTGTGGGTTTTTGTTGTAAAGAAACTTTTTGTTTCCTCCTCTATTTCAGCATAACGGATGGATTCCGTCTTGTAACCTGTTGTGTCTTTTTTATCTTTAAGAGACCTGTGGTTAAAGCTGGGCCATCTTTCTGATACCTTGTCCTTACCTGATACTTCTTTTTGAATAGGTGTGTGTAACAAGGTATGATGTAACCCATTGCAATTCTTGCATCTTCGGCTGTTTGAACATTGCCTTGCTGAATGCTTGCTCGAAAAGCAGTTGAAGCATCTTCTTGCATCTTCAATGCACTTTCGTCGATTTGATGTGCTCATCTTAAAAAAGTCTTTGCAAATTCCCACATAATGTGCCCATAATTGTCTTAGACTTGTTAATTGCGTCTCATAAAAACTTAGTGTTGTTTTTTCTAACCTAGTTCTTTTTTTCCATTTGTGATGAATTGTTCTAGTTTGTCTGCTAGAACGCATTGTTTAACGCATAATTCTTCGATTGATGCCATTTTTATTTATTTTTTTTATTTTTTTCAATATTGCGTGATCAATTATTATTATTTTTTTTTCTCGAAGACAGTACTAGTTTCTTAAAGAAAAAACTTCTTTGATTGTTTTGCGGGAAACTTCAAGTCACTTTCTAGCTGTTAATAAAATCCAGCGTGACATAAACTGGGCCGCACAAATCCGGTTTCGAAGGACCAAAATGTTTTGTAGATAATACCATCGATTGTATTTCTATGCTGAAAACAAAAGTAATTATGTTGCTGGCGTTATGAAAAAACACAACAAAGTTTTTGTGACGACTTTCAGTTTATTGGATATTTTTTTTATTTTTTAAATCTGTTAAATTTGATGAAACACAAATTACTATTGACGTTGTTTGTGAAAGGGGGATATTGGAACAGTATCAATCTTACCACATTGCTGTGAAAATCAGTACAATTTCCCAATATCTGTGTTCAGATTGTTCGCGACGTAATGTATCATCCGAGATACAATTTTGGGGTTCGCAAAATCTGAAAAAAAGGTTAGAAGGTATTCAACATATACCCGTTGATGCACCTTTGATGAATTAATTGCTGGGGGCTTCTAATTTGTTTACTTCGTGTTGCCTCTTAGAGTCCTGTAGAGAAACTGACATCTTTTTGAAATTGCAACGCCTTTTTATAATACTTTTTTTGTGTCGATGCTTGCTGTGATTTTGCCAGATTCCACATGCCAAGTGAAACTGTTTATTCTTGTCTACAATGTTTTTTTTTAGTTTCCACATGCAAAGTGATTAGTAAGATGTGGAACTCAACCTTTACTAATTTCCACATACGAGGAGATTAATAAAACATAAATTGTAAATTTGGTTCGAGTTCTCGCATTACCTGCTGAAACACCTTGACATCGACGGATTTCTCTTTAAAGCGTTAAGGATCCTTGTTTCGAGAACAGGATTTACAGGACCTTTTGGACGACCTGACCTTGCCTGCTCAGATACACTCAGTTCTTTCTTGAACCGTTTGATATACCTTTGTACAGTCCTTGTTGTAATTTTATAATTTTTTCCCAATGTTGAAAACGATACTTGTTTATTTTTTTGGCATTCTCGCACATCTTGTACACGAACCGAACCACTAGAACGTTGCATTTTCAGAATCCCAAAAAACAACCTTCTTCTTAATTTCTCACTAAATTGTTCAGTCAAACAAATTAACTCCTAATGTAAAAGAGTAAGAAAGTTCTGAGAATCACACAAACAAATTTTTGTCTTTCTTGGTAAAGAAAGGACCGTTATCTACACACGAATAGATGCGACAGAACTTTTCGTTACAGGCTTTATTATCTACTTGACACTAGTGTTGCAGATTTTTAATACTGTGCATTTTATTTTAGTAGGTATAAGGGTACATGACGACGGGCTTGAATCAATTTTGAAGTCCGGGATGAAGTGCGTTTATTGACGATGGTCAAATAAGTATAGTAAACTAGTTGAGCCAGAGGTTGAATAAAATAAAGATGATATGCAGATTCGCGTAGAAGAAAAGCTAGGAATAGAGGAAGTGACTATGGAAAACAGGACGGATAATCATACGATCAAAATAATAAAAATTACAATTTAAACATCATTACTTAATTTTTGTTTGTTCAATCACAAGCAAAAATTACAATTTGAGTTTGGGTTGTTTTATAATAATTGTTATTATTTTATTGTAACTTTAGTATTATCATTGCAACAGTTACTTAGTAATATAATCCCTTCTATTGTATTAGTAGGTATATCCCTGATTTGGTAATCTGAATATTAATTTTTTTTCAATTTTGTAGCTTTAGTAATTTTGCTTATTGCGTATTGATTCCCTCAAGATTTTAATGCAAGCTTTAAAAGATTATTAATCTTGTGTACTTGAAAAGAAATAATTACATTGAATTGAATTGACTTGAATAGTATATATGTCGTGACATTTGACGGAACTCAGCATTTAACGAAAAGTCTAGACACTTCATGAAAAGTAGGCAGATAGTGCACTGGTTTTGACTTAGCCACTTTTTACATTATGTGGCTGAAATTTTTAGTCAATTCATGAAATGCAAAAAGCGTTTACGCCGATACTGTAATACCACCCTATATAACCAAATACTAGTAGGAGATTATGGAGGTGGAGGGGGAGGTCGCACCCAGGGCTGCGACACACACACCCACACACCACACATACGCACACACCCACATATGCACACATGCACACACATCCACGCGCGGCGCGTGTATGTGTGAGTACGTTACGTCAAATGTCTACGACATATGTATGCTGAGTTAAATAAGAATAAATTCTTTAAACAATTTTTTAAGAAATCTGATAAAATATCCATTTTACTGTGAAAAAAGAAAAACTCATCCATCTATGGGTTGGTGAAGGCAGGGTGAGCCGAATTTAGGTTTGAAGTCAAGTGATATATAAATTAATTAAAATTGAAATTGGCGTGTTTTATTGCATGAGGATATGACGTTTATTTCACCTATTTTGAGGCATAATCGTATCATAACAGAAATTAACAAAAATTTTAACTTTAACCAAAGAATGGAGGAAAATCTTATAATATCTTGGTAGTACACCATAATTACCGAATCTGGGAGTACAGAAGAAGACATAAAATCTCGTATGAATAAGTCAAGGCAGCGATTTTCAGATAACTCGGATATGGACCTCCACTGACATCTTAGTATAAACAAAGCTACGAACTCAAATCTAAGAGCAATAATGCTTCCACGTTGGTCGTCCAATCTATAACACGTCCAGTGTAAACCATTGTCAATAGGTTTTACGACAACTGTTTCAAAAAATGTCGTTGGTGCGGACAGAAAATATTAATTTTTTTAGAGTAATACCTGATAACATATAGTCAAGGCCTGCCAACTCAGATTTATACACGACTCAATGAGCCTTCTTATTCCTATACAAAGTATCATGGAAAACACTTTACGGAATCATTAGGGTAGTTCTTTTCACATCATAACAGATGTTCGGACTTGTGCGTGAAACCAAGTACACCGCAATACTTCATCACGTTTATTAATAGGTATTAATTTCTGATTCATAGAAAGAGTACAATTGTCACAATATATTTCGATATTTCAATGAAATGCCCTTACGTACTTTTGCATAAAAATCGTTAAAGTTCCATTTTAAGTCGAGTTTGTTACTTACACAAGCTGTGTAAGATTACACCAAAACTTGAACGGTGGTATAAACGTAAACGCATCTAAAGCTCATAATCGCCTTACAGGCTTGTGCCGCCGTCGACGACGCTACTCCAATATACTCGTAAGTAACAATAATATGCGACAAAAGTGAATGGCCATTGGTCGACAGGTGGATTTGACTTGGTAAATCGCATAACTGACAGCTTGAAAAGTGACGAAAGACACCATGGAAATTTCAGAGTTGCCGGTATGCTATGCCGAAGGAGCGCGCCATATTAAGGAGGTACCAAGAGGATAGGAGGAGGGAAGATGTCAGAACAACTTGTCTACATCAGAATTCTTTTAGACCTGAATTATTGAACGTTTCCTCCGTGTAAATAAATAATTAGAGTTGAGAGCAAGGTTAAAAATATAGAGTGGATTAAGGATCACATAGTATGCAGGATATAGTATGCGGCAATGTATACCTACATAAACATATGTACATATCTGCCATACAAGCACAGTTGTGAGGATGGAACGCACTTAATCATCCTTTCATGTAGACTTATGCTTACGTGGTGAGGTGGTTTACTGTGTAAGGTTTTATGCAAATGTTTCAAATGTCAGCTATCCCGACAGCATAGAGATAGCAATGGTGTGGATGTACGTCCTTCATAAAAAGCTGTATGCCATTAACAGTTAATGAACAATATAAGGTTCAGAGCCAATTAATACTCCTCACCATACTAACAACCGTGAAGAACTCCATAATAAATTGAGCATTTTACGTAAATGAAGCTGAGATTCAATTAGCCTTACTCCTTTGTGGATTCTAAATTTTCATGTACCGGATAAACGAAGTGAAACGCTTTCCAACCAGCTTTAATTCCTTACATTTAAGCTCACACACTGCTGGAATTTTTAGTTTTAACGAATGCAATCCTTCAAGGACTGAGATTCACGCTCAAGGGTAAAAGTTTTTTTCTTTTTAGATGTGGTGAACTTATGGGACTGTAGATACGCTGCCGTCGCATATTATCGATTTAATTTGTTGCCCCAATTTTATACTTTTCAAAATTTAGATTGTGCACAAACCTCAAGGGATTTCTAGTGGTAAAAACATTGCAGGGCTAGAGCATTTCTCATAGAGTAACTTTAAAATCCCATTTAAAATTGTCCTTTAGGCGTTCGTTTTGCTTAAGTCTAAGCTGAACACGATGCCCGCGGATATTAGTTACCATACCAAGTGTTTGGATAAGTTTTATGCGTCATAGTTTTTTGCGCAATGAACTGCTTTACATTTCAATCTTACTTACATTATCATCGTGGTGATGAGGTTAATTATTCCTCATCCTTTAAATGTAAAATTTTTATTTATATTTATTTTCATAGTACAAGCAAATCTATTTATATTTGGTATTTGATATTAAAAGCTAAATTTCTTTTAGAGTGTGTAATGTATATATATATAAACCTTTCAATTCAAATTTATGTCACCTCAAATAGATAAGATTACATACCGAACCAATGCACTGTAAAGCCAAGACCACAGACAAGGAAAATAAACAACTATCGAAACGATAATTGAAAGAAAATAAAAACAAAACAAATTGCTCGACCTTAACAGAAATTTGCAACACACGCAAATTTCGCTATGCAAGCAAAATGTTCAATTGTAATTGTGTCTGCGGTCATCGCTATAACAAATCAATCAATGAAGAAGTTCAGTGATCAGAATTGTTGACACTGCAACTATGATTTATAATTTCATTTATTGCAATTTGGCAATAACTCCCCCTTTTAGAATTATGGAACATATTGATTCCTATATAAACTAATTGTATAAATAAGCAAGCATGCGTCATTAAAAGTCAGAGTTATTTTGATCGTGAAAACCTTCTTTTAATCTCTCACTAAAACAGCGGCGTACTCCGCCATATTGAAGTAAATCGGCATACTCTGCCTATATTTAACACAGTGTCATACTCTGCCATATTGAAGTAACTCGGCATACTCTGCCTATATTTAAAACAGCGGCATATCCTGCCATCAAAAGTAAGTTCGGCAGCGATCTGCCTTTTTTCTAATAACAACAAAATTTTAACTGTTCATCATCATGGATAGGAAATCGCATTCACTTGGAGCAAGGTTACCACAAGTGCAATATTAGAGTGAGTTGATGAAGCCAAATAATAACAAAGGGGAATGCCCACTTTTCATACAACTTTAGGCCCGACATCAACAGAAATAAGAGCGATTCATTATAATACTCTGAACATATTTTATTAACAATGTTTATTTCAATTAACAGGGGAAGCTTTGGCGATTGAATGTAGCTTGAGCAATTTTCTTGGTTCGGAAGATAAGAAAACAAGCTTAAGATTATCAGAATTCAATTTTTCTGCATGAATAATACTTTAGGGTGGATGACCTATTCAAATAAAACTTTTATAAGTTTTACATAAGAACATTGCATATATTTTAGAATTTTGGGACTCAGTTGGGGCTCTCATGTGGTAATGAAGCAGTCTGTTTCATTAGCAACAGAGTTAAGGTGTTATAAGCCATGCACCAAGGAAATGTCTTTTGAATACTTTCTTACCTTGTGGGCGAAAGACAAGTCGTTTGTACTCCCAACACTTGGGCGTGTTTGGTGGTGAGGGCGGTTAATAATTCATTACACAAATTTATCGAGAACACAAACATTCACTTTATTCTTTTTATCTTTTTCTTTTCGTGTTGTTTATGCAAAATTACTCGAATATCTTACAATTAAATACTTTTTCTTTAAACACAATAAATTCTCTCTCTTTTATAACTTTTTCTTTTAAAATCAAGTACAACCGAATCTCTTACAATTATATACATTTTCTTTAAACACAATAAATTCTCCCTCTTTTATAACTTTTTCTTTTAAAACCAAGTACGACCGAATCTCTTACAATTATATACTTTTCCTTTAAACACTCAGAACTTTTTTCGTTATCCCGCCGCAATTCTCCTACGAGCCTTTTTGTTCTAAGTTAAAAAACGAACTCCGCTTTTGATCACTTTCATTGCCATCGTTCAGGGTAGAAAATGCATAGTTTGCATTTCTACCCTGAGAAAATTTTTTATTCGTTCCGGGCTTGATTAAACAAGTCCAGAATATTTTTCGATGGACGGTGGCTTGAAAAAAAATGTAATTCTATCCCTTAATAAACATCAGCCACCGTCCCGTGGTTTGGAAATCGCGGCGCTCACATACATGTAATGTATTTGTGCTCCGCGACTTTCTTATCGTGAAATACTTTAGCGTAATATTTGTGGGAAAAATAGGTGAAGGAACTGCTGACGCTGTTTTCTTCGCGTATTTTTCTGATAAGCCAACCAAGTTTTTAAGCATGGTTAGCTTAAGAAAATTTTCTAAATACATTTACCAGGCTAGATGGTGGTGTCTTTGCGTGTATGTGTGTATACACAAAATTCCTTCCCTCTGTGAATAAGAGAGCTATTCTTTGAAAAGGAATAGCTCTCAATAAAATATATAAAATGATACAACGTCTTTATATTGTATAATATTCATGGGGCAGAAAAATGGATTGAATAGTAATAGGAATAGACAAACATAAAAAATTTTATCATTAGAAGAGAGTTGAACAGAAGAAAAAAAAATATCTTAATCTGGATTATTGTTGCTGGCTTCAGCATTTTGGGATGCCCTAAGTTTTATGCTAGGCTTCATTTGGTCATTCGCGATGTTGTTTGCCACGAGATTGGACAATTGGCCTTTTAATAGCCCCTCAGGGCTCTGCACAATCGCGTACCAGGTTGCTGTGGTCTACATTAGGCCCGGTTGGCGTGGCCCCATTCGTATTGTTTTTAGGCGAACCTCGACCCCTCACGGTATGGTGCGACGAGGTCGTAGCAGGACGCTCCTACCTGGTACATCTCTGGTTGGATCCGCACGGGGGTCAGTCTTGGTCAGTGATGGGTAAGATATTTTTGTAAACTTTCTCGTCTTGTTCATGGATTTATCCGTTATTATTTCGGTTTTCTTTTCAGGTGGTGTTGTCAATTTTAGTGGGATCCTGGGGCTGTGCGAGTGTTGCCATCCCATTTTCGACTCCCCTTTTGCGGTTATTATACGGGCGCTGAACACGACTCCGCCCCTTCCCGGGATCGAAGACGACTCCGACGTGGACTGGGACTAAGCCGGCCACCAGAGCAAAAAAAATTATATTTTGAATTTTTTTTCGCTTTCATATGTATCTGTCCTATTTTCTTCTCTTTTCTTTGAATTTTTGAATAAAAAAAAATTTTCTCTTCAATAAAAGGAAATCTTTTGATTTATCTGCCCCCCTTTTTTTCAGGGATATTGTTTGTTTTTTTTTTTATATTTATAGGGTTCTATATTTGTTGCAGAGCATCGGTCGTATTTGATTTAGGCTAATTAAATTTACTCTACCTCTATTTTACTGTTATTCTACTTGTTTTGCTATTTTTAATTTAGTTTTATTATTTCTACTTAATTTGTTTTTTGTTCTACTTGTCTATTAAAAACTTCTTTATTTTATTATTAAAAAGTATTTGCCTACACTACTTAATTGTGTCTAGTTAAATTCCTAGTATATTTACTTGAATTTTTTAGCTATATTATATTTTACAGATATAAAAAGGAATATAATATCTTAGATTTTCTAGGTTAATTAATGTTAAATATTTTATTTATATATATATAAAAAAATTACTTTCTACGTGCTAACTGTAGTTACTGTTAATTCTAAATTTTACTTAATATTTTATTTGTTAGCTTAACTTCACTCACCTTAGTGCAAGTTTTTCACTTATTTTTTTTTTACTGCAATCAGTTGTGGGTTGCGCGACTAGTTATACCTAGTTGAATTTCATTATTTCTAATCTTTATTTCTATGTATATATTTTATAGAGGAGAAGCGAAAATCCATTTATATCAAAAATCATACGATCGTATGTTGTTAAAAGGTTTTACTTTTCTTAGGTTAACTAATTTTTTATTTTTTTTTAAACTAGACGTAATTAAATTTTATTATGTGTAATGTAAAGTCGATTCATTTATATTTCTTACTTCTACTAGATGGTTATTTTTGTAATATATATATAAAAAAAAATATTTTTACTTCCTACGTATTAGAATTATTATTATTATTATTAGTAAACTTTATTTAACGTTTTATACTTTTGGACTTGTTCGTCTAAGTAGAAAAAGTCCTTTGTATTTAAAATTGGTTTCGGATATTTTCCGACTTTATTCCCCAGATTTTGAGTTCCACATTTAAACTAGTTGTATTGATGGAGCCCTCGGAAGGGTTCGTGATCTTTTAAGTGGCTTTGGTTTTGTAGCTTTTGGGTTATCTACTTCGGGTTTCTCTGTTTCCGGGTTGGTTCCTAGTTCTATTTGAACTTTGGGCGCTTTTTGTTTTTGTCTTATGGCGAATGGACACCACCACCTAATAGCTACATATACTAGTATGGCTATCATAAGTAGACCGGATAGAGATATTGATGTGTGGGAAAGAACATTGGGGTGGTGTGGCGCTGAGTTTTGGGCTATCTTGTGCACCTTAGATTTGATCTCATCCAATCATTTGGTTCCCTTGTGGATGATAGCAGTAACTTCTTCCCCCATTATTACATCTGCCTGAGGTGGTTTCTTTCGATGATTTCCGTTTGCCATGCTTTCCTCATACTTCCTTAGGAGACTTTCAGTCTCGTTTGTGCGTGGAAAGTACTGTGGTTGCACAATGGTGCGAGGATGAAAGTTTTCTGCTTCAAAAGGTAGAGTTTGGGCGTTTGACTGGATTTGACAAGGCTCATTCACTACTATTGTTCGCTGTTTCGTTAATCGGGACACATGGAAATTGTCTGGGCACGTGATTTGGATCACTGTGAGTTCTGTAACCGAAAATATCCATGAATTGGGGCTGTTCATTTTGATCAGAGCGTTTCGGGGAGGTTTTTGTACTCTCAGTAGTTTGTTTGGTGATAATAATAACGGATGTATTTGGTTAGTTTTACTGAACTGTATAATGTCTAGCAAAATTTGTTGCCGAAATTCTATTTCGACTATTTGAATTAAGAGGCTAGTTATTATCTCCTGTCGGTGGTGGCTTTGTTTGAGCTCGTCTGTTGTATTTAGTAAGTTATATATTTGTAAATTTACCTGGCGTTGGCGTTCTAAAAGTGAAGGTAAGGGGTTCTGTATTTGTTGGAGTGTTGTTTTTACCACACCGATTTGTTGCGCATCCAACTGGGTTAATACCTGGGTGTTGGATTCCAGTTCGTTGAGCCGGCTATAGATTTCCTTTTCACTAGCACTGTCCATAGTACCGAACATGAAGTGTAGAGCGCTTCCCATTCCGTCAAAAATTGACCTTGTACCTCTGAGTTTTGGCACCCCTTCTTGAATTGTTTCTGTGCGTCGTTGACGTTTCCAGCAAACTGTGTACATGAACTTCCTGCACCTTACACCACTCGAATGACTTTCGAGTTTTTACACAGCTGGTGCACCAAGTGTTCGGCTTTTTCTGCTAACATGATCAGATTAGTGAGCTCAGACAGGTCCAACTCCGTCAATATTGTCCAGGTACTGTGGTACGCCAATAGGGTGCCCATGTCCTCAAATAATATTCCCGAGTTAGGGATTGGGGAGATTGAGATCGGTTCTCCAGATTGTCGTAGTTGTCCAAAGATGACCCGCAATACGCACATCACGAACACCAAGTTCATCATTAAGTATTTCATTCTCATTCCGGTTAAAAGTTGGGCTATTTACCACTTACTCTATACTTAGTTTAATCGTGAAGCTAATATTGGGATGTTTTATTTGTTACACCTAGTTTAGAGAATTTTTCCGTTTTTATTTTTTTTTTATTATATTTTTTTGAACCAGTCGTAATTAATCATAGTATGGTTTTAACCTATTGTTATGCACTGTGACACTGCGCTTGCCTATTTGGATGGTTGTGCTTACAGGACTTATCACTGAGGTTACCAGATATGGCCCTACCCAAATTTGTGAGAGTTTGTGCTTTCGGCTCTCACTCTTGAGGAGGACTTTATCTCCTACGTGGAACATTAGAAGATTCTTTCGAGCTGTAGCATACGATTTTTGTAGCTTATACCTTAGTATATGGTATGGTTCAGGTTCCCGTTTTAAATTTGTTGGGACGTCCGCTGTAAAACCGTAAAGGCAGTCCATTGGGGTCAGTTTCGTACCCTCGTGTACGCTGTTATTGTACACGAACGCAGCGGTTCGTAGATATTGATCCCATGTTTTGGGACTTTCATCTACGATGGTTCGCAGGTACTCTATAAGGGGTCTATGGGCATGCTCCAGTGCTCCATTAGACTGGGGATGATAAGCTGAAATTTGTAGCTTTTTTACCCTTAAGAGTTTACGTACCCTTGTGAATAGTTCACTTGGGAAATTGGATCCCTGATCAGTGACTATTCTTTTGGGGATACGGTAGCGCGTGACGATTTCGTTGAAGAAAATTTTTGCTACAGTAATTGCTTCCCCGTTGGGTATGGCATACCAATCGACGAATTTGGTCAAATTATCTTGAAAGGTCAGGATATATTTATTACCTGTGGCGGTTTCCTCCAAAGGGCCCACAATGTCCAGGTAGACCTTGTCAAATTCGGAATTGAGGAGACGTCTTCATCGTTTGGCATTTTGGGCATTTTTTAACGTACTTTTTGATGTCGCTAAGCATGTTTTTCCACCAATACTTGCGTCTTATTCGCTTACAAGTTTTTATTATACATTGGAGGCCACCGAAGGGAGAATCGTGATAGACACTTAAGATCGTTAATATCTCCTGGGGGCTCGTAATTATTTCCGGTTTGTTATTTCTACTTATTTCTGGCGGTATTTCTTTAAGCGTGTCTGGGGTTTCTTCTTCCACCTCTGCGGATTCCGGCACTTTAAGCGCTTTCGGCTGCAGCGGTTTTGTGGTATTTCTCTGCTTTTGTTCTTTTGAAGGGAGGCACCTCTTGGGCCTTTTGGTTTTCACCCCTTGTCACAACATTGCATTTGATGGTTCTATGCTTCTGCGTTTCTGAAGGATAGCTTTCGTCCTCATCTGAGTCCATTTGATGGTGGACTAAAGCTTTTACCGTGAAGGTTTTTTTTGTGTCTTCAGGGACTTCCTGGGGAATGCGACTCAGAGCGTCTGCATTTGTGTTACACTTCCCCGGTTTGTATTCGATGCGATAATCGAATTTGTGGTGAAACCTCACCAAACGGGAAGTTGGGTCTTTGACATTAAAGATTCCTTTTAGTGGTTTATGGTCAGTGTAGACCGTGAACTTGCGTCCCTGGAGGCAGCATCTAAAATTTCTTGTGGCCCAAACTATAGCCATAGTAACTCCTTTTCTATGGTGGAGTAATTATTTTCGGCCTTATTTAGTGTTCGACTGGCATAGGCTATTGGTTGATCCTTTCCCACTTCCCCTTGGAAAAGTACCGCACCTACTGCCTCACTACTTGCGTCAGTCGTCAAGTTGAATGGTTGGGAAAAATCAGGGTAGATTAGAAGTGAAGGTGTTTCTAAAGCTAGTTTAATAGCTTGAAAAGCTTGCTGACATTTCTCTGTCCAAGTAAATTTACCATCCTTTCGGAGTAAATTTGTTATTGGACGAACTATCCTTGAGAAGTCGGGTATAAATTTTCTGTAATAGTTGGCAAGTCCCAAAATGATTGAACTTGCCTTACTGTACGGGGAACAGGGAAGGTCTGGACGCAGGCCGTCTTCCTGGGGCCTGGTAGTGCCCCTTGACTTGAATATTTGTGCCCACGGTAGACAACTTCTTTTCTCAAGAAGTGGCACTTTTCGGGCTGCAGTTTGAGATTGTTTTCTCGTAGTTTACCAAACACTTTACGGAATTTTACGTTGTGATCATTGAGGTTCTTACAATAGATGACTATGTCATCCAGATACACGAAGCACTCTAGCCCCTTTAAGCCTGTTAGAACGAAATTCATGAGGCGTTGTAAGGTTGCCGGGGCTCCTTTAAGGCCGAACGGCATGCGCTAAACTCATAGTGCCCATAACTCGTACTGAAGGCTGTTTTGTGTCGATCTTTTGGGTCGATTAGCACTTTATGATACCCGTTGGCTAAGTCGAGGGTGGTGAAATGCTGTGCGTGACCTAATTGGTCGAGGATATCCTCGATTCGGGGTAGTGGAAATGCGTCGCCTATAGTCTTTTCGTTCAATTTTCGAAAAACGACCACGACGCGCCATCTTTTATCGCCATTTGGTCCCGCTTTTTTGGGGACTACCAGGAGAGGCGAATTTCACGGACTTTAACTGGGCTCCACTATGCTGCTGTCCAACATTTCTCGTAGCTGCTCATTTATAACGTTCCTCTGGGTTTCTGGTAACCTATACATTTTCTGATTAATGGATGGCTGATCTTGAACCAAGGGATTTTGGTGGGTTATTGCGTTAGTGTAGGTGAGTTTATCACCCTTTAGGTAAAATATGTCGTTATATTCATTGCACAACTGAAAAATAGTGCATTTTTCTCCGTTATTTAGGCTTTTTTCCAGACCAAAGCTGGATCGTACCGTCCTCCGGCTCTTCACAGTCTGAGTAGAGGTCCCCGAGGTCCATAGACTCTGCCTTCCTTCTTTGTAGTCCTTTTTTCTACGGCAAGCCTCTATGCACCTTGAGCTCTGTTGACTCACGTTTCGTGAGGTCTTTATGCTCGTCTTGTGTTTGGCCCATTGGCCATGGATTGAAGTACTGGAACAGATAGGTCAGTGCGGATATCAGAAATATAAGAAAATGTTTATTGCTCGTAGACAATGTAGGCTGTGGTTGCGCACACTTTACGAGATCTGGACTTTTAGTGCGTTCTGATTCATCTATTATTGGACCCGTTGGCCATGGTTTTGTGTTTTCATTACTGAGCGGTGTGTTGTTCCCACGCTCGTCTTTATTTCGGCTCAAAGGCCGTGTTGAGGTCGTATGTTCTATTTGTGTGCCTTTGTGGTCTTGTGTATCAGTCAACTGAACTTTTGTATAGTCTTTTGAATAAGTTGGTTGCAGCGATAAGCTGCTCATGACTACTTGTTTACTACTATGCACCTTGAGCTCTATTTACTCAGGTTTCGTGAGGTCTTTATGCTCGTCTTGTGTTTGGCCCATTGGCCTTGGCTTGAAGTACTGGAACATATAGGTCGGTATGGATATCAGAAATATAAGAAAATGTTTATTGCTCGTTGGCAATGTAGGCTGTGGTTGCGCACACTCTGCGATATCTGGACTTTTATTGCGTTCTAATTCTTCTCTTATTGGATCCGTTGGCCATGGTTTTGTGCTTTCTTTATTTCGGCTCAAATACCGTGTTGAGGTCGTATGTTCTATTTGGGTGAATTTGCGGTCTTGTGTATTAGTCAACTGAACTTTTGTGTAGTCTTTTGAATGAGTTAGTTGCAGCGATAAGCTGCTCATGACTACTTGTTTACTACTGCTATTCAGGATACCAATCAACACTGTTTTTCCAGGTCGGAGCAAGCTGTTAGCCAGGAATACTCCTTCGCCTGTCTCTCTCGTGAAAATAGACAGAGCATTTCCTCGCCCACGCAGAATGGGATTCTGACGACTTTTTAGGACCGAGCCGGTATGCATAAAGGTTCTGTTATGATAACCTTATCCTTCCCTTGCTCGTCAGTCACAGCCTCAAAAAGGGGATTACTTTTTTGCGCATTCCTCATTTTCTGTAAAAGAACCGCAGCCAGCCTTTCTCATGTGAGATGCCTTAAAGACACTGCACTTAACCTCCTTGGGTTTTCCTTTTTCTGCCTTTTTCTTATTTCGGTTGCCTTTTGGGTTTGCAGCTTATCCGTTGTGAATGATATTCGAACAGCGAACTCTTCCGGGTTTGTTTTCGTACGAGGAAACCTTAGTGTCCTATATGGACCCCCTACATTGCAATGTTTAGCTAGGAAGTCGTTTCCTGGGAGCCCATCATCGGAAAGACCAGGTAAGTTTTTCACAACTTGGAATTGACAAGGTATTTTATTTTTAAAATTGAAGTTTCCTTGACAATTTCCTATGGTCTTTCCGGTACCGGTACGGTCTGTAATGCAATTATTTCCTCTGTTTTTACTGTGTCAAAATTCTTGAGTGCCCTTTTCTTAATCAAACTTACCTCAGCTCCTGTATCTACTACTAATTTCGTTTGGCTGTTTAGGCCTATGTCTAACGGAAGTTTGACGGTAGGGTTACAAGGTTCGGGCGGCTGAGTGGACCCTTCATTTTATGCGTTGGGGTTTAAAGTCGAGCCGCGGAGTTTTGAGTCGACTGGCTGTCGTTTCCCTGACTTTCGGATTCCCATTTATTTTTATATTGGCATGACTTCATGTCATGTCCAATATGACCACAAAAACCACAATTCACTTAAACACGATACACCCGCTGATGGCTGTTTTTTAATTCAGATGGAACTCGATTATTTGAAAAATCTCTATTCGGCTGATTGGGAATAGCGTTTTTGCGTCTACGATCTCGCACATTGTGGTTATACATCCTGCAGTTTACACAGTAGGGCCTGTTCTTTCTTTTTAGGCATTCTGAATATGTATGGCCTCTTAAATTACAGAAACTACAATTGATTTTACTCAAAATTTTATCTTTATTTCTTACTTTTAAATTTATTTGGTTCACACTTTCACTTATCTGCCTTTCACTGGGTGTTGTATGTGTAAACTGTATAGGCCGGGGATGTAATGCACTATTTGGGTGACTATGAGGCCATAGCCCTTTCCAGGTTGTTTCATGTTTAAATTATATTGGTTGGTGGCAGAAAGTTTGTTTGTACTTTTGCCGGGTTATTCAAAGAGACATTTGGATTAAATGTCTAGTACCTTTTGGGTGAGTTCATCGAGCGTTCCATCACCTATCGTCAACAGATATTGGCACAAGTGAGGGTATACTACACCGGTTTTCAGCGCACTTTAATCTAAATCCTCCAACTGGGATTTTACTGGTGGTGATGCTGTGGCACCATATTTTGAGTCAGCCGCCTCTTTACACAAATTTAATGTTTGTTTTAATCTTGCGGTGAAGGCTAATAATGTTTCGAGAAGGAACTGACATGTAGTTATCAATTTATTTGCCATTTCCTGGTACTTCTCCCAGGGGAGGTACGTCCTGTTTAGACGTTCCTCTACCCCTCTGAAAGTCGTAGGAATATCTGAGATGAACAGGTGATATGCCTCACCTCGAAGTCTGGTTGGGAGAATTTGTAGAAAAAGAGTTTGTTCTTCGGCCGACAAGCACTACGTTACTTGCCTGCAACCACCTAAAAATATCTGTAGTTCTAGGCTTAACTTAGGACTTGACTCACCTGAAAACAGAGGAACCAATTGCGCCGCTAATTTTGCTACTTTTATATAGTCTGCCATGTCGACTTTCAAATTCTTCTGCAGCTTTGATCTAAACACTGTATTTTCTAAAGAGGTTTCACCAAAACTAGTGTCGCTACTGCTGGTTTCCAAAAGGGAGTCCCCCAGCCACTTTAGGGTAATTTCAGCTGCCAAGGACTCAAAATCGGGTTCACAATGTTCACTATTATTTTCTACGGCAAGCGAGCGAGGGAATCCGTCGAAATCACTGAGTGCCTCTCGGAATTTTTCTGTTTCTTTTTTAATATGCTCGATTTTTTCGAGTCTCGTCTTTCTAGAAGAAGCTATTTGTTTATCAATCTGGTCGCACTGAATAACAGAAATTCCTGCAGACTCGAACTCGCTTTTCTAAATTTTGTAAATATAAATTTAAATCTAATTTTGCACTAGGCCTTAGTTGTTTGAGAACGGTTAGCACCATCCCACTTCTTAATCTGGCTCCAGATGGGATGTCTTCTGCTTGTGCTGAAGATTGTGCGGGATTAGAAATTGTTCTCTAAACTGCTTCCTTCGAGCTTGGGTTGCCTCCTTGGAACTGGGGCGTAATTTCCTTTTCGTCGCCGGGCAAGGAAGACTGTTGATTTCCTGGGTTGATTCCGGCTCGCCGGGACGGGTTGTCCCTTGAGTCGTCCGGTGGGGAAGTTTGAGGATTTCTTGGTGCCAGGTTGTCCTTAGGATCGCCCGTCTGGTCGTCTGCTGGTACTGTTGTTGTCTCTAGCTCCTGCTCCTGCGGAGGTCGTTGTTCCTGGGTCATCTGCTGGACTTGCTTGTCGCTCATGTAACCTTTCATGTCCCGGGCAGGGTTGGAGCCCACAAATATCCCGCGTTGGTGCTTTGCACTTTACTGAGGGGGTGTCTGCTTACTAGCCTGGATCAGAGGCAGTTAAAGCTGTACTACCCCGAGCGTTGGAGGTGACCAAAAACGAATGCCCCCGAAGCCAGACTCAGCTCCGAGTTGAAGGGTAGGGTCTCTTGCCCAGCACTAGCTCTAGGTCTTGCCTCTTTGTTGTTCGTGGAGGATCAACGGTTTTCAAGCACTTATGTTCTTGTAACTTTAACCGGCTTCCTTGATCCAACCGGCTGCGCCAATTGTTATAAGCCAAGCACCAAGGAAATGTCTTTTGAATACTTTCTTATCTTGTGGGCGAAAGACTTTGTACTCCCAACACTTGGGCGTGTTTGGTGGTGAGGGCGGTTAATATATCATAACACCATTTTATCAAGAACACAAACTTGCACTTTATACTTTTTATCTTTTTCTTTTCGTGTTGTTTATCCAAAATGACTCGAATCTCTTACAATTAAATACTTTTTCTTTAAACACAATAAATTCTCTCTCTTTTATAACTTTTTCTTTTCAAATCAAGTAAGACCGAATCTCTTACAATTATATACTTTGTTTTAAACACAATAAATTCTTTCTCTTTTGTAACTTTTCTTTTAAAACCAAGTACGACCGAATCTCTTACAATTATATACTTTTCCTTTAAACACTCAGAACTTTTTTCGTTATCCCGCCGCAATTCTCCTACGAGCCTTTTTGTTCAAAGTTAAAAACCGAACTCCGCTTTTCATCACTTGAGATCAAGACCCATCGCTCAGGGTAGAAAATGCATAGTTTGCATTTCTACCCTGAGAAAATTTTTCAGTCGTTCCGGACTTAATTAAACAAGTCCAGAATATTTTTCGATGGACGGTGGCTTGAAAAAAAAATGTAATTCTATCCTTTAATAAACATCAGCCACCGTCCCGTCGTTTGAAAATCGCGGCGCTCACATACATGTAATGTATTTGTGCTGCGCGACTTTCTTATCGTGAATTTTTTTAGCGTAATATTTGTGGGAAAAATAGGTGAAGGAACTGCTGACGCTGTTTTCAAGCATGGTTAGCATATGAAAATTTTCTAAATACCTTTACCAGGCTAGATGGTGCTATCTCTGCGTGTATGTGTGTATACACAACAAAGGCAGAAATATAAATTACACATGACTGAAGATATTTTCCGTCGAATTCGAAAAAAAAAATTTAAATATAGTAGAAAGATTTATGTTTAGAGATTGTGATAATTGTACCACTGCTACCAGGTGAAAGAACAAGTCATTCTGCTTTGAAATTGCCATTGAACATACCATTCTTTGAAACTCCCACGTGCAACATTTTCAAAGCATCCGGCATGGGAAAAGTATTGCAGAAATGCAAATTCATTGTTTGGGATGAATGCACAATGGTGAACAAAAGATCGGTCGAGGATCTTGATGGATCACTGCAAAATTTGTGTGGAAACATCAGACCACTTGGGCACGCATTAATATTGCTTGCAGGAGATTTCAGGCAAACATTACCTGTAATTTGTCGAACTACACGAGCGGGCGAAATAAATGTTTGGTGAAATACCCTTCTTTGTGGCAACATAGAAATACGTTAAAATTAGCTAGAAATACATATGCCTCTTCAGCTGCAAACCGATCGATCAGCTGAAATATTCTCATATCAATTGCTATAAATGGCAATTGAAATATCCCGGCTGATATTACCTCAGGACGAACCTTATTCCCTCATAACTTCTGAAATTTAGTGACTTTAAAAGAAGAAGTGGTTGAAAGAGTATTTCCCGATATTCAAACCAATTATTAGAATTACGGTTGATTGAGGGAGCGAGCTATTATTGCGGCTAAGGAAAAAGACGTTTACAAACTTAACAATATGATCCGATCTAACATTCAGAGCCAGGCAGTCACATACAAGTCCGTCGACATTTTTCAGGAAGCAGATGAGACGGGTAATTATCCAGCAGATTTTTTGGATTCACTCGATCTCCCAGAGATGCCACCGCACGAACAGCAATTTAAAATTAGCGTGCCAATTATCATGTTGCCGAATATCAACCAGTCAAAGCTTTGCAATGGCACGCGGTTTACAGTAAAGAATTTTAATACGCGACGTCGTTGAAGCAGCAATCTTGACAGGACCTTTTAAAAGTGAAGATGTCCTCATTCTTGGCATTTCTATGATTCAAACGAATATACCATTTCAGGGCCAATCTTTTGAATTTTGCGGTTTAGATTTAGACACAGATTGCTTCTTACGTGGACAATTATATGTTTCGTGTTCTAGAGTCGGCAAACCAGACAATCTCTATATCTACACAAATAATGGAACAACAAAATATATTATATATCTAAAAGCATTGTGAAATTAAACATTTAAGAAACGAGCGCTTTATGTTTTCCGTTTAATCAGACGGGAGACAGCTGTCCTAGAAAGTACCAGCGAATTCAAAATTTATACATCAACGTCGTCTAAAATTTTTAGTAAATATTTCATAAACTAAATTATCTGGCTTTAATAGATTTGGACTTGGAGTACAATGTATAGAAAAATGTAGGAAGATTAGTCAAATAAACAGTAACAGGATTTGCGTTTTTACCCTGAAGGAGAATCTGGTTAGTAACCTAGAACGTGAAAATCGTTGAAGAATTGGTTAGATGATGTGCAAAGTGCCGTTTAATGTCGAAGTTTATTGATTGGGAAATAGAATGTATTCAAAAATATTATTGATGTACTTGTAGTCATTGCGCTTAGAGGAAGTCATGATTTTGGTGAGCTAATAGATAATTTGGAAAATTATAACGCTTAATAAGATTTGCTTACATTAAATTGTTTTCATTTTGCTTTTCTAAGACTATTGACCCTTATGTACTTCTACAAAGTAAAATAGTATCCACAAGTTCACAATATGTAAGCAAGTGTGAACTACGCTTTCGTGCTACTTCTAATTTGCCATAAAGGAATAAAATTTTCTTTTATCTTCCCAAATTTTAAAAAATTGCTCAATACTGGAAAATTTACAATGTATGTATGTACATAATCGTGCTATTCCATCATAGGACGACGATTTGCCTCAACGAATATCATTTCCTTTTTGCTGAAATGTCTCCTGAAACTGACCGACTGAAACACTGTGCTATGAATCCCTTGACCTATGATATTTGGCTGCTTTCCAATTCCATATTTACAGGTCCACTAATCCTTCCTAAGATTGTTATAAAAAACGTTGGAACATTCAAATTAAATTATAAATTACCAGCAGACCGTAAAAAGGACATGAATTAGCATCAATGCGTTAAGGGAAATGTAGTGCCCTATACCTTACAATTTGAGATATTATCTATATTAGTTTGGTAGGTATTCTCTTCTGGGAAAATATATCAATTAAAATCCTCGTGGGCTCCGGAGCTGATAACACTCGAATTGAACTTTCCACCAAAAACTGTTATTTATAGATCATCCATCCATCTGTACATAGATTCGAGCTGAAAACTGGATTTTTGATTGCAATGATATCAGCATCACTGTCCTACTACTATTACTCCAGTCTCCTATGGGATAGAAGAACATTTTGTCAATTCATGCACAGTATCTATGTATTTATAAGCATTTTAATTACATGCATATGAAAGTCGAGTGGCTCTTGTCATTGTGACTTTCAGTTTGCCATAATTGGATTAGAGGCAAAAGATTCAAAGAGGAAATCATCTATTTGTTATGCTGTGCGGGCAAGGCAGACTTTGTTTAGAGGTACCATCAGTAGGAAAACAATTTATGTGCATACGTCAACAAAATTTTGTTAAT
Source organism: Dioctria linearis (assembly GCA_963930735.1). Lineage (NCBI taxonomy): Eukaryota > Metazoa > Arthropoda > Insecta > Diptera > Asilidae > Dioctria > Dioctria linearis. Next base: position 130,233,543 of record OZ005744.1, on the reverse strand, counting down.
GCCAGTGTCCGAGGACATAATGCCTTGAATTTCAATAAGCAAACAACAGATTGTGAGACGAAAATGTTAACCCGCACCAAGTAGGGAGATCGTTGGATGGCTTATTGCATTCCCCATTCATCAAAAAATTATTCTAATCGATAAAAATTCGTATGTATGCCCAGTTTATCCTGCTAGAATAATTTAACATTTCTATGTAGAGTACAAGTCCATTACTTATTCATTCACCTTTTGTGACAATTGAACAAAAAGGTTTGCTCTTCCGGTACCCCCAACGCGAGCAGGAATTGGTGTGAGGTAAAAATATGTCCATCAACTTTAGGATGAAGGACCAACTTATGTAGAGCTCTGCTCCCTTCGAAGAGCTGCATTACGCCACCATACCATACCATATTATACCTTTAGCTTTTATTCTCTGGGAAAATAATCGATTTTAGTTAGGATGGGGATAGTTATAAAAGGGGGATTTTTTTTTAATAATTCACAGGCAAACCAGAGTGGATTAACCATGGATATAGAATGTCTTTTGACCCAAACATTTACCAGTTACGTATTAAAGGTGTTTCTGTTTCCAACCTCTTAAATATACTGTCGTAAAGTTTCCTAACTGCTAAGAAGGTTAATTTTGTATGGAAATTATACAGCTGCAAGGTATTTCCGAGGTTTTGTTTTTATTATTAATCAATATTCTGAGCAAAATTTTGTGTTTAGTTTCTTGTGTGCGGCTTTGAGTTTAAAACTAAAGACAAAATATTTTAATGTGACTACGACTTCGACGTAACTGTAGAACAAAGGAAGGATATACTTATGCCTATAGCTACCCATTATATTTTGAAAATTTGTTTTTATTCGGTAATCTTATTTAGTCGATTTTTCTTGAAAGAAGTTCACCGGGCGGGAGGCTTAAATGAAGGAAAGCGCTTTATATAATTTTATAAATATGTCGAAATTCTTATCTTTATCTGACTCGTCCAAATTTTCGAACTAACCCAATAAGACTAATGGATTCTATACTGAAGATAATCGGCCTATTGGTATTCTTTTCTTTTATCTAATATGATAGTATATCTTATGCGGGAACAAATATTGCGCTTTCTGGGAGATCGCTCTTCTGAGTGATTGCAATTGCAAATTATATGTTAACTGTTGGTTTTCTTCTTCTACGATCAAGTTATCACGGAATTTCCTCACAAACCGTTTTCAACATGTAAACGTTAATGGTATTCTCTCCTCCTTCTTATTTTGTTTCAGGGTGTCGCACAAGTATCTGTATTAGGACCACTCCTCTTGAGTCTATACATTAATTATATCGGTACTATCGTACATAATTTGCAGTTACATCTATATGCCGATTTTGTTCAATGGTACTTGAGCAAATATCTTGGGTTAATTAAGGATTGTATTTGCAGAATCAATGATGATCTTGCTGCAATTCACAGATGCTCAATTGATAATATGATTTCTCTCAATGCTAATAAACCGCAGTTTTGATGTTGTGCAGCTCACCTCCTGATTTCGATGATATACCCTCAGTTATTCTTAATAACTTCATGAGTCTGGTAGTGAAGATCAACTGTCCCCTGAAATGTTGTCATCATGTTAAAGGTATATTAGGTAAAATTTATGGTGGCTTGCAAGACTTAAGCTATTTGCTAATATCTTACCTACAAATTCACGTTTGAGATTGGTTAAGACCTATTTGTTGCCTCATTTTACTTCCGGCAGTCTAAGGAAATTGCTTTTAATGATTGTTTCCGATTCATTTTTAACCTGCGCAGATCTGCCCACATTGCTCCTATTAGGTTCTCATTACTGGGATACTCAATTCAAACTTATATAAAACGCAAGGGATTAATCTTCCTATTCAATTTAATACAGACTAGGAAGCCCATCTATCTTGATGAAAAAATTGAATTTCCGTATTCTTGGAGAGGAATGAGCTTACGTATAACGCGTTTTAGTACATTGACTTATGAGGGACCTTATTTTGTCCAAATTGTATGAATCTATCCTTTGAGTGCTATGGGATATTGGGTAGAACTGTGCAAGATTTTGTTATCTCTATTATTTGTTATTAACATAATTTTATTAAGTTTTAATTTTCTTTTACTTCCTCAATATATGTGTTGCTTGTCTTTCCTTTTTCTTAGCTATAGTATATAGTTTCTAAAAATTATGATTTTTTTTTCTGATTTCCGAGTAGGTTGACTAAGCTATATAGAGTACTAATTAAGATTTACATCTTGTATACTTAATTGATTAATAAATGAATTGAATTGAATCTGGTTTTCGTACAAACCTTAGTTATATTATGCCTACCAGATAAACGATGATATAAGAGAGAATATCGATTCTGATATGCTCACTGTTTTCACATTATTAGACTTTTGAAACCTGCGATGCGGTAAGCTATACCTTACTTGCGGCAACTCCGAACTAAGCACAGCTTTAGCCATAGGACAGCGAAACAGCTTGTTAAACTTGAGTTCAGATGTACCCCAATGAAAATGAATCCGGCTAAGTCCAAAGCTATTGCTATTTATAAATCCACTTTTGAAAGGTAGTAAACGTGAAACCTCTAAGTATAGGCCAATTGCGGAATTATCTTGCTTGCCCAGCATGGCTTTATTTCGGGTAGGTCAACAGCCAATAACTTATTTGCATTTGTCTAGGATACCATTGACGCGTTTGCAAAGGGTTATCAGGCAAGTTGTCTTTATACAGACTTCAGTAAAGCGTTCGACAGTTTGTTTCATTCCGTGATACTGTTTAAAATGGAAAAGTATGGATTTCTTCTAACATATCTTAATGGACGGAGTCTTATTTAGATAAGAGAGCATGCCAAACCTGATATGGCCCAATATAAGGAAGATTCTTCCAACAGCCAAAGGCACATCTGGTAAAGTAATCAGCGGTTGCTAAACAATCACCTCGCATGGAATTGTTCGGCAACCGTCGATTGTTTTGCTGATTAGCCCAACAGCTGATGGCGATGGGCGCTTAGTGGAGCAATCGACGACTACGATAATAATTAACCTCGCATTGTAATTATTATCTAAGGCGATTGTTTACTACTAAGCGACTTGGGTGCTGCAACCGGTGGAACAAACGACAAGGGTGTGTCGTTTGTTTATATATCCGCGTTCTGAGCAAGGCTTCCTTGTAAATAGGGGCGTCATAAAAGACCAATGATTGGTCTGGCAAGTGCCCGTTTAGTTTTCAGTCATGGTAGTGTCAAGTTTCGGTTCGGAGTACTTTTAGAATTATTAAGATAGGTCAGTTCTCGCATAAATAAAGATTTGTATGATTTAAAAGAATGTCAGGTGTTCTCCTTTAAAGAAGTGTATTTGGTTCTGATTGCAATTAATTTAATAGTTTTCATTTATTTATTGATTGCTTTTGGGACACGACAAATCTATTTTCGCCATTCCATCTCTAGAGTCTTGATTGACGGCTTCGCCTTGCATACCGCAAGGGAGGGAATTGGGTCCGTTATTCTTTATTATATCTATTGGTGACATTGTCTCTGTTGTGAGACACTGAAAAGTCTTGATTAGTGCTGACGACATTAAGCTTTTCGCTCAGATTAAATCTGTTAACGATTGTGAACATGTACAGGGAGAGCTTCACGTATCCAACGATTGATGCAAAAGGAATAATTGGAACTCAATATCGATTGGGAGCAAGGTAGGGTTAACGCGAACCACTTTAATGCAACATAAGACCGTCCGTACGTGACATAAAGTCACATCCTGTCCGAGGTGTTCCTGCACAGGCAGATGGAGTCATCCCCTGGGGTGAGACAGATGTCTGACTGAATACGGCGGATCTAGAGAGGAAAACTCGATAAAACTCGCAATCCCAGGTGTAAACAATCGTGCCTATGGGATAAATGGCACTGCGCGAGTGTGTCTTATAACGATGAACTTTGGATACCAGGCGACCTCCAGTTTCAATTTAGCCTTCCCACGTTATACGAATCTCTGCCGTGGTTGACTCTATTTTCTTCGTAACTCGTGGGAACTACACGGAACACATAATAGTTACTAAAGAGGGTGGTGCTCCTCCAAATGTACCAAAACCAAAGGCAGCTACTATGCCTCAAATAGTAGACGGAGAGGACGAACTGCTCATGTAACAGAACTTCGAAGGTCTAGCGGAAATTATGCGAGAACACTTTTCTCTCTCAGATGAGGATGACGAGCTGCTCTCACAGCCAGGCCGTGAGAATAAGAAGAGCCATGAAGAGTTGGTCGTAATTCAACCCTTTATATCTAGTGAGGTGAAACCAGAGGATCCTACAGGAATCGAGCGGTCCGCTAAGGACTCAGAGGGATCTAATTGGAGCTCTAAAGTACCTGATAAGGACACAACAGACCCCAAAAAAGATTCAAACCCAAAAGTCGGAAGATGAGTGGAGCCGCTAAGAAACGGTTTCAGTGGCTGGTGAAGCACGGGTATAGCACAACTGAGGCCCGTGAGCTAGCTATGAAGCCGATGCCAGTGAAGGAGACCGATAAAGTATCCAAACGGAATCGCTCCGAGGACTCTACGCCTAAACCTACACAGATGAAAAGGATGAGGACTCAATAATGGGAAGAAGCGGAAAGGAAGCAGTAGCACTCCAAAAAAGAAATAGCTCCCAAGTCCCTGTCCTACAAACAAGTGTTAAAATGGGAATCCTTTCAGCGGACTTTCCCGAAGAAATGCTTACGGCAGATTAAATTATATCTGTCCGTAAGGCGATCCTGGGTAAAATACTGGAGATAGAGAATGACCGAATTAAGCCGGGATTCCTTGGCTACAGTGCCAGACCAGGATGGCTAGTTCTCACCTGCTCTGACGAGGCTACTCGGAGTGGCTAAAACAGATAGTGGGTGAGGTAACACCTTGGGAAAATGCCAAAATAAGGGCTGTAGAGGAATATTATATTCCTCGTGCAAAGATCCTGGTTGGCTATTTCCCTGAAAGTACAGAGATGCCTGCTGACGAGTTACTGAGTTACGTAGGTGCCCAAAACCATGAGCTCAAACTCGCTTAGTGGAAGGTCTTAAGGAAACTGACTGAAGGGGTTCTCTTACAAGTCACTCCCTCAGTGGACACTGCTCATCGGAAAGGCTCATGAAGTTAAGCTTAAAGATTAACTTCCTTTTTGGACAGGTGCAGCTTAGGCCGACAGGAGACCTACAGCTGCAAAAGGAGCAAGGTAGAACAGCAGAGGCCTACCCAAAGGCGGTAGCGCAGTCAATGTAGTCGGCCGTAGAAGAATATCCTACGTTGAAGGAAGTAGTGAAAAAGGCTTCGGCTTCAGCGCCAAAGCCCAGCGGACTTGTGATGAGGCCACCACTGGCCACCACAAAGCCAACTGGTCAGAATAAAAAGCAAGTGGCACCAGAGGGACCAGCAGCAGAACCACGATCCCCGGCGTTAGTTGCAGGGCTTTCTTATGCACAGCAGGTAAGTAGCTGTTCTAAGCAAAACGAGTCAGTCATAGAAATTATAGGTAAGGGCATCACTCCCTGTCCAGCCCCATTGGACGCAGGTAAGCCTCGGCCTAAGACCAGTGCGGGTCTACAGGCCTTTTTCAACGGAAGGTGGCAGGATGAGAGCTACGGTATGCAGCTCGAGCACATCAATAGATGTCCTCAGAGCTCATACCTAAAAGCACTCTTTCAGGTCATCTCTCGTGAGGAGCTATTCTCCATGGGAGTAATAGCTGGGGGAATGGTCGAGATGTATACCACGACCCTCGAAAGTGCTACCAAGCTTATGCTTGCTGGCATCGAGGTGGATGGTAGACACCTTGTGCCGTTCCCACTCAGGGAAAGGCCCACGAAGGTCGTGTTTTCACGGGTTCCAATGCGAGCCAGTCATGAAGACCTCCTGAATTTCCTAGGGAGATTTGGTAAGGTTCATGGCAGCGTTCGCACTATTCCCATTAAAATTTGGGACGAGGGTCTTGGGCGGGGTATCTTCGGTACCAGCCGGGAGGCGTCCATCACTTTAAATAAGGGATGTACGCTTCCAAGAGGCTTTTACCTGAGCATATCCGGCTCGAGGCACTGGATAGACGTGAGCACCGAAGCAAAATGCCATGCTTGCCATTTGGTAGGGCATTTTATTGCTGACTGCCCCAGAAGAACCGGGAAGATGGCTGAACCGAGGGTTCCCTCAAAGGAAGCCACTACTACAGTAGTGGATCTGGAGAAGGAGCCTTCGGCCGGCACTCAACCTGCTATTTTGGAGCAGCCAGTGGTTAAGGTGCCTGAAGTTGTCCTAGAGGCAAAAGAAATTATGGCTATAAACGGCGCCACGTCGGCACGTGAAAACACGGCCACTTCTGACGAGGAGTCGAGTAGCCATCTAGGGAAAAAAAGGAGGGCGAGAAGGAGGAAGACGAAGGTGGACCGGGTGATGCTGCCTCCTCCAGAGCCAGCAAAGCCAGTCGCATCAAAGCGGCCCCACTCGGAGGAGGACGATAGTGGAGCTCGCGGTTCGAAGGTTGTTGTGAGGGACGCGGAAGTGTCTCTCGAGCAGCTTTCGGACTGCGACATGACCGGTTTGGATGAGACTGGTCTCTCGAGCTTCAGTGGCTATGAGTCGTGTGGTAGCGCCATTTCGACTGGTAGCCAATTTGAAGTCTCGAGGGGGATGGAAACCCTTCCTAGGGAGAAAATTCGCAGCATTCTTGGCCAGCTCTTGTAAAAGAAGAATTCAGGTAAAATCTGGAGTATTCTTGTACGGGAGCTGGAGAGGCCAGAGTTGTTACTTCCTCAACTTCTACTCCTACAACAGGAGTCGAAGAAAAAGGGGAAGTACAACGATGTAGCTCGCTTGGATCGTCTCCATAGGAGGGTGGATGAGCTGATTCAGGAGCATGGCTTGGTCCATTCTTCTCGTCCGTAGACGTCGTACCATCATCGTTTGAGCTTCTTATCTCTTTGAATGTGTAAGATAGGCTCTATTAACACCGGGGGTTTAAGTGCTCATACAAGACTACACAGTACTATCGAACATGTCAAAATGTTCGATATAGACATTACACTTCTGCAGGAGACGAATTTCACTCAAGACACTTATACACAACTTGAGCGCTATGCTTATCTACACACTGGCTATGCAATGTTTGCCACACCTGCGCCTCGCCGAGGCTCAGGGGTGGCAATCATTGTATCCAACAAATTTACACTATCGTCTCCTGTCTATACAGATATCTTCCCAGGCTTCGCTTCTTCCTTGGATTTTGTCGTTCAAGACAAACATATCAAGGTAGTAAACGTGTACCTTCCTCATGACCAGGACATTACAAGACAAGTTCTTGATAGTGTTCAGTCCTGTCTGGTGAATTTAGCGGCGAAATTGTCCTCGGAGGTGATTTCAACTGCACTCTGAATCCCCCAATGGATCGGCACTCTGGAGTTGAGTTCAACTCTGTCAATGCTACTCGGTTGAGGAATTTTGTCGGTGTTTTCAGACTCGTGGATATCTATCGTTGGATGCATCCTACGACTAGGTCATACACGAGGGTCTCGCGAAATATTCATGGAAGTCTCGCAGGCTCCAGAATTGATAGACTTTACGTCTCACCTGGAATACTAGAACATTTCGTGGTGTCACTCATGAAGTGTGTTCGATTAGTGATCATCTTCTTGTGGTGGCGACCAGCACTCTAGTTGAAAGACGAACTGCATACTGGATATTCAACAACTATTTGTTGAATTCCGAGCAGTTCATCAATGAGTTCATTGATTTCTGGCACGATTGGCAAGAGAGGAAAGCTGACTTTCCTTTTCTTAGTCAATGGTGGGATGTTGGAAAGCTCCAGATTCGATCTTTTATCGAGACGAGTTTCAATCGAAGTGGCTATCAAGCTTCTAGCTTGTCGGCCGAGGTCTCTCGGGTGGCAGCTCTTCTCCCAACTCAGCCGGGGTTGATTCTTTATTTCAATGGAATAAAGGAACGCTTGGCGATACAGACTTACAAGCACAGCTTGGAGTTTGTGCTGCGCGGCCAATCGCGCTGGCTGAGAGAAGGCGATTCTCCAACTGAGTACTTCTTTCAGGCAACTAGACGTCGCACTGCTTCTTGTGAGGTCGAATAGATAATTGATGAATCTGGACAAGTCCTCAACGGACAACAGCTATCAGAATATATTCGAGACTACTACAGTAGTCTCTACTCTGAATCAACGTCGACAACATCCTCGACCACTCATGAATTCCTTGAGAATATTCCCACTTTCTCTGAAGACAGTCTGGAGCTCCTGGATACAGTAATCACATTGGAGGATATGATTGCTGTGACAAAGGATCTAAGGCGACACACTTCACCTGGTTATGACGGCTTTACTCCAGAATTCTTCAAACGTTTCAGGGATTTATTAATTCCTGACCTTTTGGAAGTCTTCAGTTCGGCGGTTGAGACGCATTCAGACTTTCCTTCTAGTTGGAGGAGATCTGTTATGCCCTTGATTCCAAAGAAGGGAGATTTGCAGAGGATGGGGAACTGGAGGCCAGTAACCCTATGCATTGTAGACTACAAAATCGTCTGCAAAGCATTAGGGGCGATACTCCGCTCAGTGATTGCTTCGGTAATACACCCGGAACAGTCCTATTGTGTACCTGGTCGTAGTATCTACGACAACATCGCGGTAGCCAAGCATTTGTTTGCCTACCATGAACAGACAGGTACACAAATGGCCATGATCTCCCTTGAACAGCAAAAGGCTTTTGATAGTGTCTCGCACGAGTATCTCTTGACTGCTCTCGAGGCATTTGGGTTTCCACCCAGGTGGCTCGATATCGTCGGGAAAATGTATAGAGATTCAGCGATTTTGATTAAGCATCAAGGACAAGTTCTGGCTCCTATCTCGTTTCATCGAGGTATCAGACAGGGCTGTCCATTGTCAGGTATGCTTTATGATCTTTCGTTGGAACCGCTACTGGTGAATCTTCGTCGAATGCTCGGACGGTATGCAGTTCATCTGCCATATACCAATGTGAGGCCTCTTATGTTGGCGTATGCGGATGATCTGTCTATTTTCGTGACAACAGATGTCGCTCGTGCTGTTTTCGAACAGTTCGAACTTATAGCGGGCGCTAAAATCAACCTTAGTAAGAGTCAAGGCTTGTGGTGTGGAAGGTGGAGAGATCGTACAGATACTCCACTGAACATCCAATGGACTAATACTTGCCTGAAGTATTTAGGTGTGTATATCGGACGGGAGAGTAAATCAAATAATAGCCGCATCGCTCTTGAGAAACTCTCTAGAGCTGTAAACTTATGGCCTAGTCGACTGTTTCCATTATCCTGAATGGGTAGGTCAGTCGTGATAAACTATTTGATTACCTCGTCCATCGTTCATCTGCTAAAGTCTGAGACGTTTGATGAAGGCTTCGTAGGTCTTCTTCAAGCAAAAGCGATAGACGCCTTTTGGTGCGGAAGACGATGGGTTGCTGAAAGCACGCTCTGTCTGCCAGTCAAGATAGGTGGATTAGGTGTCACTAACTTGGTTGTGAAATCAAGGTGTCTCCAAGTGCGTGCATTCCAAAGAGTGTTTTGCCAGAGAGACAGCTTGATTTCTCAACTGTGGGAGAATGTACTGGGAGGGATCGGCATAGGGGAGTATTACTACCTACTCCCTGTTCGACCACCTTATCCTCGTGACGGCCCACAGGATCTAATCTCAACGATTCAGACCTGGGGCAGAATCAGGCCAGCATTTCATCTTCAGTGGAATGCTCTAAGGTACACGCAATTCGCGTCGATTCCAATCAGGTTTAATCCTGAATGAATAGATTCAGTGTTCGGTAATGCTCGGGGTTTTGAAGCTGACACGCATACACTGACGGTTCTCGGAGATATTATTGATATCTCGGGAAACTGTCGAATAAACACTAACACTGCACAACTACACGACCTGGCTGCTTCTGCGCGGGAGAGATTTCGCCAACTTGGGACCAGTGACCCTGGCACTAAGTTGGAAGATGCTATCGTTCTGAACAGACCACCACACACACCTTTCAGCACACTTACAACACGTGTGCTCCGTGACGTGCTTATGTCAATAAGACCTCCGGAGTATACAGGATACAACAGATGGCGAACACACCTCGGGGTGAATATGGGCGTGATGGGAGGGATAACTTGCAGAGTAGTCTACAGTTATCCTTCTAGTTACAAAGATGCTGATGTAGCATTCAAATTGCTGCATCACAGTCTTATGCATCCTAATCAGTTGTCACATATCGACCGCCGAGTTCAGAGGATTTGCACAGTTTGTGCTGGTGAGGGCACCCTGTTTCACAGTTTCTTCACTTGTCCGGCTTTGCAGGGTCTAATGGATCTCGTGCGCGGTATGTGTCAGTTGATCCACCCGAATTTCGGCATTACTAGGACATCGTTTCTATGGGGACCAAGGGTCTGTAGTCGAGTGAATTGTTTGATTAGCTTTGTGTTGACACTGGCCAAATCTACAATTCACCTGTACTACATGAGAGTCGAAGATGAGAATGAGAACACTGACCCACAACACCACGCACACGCACTTAAGCGCCACTTCGTTGACAGGTTGAAGAGACGTTTACGTCTCGAATATCTGGCAACGAACGCAGACACATTCAACTGTACATGGCAACCACTATCGTCGGTACAGGATGGAGCTCTTGTCTTTCACTGGTGATAACAGGCCACAGCATTTGTAATTAATAATAATAATAATAATACTCAATATCGAAAAATGCCAGGTTTGACTTTCCACAGGAATCAGAAACCTGCTTCTTATGATTATGGTTTCGCGGATTACTCGATTCGCCATATGGATTCTGTCTGTGACTTGAGTGTCAAATGTGATCACATATTGAGATTTATCTCCAACATAAACCACATGGTATCAAAAAGTAGTTCCATCCTGGGTTTCATAAAACGTAGGTCCCAAGGGTTGTCGAATCCCACTATTACATTGCGTTTGTACAATTACTTTGTGAGACTATCTCTGGAATACACTAGCCAGGTCTGGTTTCCTTTTTACGGTACACATATCGACCGTATCAAGTGATTTCAGCGGGACTTTCTACGCTTTTCTCTTAGGCACCTACTCTGAAATAATTATTTCATTCTTCCACCCTATGAGGATCGCTCTAAGCTTTAAAATAAGCGCTCGCTACCAAAACATCGAATGGTTGCCAATGTTACTTTTTTGCATCAAATCCTCAACACGAATATTGATTCTCCGTTGTTACAAAATCCCTTTCTGTGATTTTAGGCACAATTTGAGAAGGCTACCTCTGTTGCATGTTAACTCAGGTCTAACCTTGTCATGTATGAACCAATCAATCGTATGTGCGTTGCTGTTAATAACATGGCATGTTTTAAAATAAAAAAGCGGCAATGTGCCAGTTGGATTCGTACACGAAGTATTTCGTACCATCGAAAAAAATTTAACACTATGTACTTTCTATTTATTTTTTCAAATGATGCTCAGGCAGCAGACAAATAATATACATACATACAACAATGCATTTAGTTTCCCTTTAATAATTTATATATAATTTGTTCTTACTTATTTAGTTGAAATACAAATTGCTCAATTTCTTGCATTCTTGCATTTCCTCGATTTAAATTTTCACAATAATTTTCTAGTCAGCAATTATAAAAATTACATATGTAGATTCGAAATACTTTCAATTACTCGCTTTGGAAATATCAGCATTGTACAAATAAATTTTTGCAGTATCAATTTGCGTCTGGAAATTATTTCCAGTGCGAATGAAAATGTAATATTGCTTATTTGCAACAATGAGCAAATTGATTATATAAAAAGCCGATAGTGAACAATAAATTGGTCATTAAGTTTTAAGTTTGTAGAGAAATTTGTGATTTTGTTTAACGTCGTCTGTACTTCATATACTGCGCTAATCCAGCAGTTCAACAGTGTAACGGGCCAAGAACCCTTGCACAATTCATCAAGGTACTGGTCCATGAACCAGTGCCATATCTACCCTACGACAAGAGTCCAGTACAAGAACTTGTACTCTAGCGCAGAACAAAAGAGTTCCTTCGCTATACATAACAAATGAGAGTAGCCGTCATTTGAAAGTATAATGCCTCCTTATGATAATAACGAATGAGAAGAAAACAAGCAAAAAACGCCGAAAAAGTCAAGTTTCTTGCATGGGGGTTCCTTTTGATTTTTAATTTAATTTTTATTTTTTATTATTTTAGTGGGAATAGAAATAAAAATACATACCTATACCGGTTCATGAAATACAGCCCGGTGACAAACAGAAGGACAGACGGACGGACATCGGACGCTTAGTAATAGGGTTTCCGTTTTTACCATTTGGGTACGAAACCCTTAAAACGTCTATATAATATTAAATCTTTTTTCGTTTTATTTAATTGGTTTTTAATTTCTTTTGTTGTTCTATGTTGCATTTTATTTCATCCGGTGTTTGGTTTATGTTTAGTTTATCATACTAATACTAACACCGATTAGGTGATGAAAAGCATGTATTGTCGACTGTTTATTGACTAAACATGTTACTACAACGAGCTTGTGCTAAGCTGGTTCTGATAGTCAAGTTATCTGTTCGCAACTTAACCTATACACATTAAAAAACCTCTTACTTCTATAATTTTAATGTGAAGTCAATTTTAATTTGAAATTACGGCATTGAAAATGGGTAAATAAATTTTGAAGTTACCTGAAATTACACCTAAGACAACGTCATAAAATTTTTTAGATTTTAAAATTCAGTTTCCAATTTCTTAAGTCTTTAACAATAAATCTAAGGCCCACTGCAAATAGAAAAAAAAATGAGTTAGACTTAATTGCGAATCGTTTCGATGAATAAATCATTAAATTTCATTGCAATTGAAAACACTTTTATTCAACAAACTGAAAGTATCAGTCTTCCATCCACTGATTTTAATATCAAATAATTCATTATATACATTTAGAATATTCCGCTGAACTATAATTACATACATATGTTTGTTTATCCCTTGAATAAACCCGTTAAAATTGATCTTTATACCTTCGAATTCTTTACCGTCAGCATTAACCTTCAAATTTTCCTCCTTTCGGGAAAAATTATGATGAAACACTGATTTCCAATTGCATTTGCCGAACACTGCGGAACAAGGATTCCGTTTTCTTCGACAGTCATCTTCTGGGAGCCATTTTAATAATTTATTTGAAATGCAAAGATTTATAGCAGCACTACTGCTCCAACACAAACGACAAGAGACGCACCTCAGGCCGCTTCTTTCACGCATTTCAATTTTTGTGTGCACGTTATGCTAAAAAAAAAAAAAAAAAAATGAAAATAAAAAAAGTAGAAAAAAGAATTAAAAAGAGACTATTCGACCCAGAAAATTTAAGGAAGTACTATATATCATATTTCTACTTCTGGTCGCATTAACATATTTTACAGATAAAACATCATCACACACACTAAGGACGGCTGTAAGATGAAGGATATTACGAAAGGAGATTGATATTGGCTTGTGACTTATGCCAATAATAATTCCGATAATGGGCAGCACATGTAAGATTAAACGATTATATGCAAAAGCTCCTTTCTCGCCGATTACCACCCACGCTCTGTAATGCTTAGTTATAACCTGTGGCATCCCATTTTTAAGTGATTTGATTTCTGGGCCTCCTGCCTCAGCAAGGATATCTCATCGTAAGCACCATTGTAAGATATTATTTGGTGTATGTTATTTGAAGTTTGGTACAAGAAAATCCCTAGGGGATAGCTCAACTGACACTTCTGGGTCAGTATTAATGGGAGTTTAGCTCCTTTCGTACTTACCAACAATATAACTGTTCCGATGGCTTTTTGCTGTTTTCCTTGGTTTTTATCCACGTTTTCTGAGAATAATGGTTTATTCTGAAAAGAAAAGAGAAATAAATTAAATATCTTCTCTCTTTGTGCAAATGCACAATTTTAAGGAAGTTTTTGATTACAAAATTGCTGAAGGAAAATTTAATTATAATTAAGTTGAACAAATGTGATAAGATGCAATAGTGGATAAATTGTGTGATTTCTTACGTCATTATTGGAGTTGTAAATTATAATTGACTTAATTGGATTCGGAGAGGGTATGTGTGACACGTTAAAGGTATGTATGTAGCGTGCGAGGGGTATTAGTGACCTGTGAGAAAGTACCGATGAGACTATAATGCCATATATGGAGTGCAGTTGCGAGGTGCTCTAATTAACAAAATCTAAAATTTTGAGTTTGCAGTGTTATAGCATATTTTTATTTATTGTGTTTTTTACTTTAAAACCCAGGAGAGACCCCAAGCACTGAGGCAAAGACAGCCCATTCGGCTAACCCCATCCAGAAACATTTTGTACATCTATTATGGCCCAATATACGGAAGATTCTAACAGCCAAGGGGTAATTTTGCTAATTAGCCCAACAGCTGGGTGTCATGGAGCAATCGCCGATTATTGTATGTAAGGTGATTGCTTACTACTAAATGACTCAGGTGCGGCATCCAGTAGAACGAACAACCAGGTGTTTGTGGTTTGTTTACATATCCGCATTGTTAGTAAAGTTTGCTTCACAATATCAGACACAAAAAGATCAATGACTGGTCTGGCAAACGGCAATCCAGTTTAGTTGGTTTAGAGTGCATCAAGTTTCGGTCTGTTCAGATTACTTAAGCGACACGCAGTTTACATTAACGAAAGATAAGGAAAGTCGCGGTGATATAAAAATACAATTATATAAATAAAGAAGTGTTCTAGTATAATTCGAGATGTATCTTTTATTTAATTCGATAATTTCTTTGGTTTGATTGCTACAGAGGCACAACACATTTGCAACTAATCGGGCCGGGCTCTGGTCCAAGGAAGGAAGAAGCAGAGCAGGAACTGGCTAACAGGGCAGCCTTCTCATTCCCCATGTGCCCCGGTATCTACTGTAGGGACACCTTCATCTGAATGCATTGCTTATCGAAAGATGTCCTGTGTTCCTCAGTATCTTCGATGTTATCCGAAGGCCACTCGGAGCCGTCAAGCCTGCCTAACTACTCAAGAGGATAGCAAGATCCTTTCCTTTGATAAAAATTTTGGATATGCTTGCTTCCTCTTTACGTTGACCTCGTTTTTTTACAAAAGGTTGCTTAACATAACATTTCGCTATAAAAACAGTAATCTGTGTACTCCCATTTTTAATTTGTCATATCCACTAACAGTACTCGTTAAACTTGGCGTATTCAGCTGAAAGATAATTTGTTCCCTCAGCGACTGAAAACACGTATTTTAAGAAAAATATTCATCAATTTGGGTGTGACCTGAATAGGTTATGAGTTAATATTTTTCTTAATGGGTACAGTTAGAATATACATGGGTGTATAATATGAAATTAAATTGGAGAGTCCTCAGTTTAAAGTTTTGATAAAGAAGTCATGTTAGTCAACTTTTTGTAAAAAAAAAAGTAAGAAAATCCAAAACTTTGCTTTTAGACCGCCAGAAACTCGGTGAGCAGACGAGCATGGGGCTAGTTGAGCACTCGGTGGAAAGGTCATGAAGTTCTTCGTACAATGAGTTCTTAAAGCTGACCGTATACTTTATAAGATACAGAGTGTTTTGTTAAAAACTAGCACATTTTATAAATCAACCTGTTATTCTTAAACGGTTGAAATACCCCCTCCCAATTGTACAATTTTTTGTTTATCTAGGTGAGTAAAATCACCTCCTGCTCTATGGACCGCAATTGTGGCAATACCGTAGGAGATCTTCTAGATAATCTATGTTACGAACTTAAGGTGTCATAAGGAACCAGATTACAATCCCACGGAAATCCGAAGGAATTACACTAGACTCCCATAGCCATAAAGTATAGATAATCTGGTATCATAATTTAGGAATAAATTTAGTTCATATTTTGTCTATTGACAGAGCGTTGCTTTCTGAGTAAAAAGATCTTTCAGATAATATGAAAATACTCATTCCTTTAAGAGATATTCGAGCTTTGTTGTTTATTGCATTCTTAAAGTTAGACTTTCACTGAAGCTTTTATAACGTTTGAAGTACTTATTCGATTGTATCTTTTTTAAATTTTCAATAGGTACGTATTTATTTAGCCTTTAAAATGAAATAAATACTTAGAGAGTTAAGAGCCTTCGAAATCAGAAATTTTGAATTGGAATCCCGAATTTCAAGCGTTCACTCATTTTGTACAGCAACTAAGACTTTTTTTTTTTTTTTTATTATTATTATTATTATTAAGCCAAGCTCAGCGGATACCCTATGATGCAAAGCACAGCGTGGCAGGAAGGAGATAGGGAAAGGATTAAGGGATATGAGGAGAGCGGCGGAGGTGCCGATGTATGTCGCCCTTAAACATTCGCAGGTTGTATGCCGGAGGAAAGACAGAAGATGGTAGACTGTTCCACATTCGCACAGTTCGGGATAAGAAAGCATCACGGAATTTTAGTGTACGGCCCAAGGTAATTTGAAGGGTAAAAGGATGAGCGCGAGTATTGCGTGCAGGAACTATTCTACAAGGGATCAGACTAGATATTTCATCAGAACATTGACCATGCATATAGCGATAAAGGAGCGAAAGGCATCCAACATTGCGACGGTGCTCGAGCGAGTCGATATGACGAGTAATTGCCACATCGCCAATGAGCTTGCAGGCTCTCTTTTGGACAATATCCAATGAAGCTAAGGCTGTGCGACCAGCCCCGGCCCAGATATGGGAATTGTATTCCATTCGAGGTCTGATGTAGGACTTGTAGAGGAGCGCTATATTTGATGGGCTGAAATATTTCTTACACCTTTTCAAAAAACCAAGACATTTTGATGCTTCTTTGGCAACCGAGAAGATGTGAACTGTCCAGCTTAACTTACTGGAAATATTAATGCCAAGAATTCTTAGTGATGGTGAATCAGAAATTAATGCTCCATCAAACGAAACGGGAGTGGTTAAGTGATGGTCTTGTTTTAATGAAATGAGACAGCTTTGGGTCTTAGATGCATTGAATTCGACGCGATTCACTTTGCCCCAAGCGAGAATATTGTCAAGATCGTTATTCAATGATCTAATCATGCAGTCTCGTTTCACAGGTGGCGTTCCCTCTGGAATCCGCCAGGGTGTCAAAGGAGTATGCGAAATCAAGGGTACTGTCATCAGCAAAGCTATGGATAGGATTGAAAGTAAGGGAAAGCAGATCATTAATGAAGATTAGAAATAGAGTCGGAGAAATAACAGAGCCCTGGGGGACACCGGTATTAATAGGAATAGGTTCAGATATAACGCCATCTAATACAACACGTATTTGGCGACTAGATAAAAAACTTTCAATCTATAATAGAAGAGGAGGGGAAAGACCAAGTGCTTTGAGTTTGGCTAAAAGGGCTGGATGCCGGACTCTATCAAAGGCCTTTGAAATATCTAGAGCAACGATTTTGGACTCACCAAAATTGTGAAGACTACGATTCCAACTTTCCGTAAGAAAAGTCAGCAAGTCTCAAGAAGAGCGTCCGTGCCGGAAGCCGTATTGGCGATCGTTGATGAGCTGATTGGTTTCCAGATACTTCATTAATTTGGGGTTAATGATAGATTCAAAAACCTTTGAAAGAATCGAAGTGATTGCAATTGGTCGATAATTTGAGGGATCGCTACCCTCTCCTTTCTTGGGAATAGGCTGAACGTGAGCTAGTTTCCAAGCAGTTGGAAATTTTCCTGTCGAATAGGACAGGTAGAATAGTTCGCTCAGAGGTTTAGCCAAGGATGAGGCACAGCTTTTAATTAATAGGGGCGAGAAACCATCAGGTCCTGCGGCTTTAGAGACGTTGATACCATTAAGGACATTGAACACATCTCTCGTACGGATGTGTATTGGCTCTTGTACACATCCGCACGGGGGATGCACGACAGGTGCCTGTGAAGTGGGTGGAAGAAAAGAATTTGATGCGAATCTAGCAGCCAAAATATTAGCTTTATCCTGGGAGTCAACAACCACTTCACCATTATTAAGTAGTGAATGTATAGAGGAACTGCTGAAGTTGTTCCTGATGGTTTTGACCAGGGACCAGAAACCTTTACTACCTTTGCGGCTTGCCAAGATTCTTTGTCTAACATTCTGGTCAAAAAGAAATTTTTCTCTCTGGATAATGGACTTGCAGGTGTTCCGTGCAGTCTTGTAGATTTCTTTCAGTTCTGGACAAGGATGCACTTGATAGGCGCGAAAAGCAGACTCTTTCGCTTTTATAGCTTGGTTGCACTTATCGTTAAACCAAGAGCGATTTTGCTGTTGTTGAGATCTGCTGTAAGAATACGGAATATATTCACGCATGCCTAGACTTAGTAAGTTACTAAGTTCTAATGTGCATTCATCAGCATCCCTCGAAGCAAAACAGACCAACCAATCTATATCTCTAAGATACTGATTGAGACTTTCCCAATCAGCGTTCTTATAGTGCCAGAGAAGCCTACTTGTAGGTGGAGAAGTGGGGCGGCGCAGAGATGAGGTGATAAATTGAGCCGTGATTAGACAATGGTCTGAATTACCAAGAGGGGAGCCGACTGAGATAGAATATTTGTCAGGGTGAGATGACAGAAACAAATCTAGTAAATTGGCCCTATATCCAGCTCCATCAGGGATTCTCGTAGGTGAATCCACTAGCTGATGCATAATGAAAGATTCACAAAATAGTTCAACGAATCGGCCCGCAGGACTTGTGGTAGAAGAGTGTCCGAGCCACGGTATGTTATGGACATTAAAATCGCCTGCCAGGACGATTTCGGAAGAGGGGGAGACAGAAAGCAAATGATCAATATTGTTGGAGATATTGTCAAATGCGGATACCGTGTCGTCATCAGACATATTTGGGCTGCGATAAAGGAAGCAAAAGTAGATGATGTGCCTGTGAAGTTTGAACCTAATCCAGATGTAATTAAACTCAGGATTGGCAGAAGGTGGAAAGTCTTTTAGAATGGTAAAGGCCATATCATTCTGAATATATATTGCGATCCCCCTATGTGGAGAAAAAAGAGGCACTAAGCTATAACCAGGGACGTGATATTGATTAGAATCAGCATCAGAAACGACCTTGGTTTCACTTAGCGCAAGAATTGCCGGATTTTTTGATTGAAGGTGGCAGTACACCGAAAAACGATTTGCCCCCAATCCGCGAATGTTGCAAAATTCTAAAATAAAATTCTGCATATTCCAAAGCAAAACAAGAAAAAGCAGAAGAAAGAGCGACACACAACAACACAAATATTTATTTAGGGGCACCCAGCTGCAGTCAACGACACAGCGAGGTAAAAAAAACAGCAATAGTGTTATGCCTATTTGCTGCTTTCAGTACCTCAGACCGTGCAGTTCAATGACCACAGCTGGGGACACCCGTATTGCTGATCAGTGACAAGGGCTAATGACCTTGCACTGATCACTGATGTACATGGGAGATTTGTTAAACGCCACCGTACTGTGCTGCTGGCTTGTGGAATGCCGGCAGGGCATAGAAAAGCCCTGAACTTGGCTGGTATTGTTTATTATATATGTAATAAAAACGGCGCGGCGGATTTTAGTTATTATTATTATATTTTTATTATATTTGACGTACCATTTTCTTTCAACTATTTAGAAGTCTTGTTTATTACCTTCATACTGATACCTTAGACTTATACCATTAATTAAGAATACAATAAGTGTTTTCGATAATATCATGAGCTTACCTCTTAAAAATTCCAAACTTGTAAATATCTTTTCTTTTTCATTTATTACAATACACAATAATCAAGCTATGAGACTTCGTTTATAATAAATTTTCTGTATGATTACCGCGCATACATGTATATGATTAGGTAATAGTTTAATTAAAACTATCTTATAACAAGCGGAAATTTTTCTTGTTGTTTACTCATTCATAGGTGTTCGGGTGTTTTTTTAGAAATCCAAATCGTGAACGTACAGTGTAGTTTGAATGCAATCCTTCAGTCGGTGAAACACATCGACGATCATTCACTGGGATCAAACCTGACACGCTTTCATTTAACAATACGTAGGTTAGCGTATTGTGCTTTCATATAATCGAGCGAATTCAGCCTCACATTTCTCGTTCTACTGCGAGGTTGTAAAGTGTTTGATATTTTTCGTGCTACATTTTCGTCTCTTCTCTTTTCGATTCAACAAAACATTTCAATGATTCTAAGGACACATTACAGATTCAAAAATTATTTTCGGATCCTGCACCAGCTCGAAGATATCGTTCTAAAAGATGGAAAATAAAGCGGTTTCGGGGCTCCTCATCTTCTCCAAACGATTTTTTGCTTCATTTCTCACGATCCCTTTATGCTCCTGATGGGAAGAAATGATGATTAAAGCATCTTTCATTTCGGCAGTGTCGCAGAAGGGTGGAGCAGCTGATTCGGAAACCTGGGCCACCAAAATAAAGAGGCATCAGCATGACAGTATTATCGCATATTTTGGTAAATTAAAACATTTTGCCCAAAAATCATTGTGAGTAGCTGTTAGTTCTAGAGAAAAAGCCAGGTAGATCAATTTTCATAACTGGCTCTATGGTGCCAATTTTAAGTAGCCATAGTTGGCATCTGAGCATCGAACCTTGTTTACCCTTGAGCTCGTAGTAATGCAGTTACAAAGCTTCAACTTCAAACTTTGTGACACTAGTAATGTCGGCTTGACTTGGCAGTGGCATAACTAAAAAATCTAGTCTAATTCTCAATTTCCTACTTCACGTTTCAGTGAATACTTTGCACATGGAATGTCCTCATGGTATTTGTAATGATTAAAATCAGTATCAACAGATTTCATTTGTGCACTTGATTTTGTAGTAATTTATATCTATATGTTGGACCTTTGGAGCAGCTTTCAGGAAGGAACAAAAACGAAAATACCACAGTTTTCTTGGATCTTGACCACAAGTTTTGGTTGAGATGAATAGCGTCCAAATGTACTTGTAAACGCTAAGCCTCAACTTGCAGAATTGTGCTCAGAGACTAAAAGCGCTGCAAAACTATCTGAAGGTACAACCGAGAAGTCATTTCCTTCATCACATCAACCTAGAAGTAAAAACACGATTCCAAAAAGCTGAACGAGCTTGAAAGCAGTTTCGAACTCCTAAATCCAACCAATTTTTTGGACCTCATTCATTGAAGCTTCTCCAAAACCTGAAAACCTTTAATCACTGAAGACAGAAGGGCTCCGTGAAAGTACCTATATTCTTAAATGCAGTTGGTCCGGCAGAAATAGAAGTGTTCAATACTTTTAATTTATCTGATGCGGATATAAAAGTGGTGGAATCATTTAAATTGTTCTGCATACCTAAAAATAATGAAGTATATGAGAGTTTTGTTTTCTGGAATCGAAAACAGCGAAATGGTGAACCATTTAATACATTTTTAATGGATATAAAAAAGCTGGTTACAACATGTGGGTATGAAGGCTACACAAACAGAATGCTTAGAGGTCGTATAGTACCGGGAGTTGAGGACAAAAGATTACAGAAACGATTACTGGAAGCTGATAATTTAACACTAGAGAAGGCAATTGAAATGGCTAGAGCTGACGAGGTAACACGAACACAGGCAGGCATGTTGCAGAGATGTACAAATGGAGGCGTTTCAGAAAGTTCGGGGTATTATAGTGTTAGGAAGAATAATTTTCATGAAAATAATCAATATCAGAGTAACAAAACTAATAATTTCAGAAACAATTCAGAGCAGAAATCATACGTCAAATCGACTTCTAATTCTAAGTCTTCATGCAAAAATTGTGCGAGACAACACGATTATGGAAAATGTCCTGCATTCAAACAAAGTGCGGAAGGTGTGGAAAATTTAATCATTTTGCAGTTTGTTGTTATTCTAAAGGCGTAAGAGCTATTTCATGCAATCAAGTAAGTAATGATAATGACATATACATTGATTCGATAAACAAATTAAATTCAAGTAACACTTGGTATAAGTGTGTCATTGTGCAGAATAAGGTCATAAATTTTAAGCTCGATACTGGAGCAGAGGCCAATCTTTTACCCAAATTTCTTTTTCAAAAACTGAAAGGCGTAAAGTTAAATAAGTCTAACGTAAGATTACAGGCGTATTGGTGGTAGTGAAGTACGGTCAATAGGTGAAATATCAGTAGAATGCATTGTCAGCGGGAAACTTTCATATCAGAAGTTTATTATAGTCGAAGATAATGTACCGATATTAGGGCTTAAAGCGTGTGTTGATTTAGAATTGATACAAAGGGTTAATTATGTGGAACAAAAAGAATGTAAAGTCGTGACAGAACAACAATTTTTAGAAAAATATCCGAAACTTTTTAATGGGTTAGGATGTTTTGTTAACAATTATACAATGAAGTTGAAACCTGATGCGGTACCAGTCGTAAAACCTGCAAGACGTATTCCTCAGGTGTTAATGCCACCTCTTAAGAATCACATAAATCAGTTAATAGAAAGAAAAATTATTGAAAGAGTGCAAGGAAGTTCAGAGTGAGTTTCAAACATAGTGTTGGTCGACAAACCAAACAAGAGTATACGGATCTGCTTAGATCCTCAAGCGCTAAATAGTCAATTTGAAGAGGAAGAGTACCCAATTCCAACGCTAGAGGAAATTGCTCCTAAGCTTGCGAATAAAAGGTTTTTTACGGTGTTAGATTTAAATTAACTTAGATTAGAATTAACTTACAATACTAAGGAATCACAGTTAGGTTATCACAGAGAATCGATGTAGATAGTTTGAATCACAGCGGGATGAACTCAGTCTGATTGTAACTCTCATATCATTTAGAATAAAGTACATTGTATTTAAGTAAATGGTCGGCTGGTATTCTTTTATTTAATATATCCCTGACCCTGAACAAGAACATAACAATGTGTGGTTGTCAAAAACCCGGAAACCATCGGCCCCGATGCGACCGATTTCCTGTCCACCAGTGACTCTTAATTCGATTTGAATTGATGAATTTTTTTTTAATATCTCTATTTCAGCATAAGAATTTAAAAAAAAAATTTCAAACACAAAGCATTTTTTTTGTTTTAAATAGATATGTGCTCCATCTATAGTTAACCTCCTTAATCAAATGAATAATATCAAAGATAAAATCAGCATTAAAGCGTTATTTAAAACTCTCGATATAAGGAAGTAATTCATCGAAATGCAGATTTACCAGTGGCATACTGATGAAATAATTCAATTATTTCGATATTATGCAAATGCAATTGCATTGTAATGCAATGCCTCCACCACATTTGCCCTATAGCTGGATAAATCTTTTTAAAAGCAAAAATATATTTTCATTGTGCATTTAACAGCCTTTGCCCTCATATTCAGAGTTATTAGCATTTTCGGTTGAATGATTGCCAACAAATAATAGAAACGTGAAAAATATTTGATTTGAATATCACGAACAGCAATTGTTCACCAACAACAAGAACTAAAAGCAGATAAGAGTACACAGGCCACTGACGTGGTGGTCAAAATTAATTTTGCGAAAGATACAGGCAAAACTCGCTTTTAACTAGATACTCAAAGTGCTCCAAATTATGATCAGTTTCGGTTCCGTTGGGTGGACCTGGAATCCGTATAGTATAGACTTGGAGTTGTCACAATCGCATTAAAGGCAGAGCAATATGGCAAACGACTATTATGCTAAAGGGGAAAGGTGAAAAGAGTTTCGAGGGACTACCAGCGGACTGATGATGCCCTTGGGATAATAATGAAAACAATAAGAAGAAAAAGATTATTGATTTTGTCAGAATTTATTTCATTTTCATTGTCCCAAGCTCATTATTTCTATAAGAGACTTAATCTTTCAATATTTAGTTTTAGGAGTGATTATGGAGTATCTTTTCTTATTTAAGATCTTGTGTGTAAACAGTGTAACATCTCTATGGGCAAAAGACGGAATAGTCTATTTACGAAGAATGTGAGTGGATTGAAATGCATAAATTGAACTAGGCAGATTATGTTTGATTTTAATTATAGTCTCCAGACCCCACTGTCTGTCGGACACAGGCCGCTGAAGAGAGATTGAGCAAAGTAGGGCAGCGTGCTGAGAAATGGAAAGTGCCTGCCACATCACAATCTTCAATTTCCAATTTCTCGACACTCTTTTACTTATTCGGAGGTGGCAAAATGTGCATTTTGGAAGCAATCTGCCTGTCAAGCTTTCTACAATCGAATAAGAGACTTATGTACCTACTTATTACTTACACTTCAATTACTCATAGAGTTCAATCTGTGTCTCTTCATTGAACCCTATTTAGTTTATTCGACACTCCCACATCTCTCAATTGACAGATTTTGTTAAATGTTGCTTTTCCAATTGATTCAGGATATTACTGTTCAGTATGTTCTTAGTGGGTTCTAATGTCTCTCTTCTAATATTCAAACTCCCTCCTCATAATACGTGATTCTCTTGCGATTCACAGAAATAAAGCAACGCTAAGTACAGTGAAATCTGCGAAGAGGTACTTAGACCAGTAGTTACTTAGTATGTCATGATGGGCACTGTTTTGTTTTGTTGGAGAGAGGAAGGGTGTAAATGTTTTAAGCAAACACTGCAGAGCTAGGTGTTCAGAACTTTCTATTAAGTCTGATTGCATGAAATGAATAGTTCCACGAACAGAAACGCAACCGCACACGACATTCAAACATCGAAACTTTGCGCCCCCTAAAATTTGTGTAACGGTTATCTTAAACTCGATAGTTATATTGGTCTAAAATAAGCGTGGATGCAAGCAAAGCAGACTATCCCATTTTCTGCATTGAAGACACAGCATTGGGAATGAAGACGAGCTTCATATGTTTGTTGACAATGACACACAAGATGAGGTAATCTTTCCAGAGGAGTATTTTAAACGTTGAATATCAATATTTCCTTGAGGTAGCTAGTTGAACTGGTCGAACTGTAAACAGTAAAACTAGCAGATTAGAATCGAGAATGCCTTCCGTAATAAACTTTATAGCTATCTACAGATGCATCTCCTCTTTCAGCAGAACCAATTATTCTGATTCTTATTGCATCCATTTCAGGATGGTTCCATTTTTCCTTTAATTGTGTTGATATGAAAAGTTTTAAGGGATCGATCATCACCCCCTGATTAGATCTGGTGCAATACATTATACAAATATATTGATGCATTTAGAACCAAAGTAAGTAAGTGTGTAATTCTGTCAGTGGTCATCTCCTTACTCTACTCCTTTTATTGCCTCGACTATACAGGCGGGCTTCCAGTGCTTAGAAGGCACATTTTCCAATGTCTTGAGATTTGCAGTTTCAATAGCCTTCCATCACTCTACACAAAAGAGAATTGGAATGGTATTCTTGTGCTATAGAGTATCCTCCCAGCTTTTAGCCCCTACCATCTATTCGTTTTGGAGCAAATCTCTTCTTTATGTAGATGTTTTATTCAGCTAAATTTTATATTATATTTTTTTATTTTTATTTTTTCATGTTCATTCATGTCCACCTGCTTCGTAATAACTCGAGAACGCGTTCTCTTAAAGTGCTGAAATTTTGCACACGGACTTTAAAAAACAGCAATAAATTTAAGTTCGAAAATGGGACCAATCGGGAAACTCCTTCGAAGGAATGCCATACAAAAATTTCATTTTTCAATATATATTTGAAAACTGCCTGAGCACGTCGTCTGCATGTAGAGCTCAAATTTTGTACACCGCCTTTTCATAAAAACTCCAAACGCAAGTTCAAAGATGGACTGAATCCGTCAACTCTTTCTTAGTGTTTCCATACAAAGCTTAAGTTTTTGACTATATATTTCGACACTGGCTGAGAACACGTCAACGTGATGACCTGAAATTTTGTCCATGGTGTTTTCATAAAAATGTAAATAAAATTTCAGAAGAAACTAAATCGGGCAACTCCTTCTTTGTGTTGCCATAGAAAACTTTGGTTTTTTACTTTATTTAACTTTTATTTCATCTAGGGTAAAATACTATTATACAATTAGACCAATTATAACTTTTTCTCTTGATAAGGCTAGAATTAGTCGTTGCTTAAACACAGTTTCTACAGATATAAAAATAGCCAGAGTTGAATGTTTAAAAAGAAATATCTTTTCTATGTACTGAATGTAATTATGCAATGATTTGTCTACAGATTTATATCCCTTTAAAATACGCTTCATCCGAACGATAAATTTCTATTAAAAGTGGCCTTCTCAAAGCACTTCTATTAATGCTGCGTATAAAATTAGGTCCGCTCTTTATTTTTATAAAATAGAAAATCAGGTTGAATAAATAAAGTGTCCCATCTTAATTACTACCGCAGAATACATTAATATATATGGAACTATATTCTTATGGAAGCATTCCCAAACTTGCATATGCCCGGGGAAATTTTAATAACATTTTTACAACTTTTTTTGATATGAAATGTATGGCTTTCTTCTGGCACCTTCCCGAAAACCGTCGTGTATATTTCGGCCTTCAAAAACATACAAAAAAAGCCTATAGAACGTCCTGTTTGAAATATGCAAGTCTGACAATTCCAATATACCAATATCTGCACAAAGAACTCAAAATAAATTTTCACTGAACCCTTACGGGCTTTTTCACTTGACTAATTCTAAAACCTGTACCGGGCATCACATGTTATATGAATTGATATCCAGAGAGAAAGAGAGGGAGTACGATAAAATTGTTTTCCACACCCATGCAGGATATGGATGCAACACTGTACAGTTTTCCTCCAACCCGACAACAATCAATTTCACTTGGAATTGACATGTGAAATTGTTGACACGAACATGATTACCATTAGCACCTGCCAATTATTATATAATATGTACCGTATATGACCGACAGATGCGTGTTGATTTTCCGTTCCCAGAGATATTTATATGTTTTTGTGAAAGGGCATTTGGGATTCGCCAGATGTTTTAAGGTAAATAATTACAAGTAGATACTTAGCAAATAGTCATTTTTGGATGGACTAATGTTTAATATTTTGCTGAGACTGTTTCTATATTCTCGCTATAATGTGGTATATTTTGCGATAGTGTTTGTCATTTTAAATGCTTACATTCTGCTATTCATTTTGTAATTGTTGCATTCTTCCAAGTGCAGATGAGATGTTATCCACACCTACTTTTTATACCATGCTTAACACATTCGCAGACAGTAAAAATTGCAATGAGCTGCAAAAATTGAAAAGAGATTTAGAACTTAAATTCATTGTGATATTCAAATTTTGATTAGTCTCATTTTATCCGACTGCTCAGAATATCATAGTTTAATAGTTATATTACTATGAATGCTATGGCATCCATAATTTCAAAAATTCAAAGCTATATAGAAGTGAATGTAGCATTCATGTCATTATAAATCACAAAGAAAATGAATTATACACCATTCACGGCCGCGAACGTGTTAAGAATAATAAAGCCATCCATTTAATTTACTCAAAACTGTGTGTAACCGATTTCATGATATTTGTCCTTTTCTGTATCTATTAACTAGCAGCAAGGTCTTCAATTTCATGAGTACAACCAAAACCCTCGAGAAATACTTGCCAAGCCATGAAAAAGAAATTTATATGTGTGCGTGCAGGTACGATTCTCTCAAATGCTCTTCATTGATACTTATGGAAAAGTCACTAGATACAGGTATGATTATGTTATATAGACTAAACTACTGAAATTTAGATCCCAGTCAACGATTTTGATTAAGGATTACTTTTCAATATAGTACATAAATATTCACAAAAAGATAAATCTATAATAAAAATAAATTTAGAAATCAAAATTAACAAACTCTAGGTTAGGTTAGTTTAGAGTGATGGCCATCGCGCGAACACCTGCGATCAGCCTCACTTAGACCAATTGTGGTCCATTGTGATAAGAAACCCGAGTTTTGCTATTTAAATAAATTTTTATTATAGATTTAGCTTTTTGTTACTAAATCCTATTTTAATAGCTAGCCTCCAATGGGATGCAGGTCCATACATTATAGTTTTTCTGACGATTATAATATCAATAATGGGTCGTCGACAGTGTTTTGTATTGAGGCTAAACCATAAAATTCGTTTTCAAGACGGAGTGCCACGAGGATCTCTTTTAGACCTTTACTGTTGCACTTAAAAAAAATCATTAGTTAAAACCACAAATCACAATTGGTTTATTGTACGTTAGCAATTCCTTCAAATTCATTTGGAAAAACAATTATGTGATTAATTAAATTGTAAATGCTCATTGTTTAAAATTTCTAATTAGAATTAGTTAATTTGCCCTTAGTTGTTTTGCAAAATACTGAAGTTTTTGTTTGTAATACAGTGAGTTTTGTTAACAATCATTTGATCATAAGTTAATTTAACATATTACAGAAGAGGTATTATTAAAAATAAATATATATATATAAATATACAGGTTGTCCCGTATGTGGTCTGGCACCTGAAGGTTACAGATAGGTCATGCTTAGACAAACAAAAACTTTGTATTGATGGGGGAGGGGAAATCGTAATGGTTTCCGAGATAACGGGACTTTACGATATTTGGGTATGTTTTATAGATCACCCTGTAACTTCTGAACGTTACACCCTATGATGATGATATAAACATTGGTAGATAGATAATCGTTGGACATTTCCAATGTTCTATAAATTTTTGCCTCACCCTTAAAATTTTGAAGTTATGGCTTAACAAATTTAAAATTTCGGAATTTTTACTCGTTGTTTTTTATTTAACTACTATTTTTATCAAAAAGCACGTCATCACTATCAATACTTCATATTGAACTTAAAAAGCCCAAAACCTTAGCTTTAAAATGACCTGTCATACTCTGTACCCAAAATGTAACCCTTTCTGCGTTTTTTGCACTTTTTCTTAAGCATCTCCAGCGAAAATGGCTGAAAATGGTCAGTACCAAAAGATAATTGCCTACTTCCCGGCAGTTATTGAATTTCTTCACCCATTTTCGCTGTATATGCTTAAGAAAAAGTGCAAAAAACGAAAAAAGGGCTACATTTTCGGTAAAGAGTGTGGTAAGTCTTTTAAAGCTAAGGTTTTGGGCTTCTTAAATCTAATATGAAAAATTGATATTGATGACGTTTTTTTTTATAAAAATAGTAGTTAAATAAAAAGCAACGAGTAAAAATTCCGAAATTTTAAATTTGTTGCGGCATAACTTCAAAACGGAAAGGATGAGATGTGTAGACCATTGGAAAATTCCAACGATTATCTATCTACCAAAGTGTAAATCATTATCAGAGGGTGTAACGTTCAGAAGTTACAGGGTGATCTACAAAAACATACCCATATATTTTAAATAACCCTTATCACGGAAACCGTTACGATTTCCCCTTCCCCACCCATACAATTTTTTGTTTGTCTAAGCATGATCTATCCGTAGCCTTCGGGTGCCAGACCACATACGGGACACCCGTATAAAATATATAGTTATTAATTTTTTCGCAGGAACAAGGGAACTATTTGTTTGTTTGTCAGATTATGATTTGTTATATTAGCAAAATTATGTATTTCATAAGTTCAACAAATAAATTGATAGATTTTTTAAATATGTATTATGTAACCTCACAATTTTCTAAATTAAAAAAATACATTAGTTGATATGAATAATATAATTCACCATTAGTTTAAATTTTAATTCATCATCTTTAACAATTATTTTAAAGCCTGAAATCTCATAGATAATACTGAGTTTGTCCTATCGCTTGTAAACAAGTAAAAAAGCTAGAATTGGTCTAAGACCAATTCTTATGATACCCTAGATGAATGCCCATAATAAATTTCGTATGGTCACCGATCTATTCAAGTTTGATTTGTTGTATACCTAAAACGGGTTAAAAACGATAATTATAATTAATAATTATCATTTTTAAAAAATTGGAGAATATTCATAAATATTTCATAAATAGAAATAAGCTAATCATGCTCAAAACATGGTTAGCTTATCTCTCTACAAGGCGAAGAAATTGCCATCAGCAATTTCTCAAATTCCTTTGCAACAAATAAAAATAGTTTTCCCACAAAACGACTTGGGAAAAATAAAAGTTTTAAATTTCAACCCAAGTCGTTTCAATGAAAAAAAAGCCCCACGACAAATCTTACCTTCAGTAAGATTTGCCGTAAATACGATATGTATGCACATATATACATACATACATATCGGGCGCATGAAAATTTTACGTCGGTGAAGACTGAAACGATCAAGTCTTCACCGAAAAAAGCTCTTATCAGCAAATTGTCGCGAGCTGCATACATTATGATCGCAACAATGCATGCACGGTAGCAAGACGATGGTTGATATTTATGAAAATATCAAATTTCAATTTCAACCATCGTTCGTCGCGATAATTCTGGGCATGTTTAAACATGCCCAGCGTAAAATAATTTTCTCAGGATAGGAATGCTAATTAAGCATTTTCCTATCCTGAACGAAGAGACAAATTGAAAAATCTAAGTCTCGAGACAGTCGGTTTTTAGATTTGGTTTTTTGAACATCGTCGGGATAGTCTCGAGTAAAGATTAAAGTTTGCTTTTCCTAAGTTCTCAAAAAAAAAAGAAAAGTTAAATTAAAAGAAAAAAGGAAAGGAAGGTTTGGATACGGTTCGGTACTAAGTGGTTTATACCCCGGATTTCAGTAACAAGTGTGAACATTGATCCGAAGATATTTTGTCAGCAGAACAAAATATATAATAAAAGTTTCTAGAAAATAATTATTGTGATTGTATATGAATAGTGTGAGGTTGTAAACCATATATAAGTGTGAAATTGTACACCAGATACGGAATTAAAAATAAAGAGAACGTAAAGAAACACAATCGCAAGGTGAATGTTTGTCATTTATCCAGGTAATTAACCCAACGAGTGAAATATATAACAAATTGGCGCAGCCGATAGGATTGAGGAAGCTTGATCTAGCTAAAACGATCGTAAAAGCTTGAAAAGCCTTAATCCTTCGAACCTAAGGGGTCCCATTGACTAAGCCACTCAGGCCAAGTCACCCCCAACACTCGGGTAGATACCATCTCTAGGCGCCTCTGCTCCAGGCGGGCAAGCGTTCACCCCAATTAGTGCACAAGCACCACCGAGGGATACCAGTGAACAGTCCACAGAGGAAGAGGAGAAATATCTCGAGCTCCCCCATAAGGACGAATACAGATCAGCCAGGACACAGCTCGATAAGCAGCCTGAAGTTCCAGCCAAGCAGATAACGAAACACTAGCAGTCAACGATCCTGAGTTGAAGAGGAAATCGAAGACGGCTCGTAAGCCCCCTTTTCAACTAGATCCAGGGGAAGTTAAGACGGCCCAAAGGCCCCCCCCAGCTGCAAAACAAACCGAAATTAACCGACCAAGGATTGAGAGGGAACTCGAAGGCGGTTAAAGAAACCCCCTCTCAATCACAGCAAAGGGACTTAAGCAGGCAAGGAGCCCCCCTTTCACAAAACAGCGCATCATATGCCAGCCGACAATCCTGCTCTACCTCAACAGGAAACAGACGCAGCAGCGAGGGAAAACTCTCCATCTTTAGCCGACGCGGGATCAACCCCAGGTGCCAATACACAGCACGCCGGTGAAGGTACATCATCTGCTGCAGGAGATAAATCTCCACAGTTATCGCCAACAGGACCTCGACTCAGAAGCGGGACCGTTCTGCCAGGTCTCAATAGACAAGTAAGTCTTGATAAATTTTTAACAAAATTGTACGAGAGAGCGCGAGATTCAGGTACGCTAGCCATTACTCAGTGTGATTCACTCAGCAAAAAACTGAGTCAAACCCGCGAAGTTAGACTCGCACAAATACAGACACTGAAGGAAAATACAGTTCGGTTCCGTGAGGAACTAAGTAGGTTCGCTGAATCCACGCGCTCCCTCCCAGTAGATAAAGAGAGTACTGAAACTCCAAATTTAGACTTAGAGAAGAATAAGAGTGTTAGGTTAAGTGAAAGTGCAAATAGTGATAGTGACAGTGACGGTGAAGCAGCTGAGCCAACTCCTGAAGATCTGCTAATAGATTGGCTCGAAGAATCCTTAACGGAAGTCAGCCCAGAAACAAGCCCAGTTAGTCCACCCAAATTAAAATTTCCAGTCAATAGACTAAACGCAATGGTGGACTACGCTAAGGTAGCTAAGCTCACAGCTCAACTCGTCCCCTTATTTTCGGGTGAAAGTACCCCACAATTGGGACGAGAGCTACAAACCTTCATTGGCTGCTGCAAACAAACTATGCAGTGCCTAAATAATGAGGAAAAAGTGGCTTTCATTCAGGTCCTTCCCACAAGACTCAGAGGTGACGCATACCAATTATTCCCTTCAGACGTCCCTGCTTCATTTAGTGAAGTAGAGGAACGTCTAAATAGAACATACCTTCCCCGTGAGACATACCAAGAGTTAGTGAATAAGTTAATCACTACTAGGCAAAACCCGTTAGAATCTCTCACTGTGTTCATCACAAGACTGAAACAGTTGTTGACGATTTGCAACGAGGCAGCGACACAGAAGTATGGAGCTGAGGCAGTCCCTGCTGTGAAAACACAGCTGATGGATTTTGCCAAGAACGCTTTGAAAAATGGAGTAACTAACCCACACCTGTGTCAATATTTGCTCACGCAGGGAGAAGGTGATTTAGAAGCATTAATTCAAAAGGCCCTGGACATGGAGAAACTACAACAAAGTGCTACATTCGTCCAGACTCCTCTGGTACAAGCTCCTCCAATGGCTCCAGTAGACCCAGATCTACGAGTGAGAGCTTACTATAGAGCTCCTTACTATCAAATGCCATCTACACCTATGTTCGCATCTCCTCGAGCTCCAAACCCACATCAGTTTTCACGCAATGTGAATAATCCAGGTTCATCACAGTCACGGCAAAGGCCATTTACAAACACTGATGCCAGAAACTCGGATACAGATGCACTGGTCCGTAACATCACGTGTAATTTCTGCCAGCGAAAGGGTCATACGTATTCAGATTGCCTTAAGCGCAAGAACACCCCTTTCTGCTCAAACTGCAAAATCTATGGACATGACGTCCGTGATTGCAGAAAAACACAACAGACGCAACAAATTGTTCCTTCACGCCTCTCCAATAGATCTACACAAGAGCAACACAACACAAAAAGTCCTCAAGTCTTCAACATAAGACTCAAATGCACCTTTTGTGGTCGCCGAGGACACGCAGACGAAGATTGCCGCCAAAAGAAAAAATGGGAAGCCCGGAGACAGGGAAACGACATGCAGTCGACCCAAAACTCCCCGGCTCGACTTTAAACCCACAACGCAAATTAAAAGGGTCACCTCAAGCGCCCGAATCCGGTGTCCCTACAGTGAAACTTCCACTGGACATAAGCCTTAACGGCCATACAAAACTAGTAGTGGACACTGGCGCTGAGGTTAGTATTATTAAGAAAAGAGCAATTAAAAACCTCAATATAATAAATTCCTATGAGGCATGCACTTTACAGACCCCTTTTGGAACCGGAAAGACATTGGGAAATTGCAAGGGCAACTTCAATTTTAAAAATAAAATTCCCTGCAAGTTTCAGGTGGTACAAAACCTGCCAAGTCTTTCCGATGACGGCCTATTAGGAAACGATTTCCTATCAAACAATTGTAATGTTGAAGGCCCAAATAAAGCACTCAAGTTTCCTTGTACGGAAACAAATCCCGAAGAGTTTACTGTGCCCTTGTCATGCAAAACGGACAAGCTGTATTCCAGAAAAGCAGTCGAAGTGAGGTCACTTGTAGAAAAGATGGAACCTAAACAGGTTAAGCTATCTACATGCAGTGTCTCCAAGGCATCTCAAAAGAGTAATGCTGGCTGCCAGGTTCAACAAGAGCCGACGGAATGCGAAAAGAGCTGTCTGGGTGATCAAGAATCCTGCGAAATGAGGCAGCATCTGGTTACTTTAGAGGAACCAATATGCATATCTGCTAGGTCACAAATGATCACCACAGTCCCGTTGCAAGTGAAGGAAGAAATGCTCTGTCTATCGAAAGAGATGGGCGATGGAGTCTCCCTACTGGGAAAGAAACAGTGCTAGTTGCCATACTCAACATTAACAATTTCCAAGTAGTCATCAACAGTTTATTGTTACAACTGCTCCCTATACATGACTACGCCGTCATCCCAATAGGAGAAGCCACTGATACACAACACGTTCTCACGCCAAATAAATCGCAAGCGAGTAACACGAACATCAGTGAGCTTCCCAAGGCGGAACAGAAGTCAAACAAGACTTCCTCCTCAAAAATACCTAGATATATGTTACTACAGTGGCCCCAGAACCCCATTCAAGACGCGTGCGAGCTCAGTAAGACCCGAGTAGAGGCAAAAATGACTCCACCGTCCAAGAAAATAAGTTACAAAAATTTTACATGGCCCCATAGCCAAACTAGAGATGCGAGCGAGCTCCAGAAGCCGACAAGCAAAATGCAGCTGACTCCTCCATCCAATATACCTAGATGTAAGATAACAACAAGGATAAGAAGCCCCACAACAGGTGCGTGTGAGCTCAGTAAGACCTATTCTCAGGCAAAGACGACTCCACCTCCCAACAAAGTTAGTGTTAAGAAACAACAGTGGCCCAAGAGCCCCAGCAACCGTGCGTGCGAGCTCAGTAAGACCTATTTAAAGGCAAGGTCGACTCCACCACTTAATAAGATTAGTATTAAGAATAAAAAGTGGCCAATAAGCCCGATAAAAGACGCGTGCGAGATCCGTAAGACCTCATTGAAGGCAAAGTTGGGTCCACCGTCAAATAGTATTAAGAAAACCAATTCTTCAAGGCCCATAAGCCAGAATACGAATACGTGCGAGTACTCGGACCAATCAAAAGTACCCATAAAACATGGTACTCCACCATTAAAATTGCAGGAAGCCCTTTCCCTGCCATCTAGTAATGTAAGTAAAACAGATAGTAAGTACACAGCCCCACAAAGTGAGAAAAGAAACGTAAGCTTTTCGGAAAACACAGCTATCTTACAACACGTAAGATACTTATTTCCGGATCAGGAAGATCCCACGTATACTCCGCGAGTCAACAGGCTAGACCAAGAGCTCAGCCTGGACCCAAATCTAAACGCGGAAGAAAAAGCTGCGATATCCGAACTCTGTTATGAGTACAACGATATCTTTTACCTTAAAGGTGACAAGCTGACATATACAAATGCTATCACCCACAATATCCCTTTAATACAAGACCAAGCGCCCATAAACCAAGAGGCCTACAGATTATCAGAAACCCAGAGACAAGTAATCAACGAGCAATTAAGAGAAATGCTAGACAACGGGATAGTCCAAACTAGCAAAAGCCCTTGGAATTCACCCTTATTAGTAGTCCCCAAAAAGGCGGGACCCGATTTTCGTAAATTGAACGAAAAGACAATTGGCGATGCAATTCCGCTACCACGAATCGAGGATATTCTTGACCAACTAGGTCAGGTCAGGTACTTTACCATTCTCGATTTGGCCAACGGCTATCACCAAGTCTTAGTCGACAAAAAGGATCGACATAAGACCGCCTTTAGCACTAATTACGGGCACTACGAATTTAAGCGTATGCCACTCGGACTCAAAGGAGCTCCTGCTACATTCCAACGCCTCATGAACTTCGTTCTGACAGGCCTACAAGGCCTCGAATGTTTCGTTTATCTTGACGACATCGTCATTTATGGTAAGAACCTAAATGACCACAATAATAAGCTTCGCAAAGAAATTGAGAGAAAACAACCTCAAACTGCAGCCAGAGAAGTGCCAGTTCTTGAGACGAGAAGTTGTTTACCTAGGGCACAAATGCTCTAGCGAAGGTGCATTACCAGACCCCAGCAAAACGGCCTGCGTCCAGACATTCCCTGTTCCAAGAACAGTAAGGCAAGTACAGTCCTTTTTGGGACTTGCCAATTATTACAGGAAGTTCATTCCGGACTTCTCTAAAATCGTTCGTCCAATAACGAATCTGCTCCGAAAGGATGTAAAATTCACTGGGACCGAGAAATGGCAAGAGGCATTCCAAAGCATTAAAAATGCCCTAATTTCCCCACCGCTTTTAATCTATCCAGATTTTACAAAGCCATTTAATCTCACAACGGACGCCAGTAACGAGGCTTTAGGAGCTGTACTTTCCCAAGGAGAAGTGGGAAAAGACCAGCCTATCGCCTATGCAAGCCGAACGCTAAACACAGCCGAGAAAAACTACTCCACTATTGAAAAGGAGTTATTGGCTATAGTCTGGGCAACTAGAAATTTCCGATGCTATCTCCAAGGCAGGAAATTCACGGTCTACACTGACCACAAGCCTCTCAGAGGAGTCTTTAATGTTAAAGACCCAACTTCCCGTTTGGTGAGACGAAAATAATCCCCCAAATAAAAAGAAAACCAGGAAACCCGCTCACTGCTTCGCCGTGACCAGAGCTCAAAAACAGAAAGCCCAAGAGGCCAGTACGAGCCCCAGCGACGAAAAACAGCCCACGGCAGCGGAACATAAAGAAAATGAACCCCCAGAGGCAGAAATACAACCCCCGGCTACGCTTGAACAAGAAATATGTCCAGTCAAGGCACCTGAAATAATCACGAGCCCCAAGGAAGTTCAAACAATCCTAAAGGATTATCACGACTCTCCTTTCGGCGGCCATCAGGGTGTCATTAAGACCTATAAACGCATTAGACGCAAGTATTGGTGGAGACACATGCTTAGCGATATAGAAAGGTACATAAAGAATTGCCCTAAGTGCCAAACAATGAAAGCATCCCCACAATTCAAGATGCCCATGGTAATAACGGACATCGCAGAACAACCTTTCGACAAGGTTTACCTCGATATAGTAGGTCCACTAGAAGAGACCATATCAGGTAATAAATATATCTTAACTTTTCAAGATAACCTTACCAAATTTGTCGATTGGTATGCCATACCTAATGGAGAAGCAGTAACGGTGGCGCAAATCTTTTTCAATGAGATTGTCACGCGTTATCGCATTCCAAAGAGAATAGTCACCGATCAGGGAACTAATTTCCTGAGTGAGCTATTCAAGAAGGTCTGCAAGCTGCTAAAGGTAAAGAAGTTACAGACTTCCGCATACCATCCACAGTCTAATGGAGCACTAGAGCGTGCCCATAGATCATTAATCGAATATCTGCGTACAATCGTAGATGAAAATCCCAAAACATGGGATCAATTCCTACGAACCGCTGCATTCGTGTACAATAACAGTGTACACGAGGGTACTAAGCTAACCCCGATGGATTGATTGCCTTTACGGCTTCACAGCGGATGTCCCAACTAATTTGAAACGGGATCCTGAACCCGTTTATAACCACGAAAGTTATTATCATATGCTAAAATACAGATTACAAAAATCGTATGCCACGGCTCGCAAAAATCTCTTAGCCAGCAAACAACGCTCAAAGGCATATTACGACAAAGCAGTCAGGCCTCTCACTTTCCACCTAGGGGACAAAGTCCTCCTCAAAAGTGAAAGCCGTAAAAACAAACTGTCTCAAATCTGGGTTGGCCCATATCTGGTAATCAATGTACCCAGTCCAACAAACACTACCATAAAAATAGGCAAGCGGCAGGTTGTCGTCCACAACAACCGTTTGAAGCCCTATTATGAGTAGTATACTGGTACATATATCTTTAGCAAATAAGTTAGGTCCATACTAAATTCTACAATTAAATTAAGTGCTATTAGAATTACCACAAAAAGCTTCCAGTATGACTAATTGACTAACGAAGCCTATCCTTCATTTTCTACAGAACATGAAGCACATATTGGTGTTAATATGCTGTTTCCATCTGGCAGCGGGACAAATACAAACGGAACCCTATACCATAAGTCCCCTGAACAATACAGGAATACTGTATGAGGATCTAGGAAAATTACAAGTCTACCATAGTACATGGAACATCTTAACTGAGATCAATCTAATGGAACTGGACAACCAAACGCTTATGGCAGAACAGGCGGAACCCTTAGTTCACCGACTATGTTCAAATCGCTCTCAAACGGATGAGCTATGCCTGGTTCAACAAAAACACGTTCATTCTCTCTTGGAAAATATCAAGAGAAGAACAAGTGTCATTCGAGAAGTGGTCCCAAAATCAAGATCAACAAGATCTATCTTTGATGGAATAGGGAATGCAATGCACTACCTATTCGGGACCATGGACAGCACTAATGAACAGGAAGTATACAGTCGACTCGAGGAGCTCGAAACAAATACAAAAGCACTAGCCGAGCTGGAAAGACAGCAGATCAGTGTAGTCAAAACTACACTACAGCAAATTCAAAAGCCATTGACATCTCTGCAGGAAAGACAACGTCAAATAAATCTCCATGTAAATAGAATGCAAAACATAACGGATGATTTACTGATGAGATAATTGAGACAGGAAATAATTTCAAGCCTGACCTTACAAATTGTCGAGATTGAGTACAGGCAGCAAGCCTTACTCGACATAATAATCGCCAGTAAAAATCACCAGTTACATCCGCTAGTGGTGTCTCCCAAAAGTCTATTACAGATATACCACAAGTCCCACGCTACTAGTCCAGATACACAAAATTGTCTCTCCCTGCTATATCAGACAGCGGAAACAAAGGCTCGTCTAGTCCAAGACAAATTAGTCATTCGAATACAACTTCCGATTTTCAATCTACCACAAATGAAGTTGTATAGAGTACACAGTTTTCCCATACATATTAACAACAAACAATCATTGGTACCCGATATACAGTACTCGCACGTAGCGCACCAGGTACAGACACAAGATATCCTATTATTAAAAACACAAGATCTTAAAAGCTTTAAAAAGATTACCCAATATTCCAAAGAGGACACTTACATCGCTAAGCTAGGCATTCCCGTAACAAAGGCAACTCTGTCCAAAGAATGCATAGTGAAGCTGCTCTTTAATCCATTAAAGGAAGAGCCTCAGTGCCATTTCAGTGCACAAATACCTCCTAGAGACCTGCTTATCAAATTAAGTAAACCCAATTCGTGGATATTCTCGTTGATAGAACCTACAATTGTACACCTCCAGTGTACCCAACAATTTTTAACTTCAAAGATTGAAGGTCAAGGAATAATCACTATCAACCATCCCTGCCAATTGCAAGTAGGATCCCAAATCCTACACTATGAGGCAGAGAATATCCAGTCATTGAGTCTCAAACAACCCAACTACTTCCCAAATATCGCTCCATTAGAGCAAGTGGTAGAAAAATATCTCAATGAAACCAAAAACAAAGTACAGTCTGAAAAAATACAGACAGAACTATATTCAGGAGATGACACTAACAGCATCATCCTAGAAGGTACCCAGTCATTAAAAGAACTGGACGAAAAATTACAAAAAATAGTTCCTCATATCAGTCACCACCCTACACATGTCCTAGCGGCAACATCAGTATCCTTAACTGGAGTTGCCATCACATGTATGGTACTGTACCTGGTCGCCAAATGGCTAGTCCCATTCATTAGAAATTACCGTTCAGGCAAATCCGAGAAAACCATAGAGGCGGAGGAACCAATCGAACAAATCGAAATAATCGAACCTACCCCTCTCAAAAGGACCCGCACCCTACCACCTGCTAGGTCAGTGCAAGTGGTCTAATGTTACCACTTCAAACGGTCACATAAAAAGGAGCACTATCACAAATAGTTTAGCACATAGAAAATAAATGTAAGTGGTTTCTACAAACCACAAAAAACCAATTAGTACTAATAAAATAATAATAAAAAGAAAAGGGGAGAGGACATACATAAACAATTATTAAAGCATAGATGTAAGGAAAACTAGTTGAATAAAAACATATACACATATATATACAAAGTAAAAAAAAAAACGAAACCCTCCCCCGCTAGGGTTAAATAATAATTAAAAAATACTAAATAATATAAAAATATAAGTATTATTATTATTAGCCTAGAATAAAAATTAAATAACCACTAACTTTAGAACGTAACAGATATACAAGTGTAACAGAAAAAAATATGTAACATACAAAAAAAAAAAGTAGAAACATAGGAAAAATAAAATAGAGATAAGAATAGGAATAGATAATTAGAAGCAATTCTAGTAAATAACAAAAGAAAATTTTAAATAGAAACTAAGACAATATGTAAACCCGAAAACCTGTGCCAAACCAACCAATAGCCGAGCCACCGATATAGCGCCAACAACAACCTCCCCTGAGAATTATTCCTCTTCAAAGAATAATCCTCTTTTTCGCAGGGGGAAGGATTGTTGTATACCTAAAACGGGTTAAAAACGATAATTACCTTCAGTAAGATTTGCCGTAAATACGATATGTATGCACATATATACATACATACATATCGGGCGCATGAAAATTTTACGTCGGTGAAGACTGAAACGATCAAGTCTTCACCGAAAAAAGCTCTTATCAGCAAATTGTCGCGAGCTGCATACATTATGATCGCAACAATGTATGCACGGTAGCAAGACGATGGTTGATATTTATGAAAATATCAAATTTCAATTTCAACCATCGTTCGTCGCGATAATTCTGGGCATGTTTAAACATGCCCAGCGTAAAATAATTTTCTCAGGATAGGAATGCTAATTAAGCATTTTCCTATCCTGAGCGAAGAGACTTACGATTGAAAAATCTAAGTCTCGAGACAGTCGGTTTTTAGATTTGGTTTTTTGAACATCGTCGGGATAGTCTCGAGTAAAGATTAAAGTTTGCTTTTCCTAAGTTCTCAAAAAAAGAAAAGAAAAGTTAAATTAAAAGAAAAAAGGAAAGGAAGGTTTGGATACGGTTCGGTACTAAGTGGTTTATACCCCGGATTTCAGTAACAAGTGTGAACATTGATCCGAAAATATTTTGTCAGCAGAACAAAATATATAATAAAAGTTTCAAGAAAATAATTATTGTGATTGTATATGAATAGTGTGAGGTTGTAAACCATATATAAGTGTGAAATTGTACACCAGATACGGAATTAAAAATAAAGAGAACGTAAAGAAACACAATCGCAAGGTGAATGTTTGTCATTTATCCAGGTAATTAACCCAACGAGTGAAATATATAACAGATTTTTGAAGTTGTTTTTGGCATATATTTCTAGAACGGTTTGTCGCACAGAAAAATTAATTATAACCAATTTTATAAGATTTCGTATTCTGAAGAAGTTTTTAGTACAATAAAAATGTCTTGGACTGATCGTTTTCAAAGTATGCGTAAAAAACCTAAATTTTTATATGGCAACACCAATAAGGAGTTGCCCGATTTAGTCCATTTTTGACTTTTTATTTGATATTGTAGTAAAAACACCATACCCGAAATTTCAGCTCTCTAGGTCAACACGTTCTCAGGCAGTGTCCAAATATATAGCGGAAAACGAAATTTTTATATGGCAACCCCACGAAGGAGTTGCCCGATTTGTCTCATTTTCGAACTTAATTTTACTTTTTTTTTTTTAAAGTCCGTGTACAAAATTTCAGCCCGCTAAGTATACGCGTTCTCGAGTTATCGTGCGCACGGACGGACGGACATGCAAAAATCAAAATAACTTTTACTATTATGCGTGGGTGTCCAATCCATTTTGCTCTACCATCTTTATTTCGAGGTGTTACAAACGGAATGACAAACTTAGTATACCCCTATAGATTTCATCTAAGGTATAAAAAAAGGCTAGAATTATTCTACGACCAATTCTTATGATACCCGATCTATGCAAGTTAAACTTTTGAAGTGGTTTATCGCATATATTTCTAGAACGGTTCGTCGGACAGAAAAAATGATGATTAGCAAATTTACAGCATTTCATATTCAGAAGATATTTTTAGTACAATAAAAATGTCTAGGACTCATCGTTCTCGTAGTATATGTAAAAAACTTAAATTGTTATATGGCAACACCAAGAAAGGCTTGCCCGATTTACTCCATTTTGAAGTTTGATTTGCTATTATTAGGAAAATACCATGCACCAAATGTCAGCTCTCTATGTCGAAGGAGTTGCACGATTTATCTTATTTTCGCACTTAGTTTTACCTTTTTTTGTAAAGTCAGCGTACAAAATTTCAGGTCTGTAGGTACACGAGCTCTTGAGTTATCATGCGCACAGACGGCGGACAGATGGACGGACAGACGGACAGACAGACGGACATGCACCAAACAAAATAACTTTTAATATTATGCGTGGGTGTCCAATTCATTTTGCTCTACGATCTTTATTTCGAGGTGTTACAAACGGAATGACAAACTTAGTATACTCTATAGATTTCATCTATGGTTTAAAAATGGATTGGGAACCCACGCATAATATCTATGTACTAAAATTGATTTTTGCATGGCCGTCCGTTTGTTCGCTCATTCGTCCGTCTGCCAATAACTCGAGAATGCTTGACTTAAGAATTGAAATTCTGTATAAGGGGCGTTTTCGAAAAAATAAGAAATATAGTTTCATAAATGGAATAAATCTGGAATAAAATGGAATAAAGCATGGTGTTATCATACAAAAATTACCATATTTTAAGTGTACTGGGGAGACCGTTTAGGGCTGAATGAAGAAAAATAACCAACGTGATGTTTAATATTGGAGACAAAATGATTTTAAATGAAAAAATCAATATTTTAGTAATTAAATTTGGAAATAAAAGTTGCACTTTCACTATAATGATTTTATGCAAGATATTTTAAGAATAATTATAAATATTTTTATTTAAGTACGAATCTTTAAGTACACTTTACTTTGAGTAAATTATAATGTAATAAATGTTTATTAATGTTTAATAATTTGAATTTGAATTTGAATATATCGTTTATTTTATCTTAACGCTTAATCATCACAATAGACATGTTTTTTTAGTCCATCAGGTACATAAAGAAACAAAATTTGATGGTTTTCCAATATGCAAGCATTCAACATATAATTGTCCGTTAGAAAAACATGAATTTTCTAGATTCAATCCGCATATTATACCCATTGTTTGTCCTTGCTACTTATTTACCGCAAAATCCAAACGAATGGGGATTTGTAAAAAAATTGAATTGAACTGGTACATCGTGTGCGGCAGTAAAATATTGCCTCCTCTGAATTTTTCGTTTAATATGGTCGCTTCAATGACATTTCCCATAATTTTTTTTAACAAACTAATCTTGTTCAATTCCAAATTACGGGTGCATTTAAGATTCGAAGCAAAATTATGGGTGAACCAAATTTCAAACGTAATTCATGTAGTGGAAGTCCCCGTAAATCGAATGAATTTAAGAATTCAGTGACACAATTGATTTAATCAAAATTAATTCGACAGGAGAAGTTTATTGTGAGTTGCAATGTATGGACACCTCGCCATAAGGAATATTACTTTAAGGCACGTTTTTTAATGCTTTTTTGGAAATATCTGTTTACGGGAAAATAAAATTCAATCGGTTTGATTTTTAATATGTTATTAATAGTATCTAATATAACAAAATGGTGGGCTTCGAAAAAAAAGTGCCTTTTTTTAGTGGAAATCGGGCTGTAAAATGGAAAGCTAGGGACGAAAAAAAAGATCCTAATTCCAGCGAGAGCAATTGATGAGTAGAATAACATATCCAAATTTCAGCCCAAGCGGTTGGATAGAAAATTTTTTTATTACCCCGGCCGACCGTAAAAACGTTGTATCGAGAAAAGCGCGTTTAAAGTT
This sequence comes from Dioctria linearis, assembly GCA_963930735.1. NCBI lineage: Eukaryota > Metazoa > Arthropoda > Insecta > Diptera > Asilidae > Dioctria > Dioctria linearis. Next base: position 130,189,896 of record OZ005744.1, on the reverse strand, counting down.
TCCTTTCCAATCCATTTTTACGCTTCTCGAAGGTATTTACGCACAAAGTAACGAGCGTGCACTGACTGTTCATTTTGAATTTCGATATAACTGAGCTCCAAAATATATGTATGTGAAGAAGCAGGTAAAACTTTTAGAATGCACAAAGGTATCGGACGCTCGAGGCAGGTATAAACAGTTTTCTCGGCACGCACTACTACTAAGCGCTCACGCATATGTGCTATAATGAGGAACGGATCCAGCTAGGCGGCGGGGGGTACGCCCCCCCGCCCTGAAGACGACTAAAAAAAATTGCAGTAGATCTTCTGAATTTTTTCTAACAAAATGATTCACAACTACTGCAGCTTTTGTAAAAAACGGAACAATTTCTGGAAGCGTTCAATATGATACATTAAGGTACGCAGGCCCTAGCTAGCACCTTGGCCTTCAGTCATGGTTGTTGAAGCCTATAGAGAAAACAGGAAGCGCGGATACCTTTACATGAGCTTCGCTTTGCTCGGGATGTTTGAAGCAAAACAGAGCCTATTCATGTTATCACGATGGAAGGTTCGTTTTAACTGAAAACAGCTGCCAGAGGGTCTCCGATAAGCATTCCATGTAAAGACGGCTTCTTAGAACATTATCGGCGCGGCGAAACGTTAAATAAAAACAAAATAAATCCGCAGATTAGGCAAGTCTCAATCAGTAGCCTAGAGAATTTGATTGGTCGGTCTGTTTTGCTTCAAGGGATGTTGATGAACGCACATTCTACTTTAGTACAATTCTAAGTCTTGAGCATGCGTGAATACATTTGGTAGTTACACAGCAGATCTTCACATTAGCAAAATCGCTTTTGGTGTAACGATAAGTACAACCAAGCAATTAAAGTAAAATAATCTTTTTTCGCACCTATCAAGTGTATCCAAGTCCAGAACTAAAAGACTATCCAAAGAGAAAAAATTGTTTTGACCAGAATGTTAGAATATTGGCAAGACGCAAAGGCAGCAAAGGTTTCTCGTCCCATATCAGAACTATCAGGAGCAACTTCAGCAGTTCCTCTATTCCTTCACTACTTTACAATGAAGTGATTGTTGACTCCCTGAATAAAACTTATATTTAGACTGTTAGATTCACTTCAAATTCTCCTTTTCCAACTACTTTACACCTTCATTGTAGATGTGTAAAAAGTCAATACGCTTCCATACGAGAGATATGTTCAAGGTCCTTAAGAAGATCAACGTCTCCATGGCTGCAAGTCCTGATAGTTTCAAGCCCCCTGTTGAATCTGCAATGGTTTTTGAAGATTATAAATAAGCGAATGATAGAGTGAAACGAGAATGCGAATAATTGCAAATGCAAATGATGAATACTGAACGTTTAATGTTAATTATTCAGTTTATTGCCGAGTTACAAAATTCTTATGCGAATGCTTCAATGGTACAATGACAAGTGAGTTTAAAATTCTAAGGCAAGAAGACAAGACCTTTTAGTAAGGCATTGCCAATACAAATTTTCCTTCAATTATAACATACAATGAAGTTCTTCCAGTTTCGAAATATAACAATTTAAGGCTTAAAATTCATGAACTTATTTCAATTAAAATAATAATAATGATACTACAAATTAATCATACTCCCCGCCTTGGAAGTTCTTGCTTCCAACTATTCTTCCATGGGTAGTGGACATAGGCCGGTAATCGCTCGTCTGAATGTTCCCGTGGGCGTTCTTACATGTACTACTCTGACAAAACCGTCATAGCCAGGATGAACAGCCACAATTCGTCCAAGTCTCCATTTCATGGGCGACAAATTTTCATCCTTGATAAGGACCGTAGCATTTACTTGCGCATTGGGACTTGAACAATTCCATTTGTGGCGGTGTTGCAGGGATTGAAGGTACTCCTTACTTCATCTAAGCCAAAAGTGCTGCTTTATATAATTAATACGATTCCATCTGGAAATATTATTAATATTAGTATCGGAGCTTATATAGGGTTCACATATTTCAGCTAAAGGGGCTCCAGTTAAAAAATGACGCGGAGTTAATGCTTCCAGGTCGTTTGGATCATCGGAAAATGGAGTGATAGGTCTCGAATTAAGAATAGCCTCCACGTGGAAGATGAGCGTTTGAAATTCTTCTAGTGTTAATAAAACTGGTGATGCAATTCGACGAATGTGGAACTTGGCGGATTTTACAGCCGCCTCCCAAAGACCACCGAAGTGTGGTGATCTGGGAGGAATGAATTTCCATTCAATGTTGTCTTCTAGACACAGTCTTTTAATTTTATTGTTATGCGATGATGATAAGAATAATTTCTTCAATTCCTTTAGTTGATTGTTGGCGCCTACAAAATTGGTAGCATTGTCGGAGAAGATTGTAGATATTTTACCTCTTCTCGCTATAAATCTCCTTAGCGCTGCTAAAAAACCGTCAGTGGTACAAACATATGACTTTCTGGGTGATCGTCCCCTGACTAGTGATGTTATATAAAACGGCCCACAGTAATCCACCCCGGTGTAGCAAAATGGCTTACTGGGTCTTACGCGTTCTGGGGGTAGATCAGCAATGAATTGCTGAAAGCACCTTGGTTTAGCACGGAAGCACGCAATACATTTGTGTATAATGTACAATATCCTTTCCCCTGATTGGCCAGTAGCGCTTACGAATGATGCTGAGGAGAGTTTGACAACCCGCATGCAAGTTTTTTCGATGATAGTGAGCTACGATCGTCTTCGTCAGCGAACTAGATTTTGGTAAGATGATTTGATGTTTGGCATCGAAGTCTAATGAAGCATGTTTTAGTCTGCCGCCTACTCCAAAAATGGATTTAGTGACTTTAGTGGACTGCGCGATGAGATCGTCTTATTATTCATCATAGATTGATATTCTTGTGGACACTCACTCTTCTGCACAAGCTTGATTAATGCCCTTAGAGCGAAGTCTACTTCATGAACGCTCAACGTTGGTACAGAATTATTATGACTTCTTACCTTCATTGCGCGAATTTATGCCATTCTGAATGCAAGTGAATAGGAAGTGATTCATCCCAATTCAATTTTAGCGTCCACAACTTCTGTAGGAAAATTTTTGCCTTAAGCAGAACGGGATCTATTAACCCAAGGGGATCAAATATTTTCGGAATGATCGATAGAGCAGATCGTTTTGTTCTAGAAGTTGGTCGTCCAATGCTCTTGAATGTATAACAAAAGTGGTCATTTTCTGGGTGCCAAATCAAACCAAGCGTTTTTATAACATTGTCACCATTTATCCGTAGAAATTTTTCCTTGTCTGCATCATTGATATTTGTTAAGAGGACTTCGCTGTTAGAACACCATTTACGTAGGGCGAAGCCTCCTTACTTCAGCGACTGATATATTTCGAATTGAATGCGCAGGCCTTCCCCATTTGTATCACACCCACTGATCATATCAGCTACGTAAAAATCCCGCTGTAAAATAGCTGAACCTAATTGAAAGTTTCTTTCCTCATCTATAGCCAGTTGTTTCACACAGCGCGTTGCTAAGAATGAGGCTGGAGCCGTGCCATATGTTATCGTGTTGAGCCGATATACCCTTAAGGCTGCATCTTTCGCTGTTCGCCAAAATATGCATTGAAAATCCCTATCGGCATTGCTAACTTCGACTTAACGATACATCTTTGTTATATCCGCGGTTAGCGCAAATTTAAAACTTCGAAATCGCAACAAGATTTAATATAAATCGTTTTGAAGAACTGGCCCAGTCAATAATATATCATTTAGTGACTGGCCGGACGAAGTTTTGCAAGACGCATCGAATACGACTCGGAGCTTTGTACTCGTGCTTTCCGGCTTTAATTCACAGTGGTGCGGAATGAAATAATGTTGATTGGGGAGCCTGGTAATGGGTTCCATATGATGCAAGTCTATGTATTCTTGCATGAACTCCACGTATTGTTTGGATATTTCAGGTGATCTCGACAGCTTTGATTCTTGACTGTAGAAACGCCTCAAAACTATCTGTGACGAATTTCCTAATGATGCAGCGCCTATTCGAAAGGGCAGACTGACCCTGTATCTCCCAGACTCTAAACGACTATAATTTTTCAAAAAATGTTCTTCGCATTCTAAGTTTTCTCCTACTGGGGAATTCCCAGGCTGATAATGATTTTCTAATTCCCAAAACCTTCTAAGCAAACTGTTGAGCGATTGGTCTGCATCTGAATAATCACTCGAAGCAGCAGTTAGGCAAGCCGCTGTCGCTGATGGGCCCTTGTAAGCTCCTGACACAACCCTACCCAGCAATGTCTTTTGCAAGATGGGCTGGCCATCTCCCAATTTCATTTGACCAACGGCCAGAAGTTCAAAAAATAACGTCGCCCCGATAAGCAAGTCTATTCGATAGGGTTTATTGAAGTTAGGATCCGCTAATTGTATATTTGATGTTATTTTCAATCCATCAAGACTTATAAATTGGTTTGGTTGTGCGCTTGTTATGTTAGGCAAGATTATTGCTTCGACATTCATAGAGAAGTCGGAAAAATGGGACCTTATGCTAATGTCCGTTTTATATTTTGCGTTTGTTTGTGAGGTTGCAATACCTTCTATGGGAATCATCGTTTTAACTCGTTTAAGCCGAAGCTGTTGAACAAGTCGCTCCGACACGAAATGTAGTTGCGAGGCTGAATCAAGTAAGGCTCTGCAAGTGACAAAGGATCCGGTATGATCCTTCACCTTAATAAGCGCAGTTGCGAGAAATATGTGATGTGTAGTTTCTGTTTTCAAGAATGAAGTCGACGAAACGAACGCGAAATTGGATTGTGAATTTGAACCAATTAATTTGCCTTCTTGGGCTGATCCGAAGTAGTTATTGAAGATGAAAGCTTATTTTCAATTGGAGTTAAATTGTTTGAGGGCTTCGTAGCATTTGGCTTCTCTATGTATGTATGTGTACTAGTGTGTTATGTTTTTGGTTACAAGTACGACATCTACCAGACCTACACTGTTTGACTGAATGCCCTGGCTTTAAACAATTAATACACAAATTCAATTTCTTTACTTTAGTGACTCTTGTGGATGGATTCATAACTAAGAAGCCTTGACATGAACTTATAAAATGGTCTGTAGCTTTGCAGTATGTGCATAATGTATTGGTGTTAGTAGCAACAAATGTCATTTTCGAGGATTTTTGATTAGAATTATGTGGAAATGTGGTACTTGCCGATTTAGTCCTGTTATACCTTGAGGGCTCCGATATGTTGTCTAAAGCTCCGCAACGTTTATTGATGAATGTAGACAACTCATCCCAAGTCGGGATGGCTCCTAAAACTGCTTACTCTTCCCACTTAGCACGAGTACGGGAATCTAATTTACTTCCAATCAAATAAAAAATAAAGCCTTCTGCTATATCCTCCTTTGACCCTATACTTAATAGGGCGCTGAGGTGGGCATCCACAGTATCAGATAAGTATCGGAGATGCTCCACAGTGCCTTTATCTGCAGACGAAAGATTGAAAATATCTGCTAAATGCGCCTGAAATATTAGTCGTTTATTTTCATATCGTTTTTTTAATATTTTTAATGCTTCTTCATAATTACTATTTGTTACCTGCAGCGATTTTATTAGTCGAAATGATTCTTCGTTAAGACAGGACTTAAGGTGCTGGAACTTTTCAACACTGCTGAGTTCTGTCCTTTCACCAACCAATGTGTTGAACATCGCTATAAAATCAGACCAATCAGAATATTTACCTGTAAACTTTGTTAGTTGTAGCTTTAGCAAGCCAGAATTCGAATTCCGAGATGTTACTATAGTTCTATCTACATCAGCAATACTGAAGGAAGTGCGAGGTCGCAGTTTGTATATGGCGCTTAACATTTTTGATTTAATTGCACAACAAGACTCCTCATATACTTCACGCCTGTCTCCAGAACATTCAGCCTCATCTAGACACTCAATTATTGTCTGAAGTCCGAGACGAGTTTCCAGCTCTGACAATGTGAACGTACTGCACTTGCCATCGATGAGATTTTTCATTTTTGTTTGCTGCCCAGTGATTACGCCTCGCTGAGCACGTAAGTCTGCACAGGATTTTTTTGTTGCCGTGAATCATGCGCACTTTCGTCTCCGGAGCCAGATGTGGACATTTTGCTTGTACCAAATAGATAAATGGTTCAGAACTATCTTGTTATTATTGGCGCCTTGCTCCAATGCGCTCCAATAAATGAGATGAGCGCTCAGACACACGTACAATTTAATCTAATGATATTGTTGAAATCCGAAATTTTTTGTAGAATGGTGAATAATTATTTTGTTTGGCTTTCTAATTATTCACTTTACGATGCCAATTTTGTTATCTCGATGTTTTTATACACTCGATGACTTGAATTCTATGCACCTCACATCCGATATGCGTGATTTTTTATCCGGGTTTGAAGGACCTTTGTTGAATCTCCAATGGTTTTTGAAGATTATAAATAAGCGAAATGATAGAGCGAAACGAGAATGCGAATAATTGCAAATGCAAATGATGAATACTGAACGTTTAATGTTAATTATTCAGTTTATTGCCGAGTTACAAAATTCTTATGCGAATGCTACAATGGTACAATGACAAGTGAGTTTAAAATTCTAAGGCAAGAAGACAAGACCTTTTAGTAAGGCATTGCCAATACAAATTTTCCTTCAATTATAACATACAATGAAGTTCTTCCAGTTTCGAAATATAACAATTTAAGGCTTAAAATTCATGAACTTATTTCAATTAAAATAATAATAATGATATTACAAATTAATCACCACCGTTAAATAAAACCTGGGCCTCATTCTTGGCTAATGCTCTGCGAAAACTATTCCACTTGTCTTATTCAACAGAAAAATTTGCAATTTCTTGGAAAATAGGTCACGTTCAGCCTATTCCCAAAAAAAGAGAGGGTAGCGACCCCTTGAAGTTTCGAATTGGATATATCAATAACTCTAAATTAATGAAGTATGTAGTAACTAATCATCTCATCAACGATCGCTAATATGGCTTCCGATCTGGGTGCTCATGTTGAGACTTGCTAATTTTTCTTACGGAACGTTGGAACCGTAACCTTCACAATTTTGGCGCGTCCAATATAGTTGCCCTAGATATTTCAAATGCCTATCATAGTGTCTGGAGTTCAGCCCTTTGAGCCAAACTTAAAGCACTTGGGCTCACTCCTCCTCTTCTATTATGAATGTCAAGTGTTTTATCTGGTCGCTTAATACGGATTATATTAGATGGCGTTACATTTCAATCTCAGACAATAAATGCCGGCGTGCCTCAGGGCTGTGCTATCTCTCCATATCTCTTCGCAATTTTCATTAATGATATGCTTTCTCTTACTTTCAATCCCATCCATTGTTTTGCCGATGACAGTACCCTTGGTTTCGCTTGCTCCCTTGACACTCTTGGGGACTACAGAGGAAATGTCAGTCAGACTAGGCTGCACGATTACATCCTTGAGTAACCACCATGATAATATCCTCGCTTGGAGCAAACCGAATCGCATCGAATTCAGTAAATATAAGTTCCACAGCTGTTCCATCTCTTTAACACAAAATCATAATTTTTCCATTCCCGTTTCTTTTGATGGAGCACTTCTTGATGATACGCCGTCTTTATGCATTCTTGACATTAATATTTGCGGAATGTTTTGATCTGTACACACAACTCCTCTGTTGCCAATAAGAATCGAAATATCTTGAATTTCTGAAAAGGTGTAAGAAATAATTCAGCCCATCGATTCTAGCACTCCTCTTCAAGTCCTACATCAGACCTAGAATGGAATACAATATCCATATATAGGCCGGAGCTGGTCGCAGAGAGTTAGCTTCGTTGGATATTGTCAAAAAGAGAGCCTTCAGCTCATTGACGATGTGACAAAAACTTGTCATATGGACTTACCACCGCCGCAATGTTGGTTGCCTTGCGCTCCTACATGCATGATCAATGTTCTGATGAAATGTCTAGTCTTATCCCGGATTTCTCCATGTAATACTTGCACTGCAAGGCGCGCACATCCTTTTACACTTCAAAATACTTCCGATCGTGTGCGAACGTGGAACAGTCTCCAATCATCTGTCTTTCCTCCGGCATGCAATCTGCGAAAGTTTAAGGGTGACATACATCAGCACCATCGCCACCTTCCTAATGTTCCCTAATTCCTTTTGTTCAGAACTGAACATCTTTTTATTTAATAGCAGAATCATTTCGTTATACAAAAAAATATATTTTCAGTACAAAATAATTTCATCAGATAAAAAATACCTACGCATACAAGTCACTAAATCGGGACATATTTTCCAGCAGGCAATAAATGCAAGCTTTGCATTTTTTATAAGTTATTAACCTCGTGTCAATAATAATGTACAAAATTGCCGCGTTAACATTAAATTAGTATCTAGCATGAATAAATATCCAATATTGTAAATAAATGTTATGTTAGCAATAATTTAGTATTTAAATCATACCAGTACACGAATAAAGTTACAGTTTTCTTTTACACGCAAAGTGGTTATTTTTTGTCGACTCAAATTAAGTTTGAGTAATTTACAGTCTCATTACATGGTCCTTCGAACCGGATATTTAAGAAGCAACAATAATTCAAGAAATCTTGGATTATTTTCTAAATTACAATCTGAAAAGTTACTTCCAGCAACTTCGTGTTTAATTCAAGAATCATTGAATTATTTTTGGAAGGAAGCAACAGCACTCCAACTGCGTGATTAATTCAAGAATCTTTGAATTAAAAATCAACAAGCCATTGATAACTTCGCAAAAAACGATTCATGATCCATTGAGTTGTCACTACGAATTAGAAACAGCTTGAGATAATAATTCCAGAATCTTTGAATTATTTCCTCACGTTGCATCAACAACCTGTCTTAAAAGATCCAGATAGCCACAAAAAGATTCAAGTTAATTTGGAATTCTTTTAATATCAAAATCAAAATGTCTACAGATCCATTCCATGAGGATTCATTAAAGGCACATAAGCATCTATTGAATCCCCAGAAGCAAATAGCTGCGGATATTGAAAGATTTAAGACCAATCTCACCAAAGATCCACTAGAACGGAGAGTCCCAGAAAAGTTGGTAGACAAAAGACTCCAACTAGAAGAATACTGGGAAAGCTTTAATGAGCTGCACCGAGATATACTGACCTGCATTAGTGAAGATCACGCGTATTTCAAAGAAGACGTTTTTAATAAAACAAAGGCGATTTACATTGATACTACCAAACTTATTGAAAAATACGAAGCGATAAATAAAGCTACAGGGCCAAAATCTGCAGCACCATCCACCACAAAGCAGACTATCAATCCAATAACAGACATGCCAACACTTGCTTTCACCACTCCCGAGTTGAATACACAAACAACAATATCCGCTGGCAGTCCAGCCAATCCCAGCAGCCAGTTCCACCAATGGCTTACTTACATCAGAACAACACCAACAACTTTCCGAAACTTCCGCCAATAAAAATACCTAAATTTAGCGGAAACTATAAGGAATGGAAGACGTTCAGCGACATCTTCACCCAAGTGATAGATCACAACCCTATCTGAGCAACGTTGAAAAGATGCAGTACCTTCTTTTCCATCTTGAAGGTGAAGCAAGGAAGGTTATCAGTCATCTCCAGCTGAGCAATGAGAACTAGAACATTGCCATTCTGATAAAGGCTAGATTTAACAATAATAGAAAGATAGTTACTACGTCCATCAATACTATCATAGACGCAAAGAAAGCCGAGCACAGACCTCAAGAGGATATAATAATGCTTTATGACATATTAATGGAATGCCTTGCTGCATTAAAAAACTTAAACTGCAATACAGATGAATGCTATGATTGTTCTAATTGCTACGAGAAAGCTTGACGCAGAAAGTCTCAGATTTTTTGAAGAAAGTCTAACAAACCCCAAAGAAATGCCATCAACGACGGAGTTGATGGAAATTAAAGCAACATTAAGAAGGGAACATTTCACACAACATTGAAGCGTTCATGTATCTTCTGCAAAAAAGAACATGCAATATATCAGTGAATGGATTTTAAGGTAATGAGCGTAAGGGAACGAAACTCATTCATTAATAAGAAAAATCTGTGCAACAATTGCACGGCACACAAAGCATCTGAAAAATGCAAAGCTAACAAATCATGTTATTACTGCAACAAAAAGCACCACACCCTGCTTCATAGAGATCATGAAGGTGATGAACAATCCAAGAAAGGTATGAGTAGACTTGTAAGCACATATAATAACAAGGATAGCCTAAATTCAAAGCAGCCAATTGAAGAAGATGTAACGATTCTACACAATAACACCAAATTTCCAAGGGTTTTACTACCCACTGCCAAGGTGTATTTAAAAAATATGTTTAATGAATCAATACCCTTTAGAGCATTGATAGACCCCGGCTCACAGGTATCGCTCATTACTGAAGAAGCGGAGCAGATCTTAAAACTAACCAAGGAACATATCAAAACAACCATAATGGGAGTAGGCGATACTAAGTCCGCCAAATCCTCCAGCAAGGTAACTATCCAAATTGAGCTAAAACAACCAGAGCGCCCAAGCCTCACTGCAGAAGCACTTGTATTGCAAAAATTAAACTCGTTACTACCAGATGCACCAACAACACGAATTGATCCAACAAACTTTGGAAATATTACACTAGCAGATGAGACGTATCATATTCCTGAACCAATAGATTTACTGTGAGGCGCAGACGTTTACGCAAACGTAATACTGGACGGACTGATATCAGGGCAACCTACGGCACAGAACACAAACTTAGGTTGGATTCTCTTTGGTCGAGCTCCAGATACCTTCATCAAAACCAACAAGGTATCAAGTTTTCTGTCCACAGCTGAAATAGACAAAAGGCTGGAAAAGTTGTGGGAAAGAGAAGAGGACATCTCCTCTAGTCAGGTAACCGATCAATATGCACAACATTTTCAAGAAATACATAGCAGAGATCGAGATGGCAGATACATTGTCCGCTTACCATTTAAGGATAATGTTAACAATTTGGGCGATTCAAGAAACAAAGCGTTCGCTCGTTTATTACAACTAGAAAAGAAATTAAAGAAATCACCGAATGACTTCAACGAATATAATAACTTTCTAATGCAATACCTGAAACTTGGTCATATGAGTCCAGCTGATGCCTTCACAGGACATGTATCTAGAGTATACTCCCTGCCGCATCACGCAGTATTTAAAAAAGACAACACTACGACAAAATTACGAGTAGTGTTCGATGCATCCTGTAAGTCAAACACAGGAATAAGTCTGAATGATTTATTACATAAAGGTCAAAAGCTACAACAAGACTTACATCAAATACTAATAAGATGGAGAAAGCATCGCTATGTCTTTACAGCAGATATAGAAAAGATGTTAGACAAATCAAGATAGCTAAAGAAGATCAAAATTTCCAGCGAATACTCTGGAGACATTCTGCGAGAGAACTAGTACAAGAATTCGTATTGAACACAGTTACATATGGAACAGCCCCTGCAGCCTACCTAGCGGTAAAAGCTTTGAAACAGCTTGCAGAAGATGAAGGCGAAGGCGAAGGCGGTAGCAAAGAATGTGGTAAATAATGACTTCTACATGGACGACATGCTTTCGAGTGCAGACACCTATTAAGCAAAGGTGGATTCAATCTAAGGAAATGGACCTCAAATAATCACGAGCTTTTACAAGACATGCAAGAGGACATGGTTGAAAAGGGAATCCTAGAAATAGGAAAGGATGATACTATAAAAACCCTTGGAATACATTGGAATCCGAATGAAGACGAATTCCATTTCAAAATAAAATTCGATAAAGAAGATTTAAAATTAACCAAACTAATATTACTGTCAAGAATTGCCACAATCTACGATCCATTAGGGTGGTTAGCCCCAATAATAGTAACAGTCAAGCTCATTATACAAGCTATATGGCAAATAGGCACAGACTGGGATCAAGCCCCACCGCCAGAAATAACAAAGGCATGGAAAAAGCTAGAAGCAGAGATGCAGGAACTGCAATCGATCAAAATTCCACGATGGATTAACCACAGAACAGGCCAAGCAATGCAGCTGCATGAGTTTTGCGATGCCTCTGAAAAGGCATACGCAGCCGTCATTTACACAAGAACAGTAGACGCAACACAACTCTTCTAGCGGCTAAAACTAAGGTAGCACCCCTGAAGAAAAAAATCACGCTACCAAGGTTGGAACTGTGTGGTACCTTGTTGTTGGCACAATTACTCAAGTCAACTGTTGACAACTTGGAAGTAAGCTCACCTCAAATATTCGCCTGGTGTGACTCTGAAATCTCTTTAGTATGGATAACAAAAAATCCAAACAATTGGCACACCTCTGTGGCAAACAGAGTAAGCCAAATACAGAGCATATTTAACACAAGTATATGGAGATACATATCCTCCAAGAAAATCCTGCGGGTGTTGCATCAAGAGTTACCACACCAAACAAATTGGCTACGCATAACCTCTGGTGGAAGGGTCCACTATGGCTAAGACAACAACCTCAGGCATGGCCTTAAAAAAAACTGAAACCGTTGACATATGAAGAAGCAAAAAAGGAAGTAACGGTCTTGCAAGCATCGATTTCGTCCCAAGATGTTTTCACCTACCCGACCAGTAAGAATAATTGCCTATTGCCTGAGATTCATCAATAATTGTAGATCATTAACTACACAAAGGAAATTTGACTACCTAACATCCCAAGAGTTAGAGGAATCAAAGAAGAGCATAACAAAAATTACACAACTGGAACAATTTTATGAAGAAATAACCACCCTAAGAAAGCGTCGACAGCTGAAGAAAACCAGCAAGTTGCTTTCGGTACACCCATTACTGGACAAAGAAGGTATTTTGCGGGTTGGCGGAAGACTGGGAGACTCTGATCTTTCGAGAGATACTAAGCATCAAGTATTACTACGTCAAAATCACCACGTCACCAACCTTATTATCGATTATGCTCACCAACAAACCTTACATGGAGGCACGCAGCTTGCCCTGAACTACATATGGATGAAATTTTGGATAATTTATGTTAAACGGGTCGTACAAGGAAGAATTCACAAGTGTGTAACATGCACAAGACATCGTCAACTAAGCATACAAGCTTCAATGGGTAACCTACCAGCAGTGCGAATAATTCCATTTTCACCATTTTCACACAGTGGGTTGATTATGCAGGCCCATTTATCACTAAAATGACTAAAAGGGGAGGCACCAAAACCATAAAGGGTTACTTACCTATTTTCATTTGTATGGCATCAAAGGCAGTACACTTGGAACTGGTAAGTGATCCTACTACAGATGTCTTCCTGGGAGCTTACAGGAGATTCGTTGCCCGCCGGGGAAACTGTAAACAGATTTTTAGTGATAACGGCACCAATTTTGTAGGAGCTCGGAACAAAATGGCGAAGGACTTGGAGCTTATCATACGCAATTCGACCAAACAAGCAGCAGAAACTTTGGCCAATGACGGAACCGAATGGAAGTTTATTCCCACTGCCAGGCCACATTTTGGAGGTCTTTGGGAAGCTGGTGTAAAATAAGCACCTAAAGCGTATTTTGGGAGAAATGCTCCTAACTTATGAAGAGTTCACCACAGTCCTATACCAGGTCGAAGCTTGCTTGAACTCAAGGCCGATAGGACAACAATCCAGCGACCCCAGAGACCTAGAGCCATTGACTTCAGGCCACTTCCTGATAGGACGCCCTCTCATAGCACCACCTGAACCGGATATTCAATGTAAACACTTGCACCAAAGATGGAAATTGGTTACAAGGTTATATCAGGATATATGGAAAAGGTGGTCACAAGAATACTTGACCCTCTTTCAACAGCGGACAAAATGGAAAACAGAACACAAGAGTCCATCCATAGGAGAACTAGTCCTAGTAAAAGAAGATAATTTACCACCACAAAAATGGTCTTTGGGTAGAATTCTAGAACTACACCCTGGAGAGGATGGAACAGTTCGAGTAGTATCAGTGAAATACAAAAATGACGTAAGAAAACGCCCAGTTAATAAAATCTGTCAATTACCTATAAACGAGCTTAGGGATGAGGATTCCTCTCATGTTGCTATAAATATGACGACTCTGAGATTAAAGAAAAAATCCACAAGAAAACGACTTACAGTAGTTCAGTCAGAACCAGAGTTATGGTCTAGACCTGATCATTTTCACCAAATCAATCCAGCTAAGGAACATAATCCAACCTCAACTCCACCGAAAAAGAGAAGGAGAGTAGCATCCTGCACATGGACAACAAAAATGCTACATTCTGCCTTAGCATTATTTTATTGGTTAGCTGTAGTCTTCGCTCAAGACTACGAAATACTTCAACCGAAAACAGGACTATATATTGAAGACCTAGGGAATGCTCAAATTAACCGAGGAAATCTCCGGCTTCAAGTAATACTACCACTAGAAGAAATAATAAGAGATCAAAAACATATTGACACTACCTGGGCTCAAATAAAGAGTATGTGGACGCAAACCAAAAAACTAGCTCCAATTACACACTGCCTGGATCTTTTTCAACGTTTATCCACTTGAAAGCTAACTCTTTTGAAAACAACCAATAAATCCTACAAAGAGCACAATCAAAATACAGAGGGAAAAGAAGTCTTCTTGGTAATTTACTAAACAGTATTTTTGGGGTGAATATTGAAGTCTATAATGACATCGAAATCTTATAGTGTAATCAGGAAACCTTCCTGCACTCTACAAATCAACAAATGCTCTTATTGAATGCAAGAATCAATCAATCAAACTTGGTAGTTCTTGAAAAACTGAAGAGGTTTGACACAAGGCAGACCATAACAGGCTCAGCCTAGAATTGATCACCACCTACATAAGTGCTGAAGACTATTGTGGTGAGATCCAGGAGAAATACGATCATTGGATCAATGTCTTATATAATCAAGGGCATTTGCTGAACTTCATTAACCTCCACGACATAAATTCGGCAATACCGAATATATCCCAAGATATTGGATCAAACTTCATAATATTAGCCACTCCCCAGGGTCGCTTTGACATAAAGACTGCCAACAATACCATAATATTGTACGGCTACCTTAGCATTATCGAGAGGGCTTTATACGACTTAATACACGTGACACCTAGTCCTCATATCATAGATAACAATGCATTTGCCTTAGCTGACATTGATACAACTACATGCGCGGTCAACTTTGATCAACAGACATATTTCACCTTGGAGAAACAAGAACTAAAGGCTTGTTCAAGCACACAAGACAACGTTTACCTTTGCAATCCAACAATAGTGCACAACATTGAGGAAAGTCCCTCCTGTGTGCTAGATGATATTTACGATCGTCATCCAAAGGCAATGTGTGACCTCCGTCCTATAACTTTAAACGGAACTCTATGGAAGGCTCTAATCATGAAGAACACCTGGCTCTACATGACTAACAAGGCCAGGATTGCTGCAATAATCTGTAAGGGCTCAAGGCGAGAGTTATTGCTAAACCTGACCGGCATCATCGATATCAACAACGACTGCTACATAAAACCCAAGGAAGTGACACTCAAAACCAACTCTGGACAAAACCAGGAACATCATCACCAGCCACATGAAGGAATTTCTTCCCAAATCAATCAACCTGGAGTTTGACAAACCACCTTCAGTACTTCAAAGCGGAGCTCTAATACAACCATACGAACAGATACTCACCTACAGTGTGAACCCAGAGGTATCATCAGACATCTTCAAGAAGACTCTAGTATTACATTCAACTGGCGCAACAGGTACGATGGTTCCGATAATCCTGGCGATACTCTGTTATAAGTACTCAACGTGTATCAAGAGAACTCTTCGGCGTTCTTGCCTCTAAGCTCAAGGAAGTACCAATGACCATCTGAAACAACCATCCCCAAACAGTTCAATTCAGCAACGTTTTGACAGAGTCTTAGCATCTGGCGGCCCCCAGCATGTTCAGAACTGAACATCTTTTTAATTTAATAGCAAAATCATTTCGTTATACAAAAAAATATATTTCCATAACAAAATAATTTCATCAGATAAAAAATACCTACGCATTCAAGTCACTAAATCGGGACATATTTTCCAGCAGGCAATAAATGCAAGCTTTGGATGCTTTACAAGTTATTAACCTCGGGTCAATAATAATGTACAAAATTGCCGCGTTAACATTAAATTAGTATCTAGCATGAATAAATATCCAATATTGTAAATAAATGTTATGTTAGCAATAATTTAGTATTTAAATCATACCAGTACAGGAATAAAGTTACAGTTTTGCTTTTACACGCAGAGTGGTTATTTTTTCTCGACTCAAATTAAGTTTGAGTAGTTTACAGTCTCATTACACCTTTCTTTATCAGCTTCTGGCCATGCTCTGCTTTACATCATAGTTCATGGGAAATCTCCTGAGCTTGGCTTAATAATATAAAAAACAAAATAAGTCACGCTTTCTTAGGTTGCCGACGAAGTTATATACGTACAAAGTATGTATTGCATTTATTGTGTGACTGCTATTTTAAATAAATGTAAGCTTTTAATTCCTGTACAAGATACAATTTATGATGATTCGTGAATTTGAATAAAGTACGTTTACTTAGTTTTATTAACTAAAATGGATGATTGGGAAGTTTTGCACTACCACGATTTACAAACCAAAACAAAATGAATAATCTAACATCTCGTTTGACTTTTCGGAGTGGCAAAGAACCTTGAGAAAATTTCTTCGTTGCGAGTGGTAGCCACTTGCTTATCTGTTCGACTCGTACCTTTTAAATGGTAAATTTTGTGCATTTGACATTTGCGAGTGGTGGCGAGTGTCTTCAAACTTTCAGCATATGCCATTTTCAAACAATAGCCCCCCCTCACCGGAATCCTGGATCCGCCACTGGCTATAACTTCATCAATATTTCGAATTTCGGCCTAAAATTTTACAGTATACTCTTAATATATATAGTACTTTCGAAATATGTAAAAAAAAGAAAATCAATTTTTCCAAACCAAGCAACCAGACTACGAACATATGTTGATTTTATCTGCATACGTTGAACGTGGAATAACCGGAAACATTTGTCTGAAATATCATAAAAATAAAATAAGGGCGCCACCAAATAATCTTTCGTTGGCATTTAAATCTTTTCGGGTTCGATTTAATGCTTGTACTGAATGCTTATGGGCCATTCATTGTACATTCAGCCCAGGTAATAATGTGAGATCTTTCTAGTAGTTTAGCCATGCCATCAAAAAACATTCAGTTTTGATGTTACATATTGCATTTTGGTATGTTTAATGGTAGCTTGTTCTTCCACCATTCAATAAAGTTGCAACGATGCCAGATGAAGCAATTGCTAATGCGACATTACCTTGGGATCTAGCTTTGGTAAGGATGAGCGAAATTAAAAAAGTTTTACCAGTTCCACCTGGGGCATCCAAAAGATAAAAAACTCCTGCAATCGCGAACATAAACGGCATTTTGTTCGTTTGACAACAATTGTTCATTTGTCGTAACATAACGTTAGTACTAAATTGTTGTTCACGTTGCATGTCGTAATTTAGTATGTCGTTTGCTGATCGATTAGGTGAAGGCATTCATAAATTTATGAGTGGTGCATTCGAGAGGAGTATGCACATGTATGCGATCTTAACCAATGCTTCGTTATACATTTCTGGTATGAATTGAAGATTTGCGTCTTGATTTGTTGTTCAAGCTCTGTGCGGTATATCTTCACTCATTGAATCTTTATGGAAAACACATTGTCAACAACATGGCGAACAAATGGCGAATTTGATGTGGAGAAGAACTAAGTGCTGCATCGACAAGTATCGCATCCCAATAATTGTCACCTTCAAACAAACGCAGTTTTCGACAAGCATCATAATTTGTAGCGTATAATTTACCCTTAGCTGTTCTCAAATAATCGTATGACGTTAGTCCACGTACATTTAATAATAGCAATCGTAAATAAAAGGAAACACATCATTTTGGATGAACCAGTGTATAATCGGCCTAATGTATTTGTCGTTCAGAAGTTACGCCATCACTTATTGACGTACCACCGATTATAAAGATATTCATACGGGCATTCATCTGGGTATCGGAAATCGAGCAGATTTTATACCAAGTATAGTTTTTTCCTAGTTTCTATTAACGTAAGAACATTTGTAACAAAAAGAAAAGGTATTCTTATATACTCGCATTATCGGCATTATCCAAAATCAAGTTAGTTTCCTACATTTATCTTCATTATACCGAATCGAAATTGAACAAATTTCAAATTTTATCGGAAAACTCTCAGTTCTAGTGAAAAAAAGCTAAAAAGCTAATCAAACGAACATCTTAATTTCAACTAATACACTTGTTGAATCAACAAACGTGAACTGTTTCTTTGACAAATCTTTTCTCAATATCAATTTTCTTTTGACATGTGAAAACTCGATTCATATATTCCCTGAATGAACCTTAGATCATATAACAAAAAGGATAGGCTATAAGGAAGAAAAACTTAAGCATTTTTCTGCGTGTAGTAGAACCGCATCGATGTATTCGTTTTAGTCATGGAAGTAGTAAACTACAATATTTTCACACTGGGCGAATAATTTAGTGGTTGAAACTTTATTAAGTATTGAAGAAATTCAATAGAAGAGATCCCATTATATCACAACATTTTTGAATTAATTTTTGAGTTTATAATTTTATAATATATTTATAACTTTTTACATTTTTAGCAATTTTCCTAGTGCCCCGTTTATTTTCTGACAATATTTTTTTGCGTTGCCGGCATGGGAAAATGTTAAGTGTTTTTGCCGCGGCTGTTTATATTTATAAATATTTCACTTTTATTTTATTTAAAACACTACAAGTTATTATTAAAAGAATTGAGCTTGCCTACAAAATGATTTTCTAAGAGAATATCACCGATTGTTTCTGCAGCACAGCACAGCGCACTTGATTCAGATAATTGAAGATTCCGGAGTGTCGATTCTATGAAATCCCGTTCACAAAACAGTATTTGAGAATAATATAGCACTTCTACTAAGTATATAATCACTTATAATCAGTTTTGTATCACAAATTCACTAAATGAAACACGAACTTTTCTTTGATAAAATCTGAAATGTCAGAAATAAATCAGAATTGTTCAAACTGGAGAATAATCTTAGAGTAACAAGGCGAAGCCTACTTGTCATGTCGCCTCCGTGTCTAAAAAAAAAATGCTTATCACACGTACAGGTATTTTACGCAGCGTAGCCTATCCTTCGTTATATGATCTAAGGAATGAACCAATAAAAAACTCTTGGCTCATATAAATCACCCCAGAGTTTATATTGAGTGTACATATATATGGGGTTAGCCTTTTCGTCAGCGACTACGGCAAGCTAAAACTCTAAGTCGTATTGATAGAGCTTCTGCCCATACGAAACGCTTTATTAAAGAAATTGTCAGCTAACGGAGGGTATTAAATTCTTTTATATAAGTGATTTAATCTGACTGACAAAGTTAAGCTACTGTCACAATTTTCAGGAAAATATATCAATTAATAACATTTGCTAAATTTGTGAATGCCATTAGCCACTTCAACTAATATTTTAAGTAAATTCATAGCATTTTATTATCATGATCAACCGAAAAATTTCTTGAACTTTTAACAAACTCGATTGGATGAGGACACTAATGTTTATAAACGAATATTTTGGTTGTTTTAAGGAATACATATAAGAAATATACAAAATCAACCAAGTAATTAAATAATTTGGGAAATCGAATTTGTTGAAAGAGTAATATTAATTAGGTGAAAGGAGATACTTAATTAGAATTGAAAAAGTTGACTGCACGATGGACCTAAATAGGGCAATAATATTAGTATAAAAACCTGCATGTCACCCCGCTTATGTTTTAGTATTTCAGAGATAATTGACGTCATATAGACGATTAACGTTTCAACTGGAAATTTATTGTTGATACAGTTCAGAAGTACCTACTTAACCCCGATTGAAATATGACCTTCCTACAAACTCTACTTATTGAACATTACTACAGTATTAGTATAATATCCAACTACCTTTACCTAAATTAAATCTAATGCGTCATAATTTCGCTCCATTTCATTGACTCAATTAAGTGCATCAAGCCATCCTTGAAATCCAGATAAATTAAGTACTATTGCCCTATCACTTCAATTTAACTGAACAAATATCATGTACAGGCTCAAAAGCAGGAATTGTACGTACACAGAAATCCATAATATTGCACTTTGCAGCCGCATCAACTACATGTATTTATACAGTACATATACAAATGTTTTGCAGGATTAATAGGATGCTGTTTATAATTTAGAGTTCTTAGCTATTTAAGACAACATAAGACGAGAGGCATTCTCATATGCATGTAATTCCACTGATCATACCCGAATGGAGCATGTACAGTATATCCTGGGACACATCCGCATAATTAGTCTTGGAATTATAAAAAATTATTACCAAATACATTCCATTCAGAGCTTTGGCCGCATTTACATTAAAACGTAATCAGTGCATTGGTAACATTACTATACTACAGGAGCAGCAGGGTACTATATAGACGAAGAAGGCTACAAACATATCTCCAATTTTCCTCAACTGCCCTTGACTTTAGGGAGGATAACGATCACTGCTTTTCTAGGGCCATAGACGTAGCCCTTCCGTTAGCAGCATATAGCTTCCTGACTTTAATTCGTTTAGCTAACACCAACTGCCCTCTCACAAATGGGAATGCATTGTAATCCTTATGACGGACTTACGTACGACTTTATTTGGATGATGGCGATGGCCTGGATAGTCAGTCGGTCGGTTGGTCGCATTTTGCTCTGACATAAATATAGAACTATTTCGTGCAGAGAGACAAATACCAAAACGTGCTCATTACCTACCATCACTATCATCAAGACCCCGACCGACACTAGAACCAGCATCACTATTACTATTGCCACACAAGGATACCACAGGGGATGCATAAAGCTATTTACTCAAAATGGAAGGTTCTCTAATGCAGAAAACAATGAAACCACCTCCCCCTAGGCCATAGCTCTTAGACTCCAGCATATCTTCTTGAAGGGATGAAAGATAACGACTGTCCTCAATGTACTTTTGGACAAATTGTGTCAGGCGGTTAACCCTTGGGGGTTCATATAAATCAACCTTAATTTGAGGGAAAGTTTTATAAACAATTATTTTCCCGCCGATAGGCTTTACGGCTCACCCCAAAACAGGAAATAAAGAAACAAAATATCCAAACCAACTGACCACTTGTATGGGGTATGGAAAGAAAAAGTCCAATTCGATCTTAAATCCGCGCTCATAACTTGACCTAAATCTGTGTTCAATTGGAAACATCTATAGTTTTTAACGCTCGGAAAACATAATTACGTGGAGCATACGAACATTCCAAAATAGAAAATATCGATGAATTCATTTCCGCCTCCGGCTTATAACAAAATTTTAACTTAAGTTCAGTTCAAACAGAGTTGAGTGCAAGTCTTTAAGATTTAATCTGCCTGGGGAAGCAGAGGTAGAGCTTTTCTCATTGTCTTAATAAATTTCGAGTTTTATCGAAGTTTATTATATTTTCTCAAAGGACAAAAGTACAAGAAAACTTTAAGATAACATCATCATCTGACATAAGATTTGATTCAGAGTCTACCAAGAGCAAAATATAAATTAAGAAAACTCCTTCCTTTGTTCTAGGCTGCGCATTTATCACTTTAAAGGCTTCTGTCCATATCTAGTTGCATTTGTTAAAAGCTCTCGTTTTAAGACTTAGTAATAGTCCGAGGATTTATTGACAATCGAAAATATTCAAAAATTGACTCAATTCAAAAAAATTCTCCATATATTTTTTTTACAGAAATTTTTGCCACAATCTTAAATGCATTGCTTTACCGGGAAGTGATGAGTGGTAAATGAATTATAGCATGAACCGATGAAGACCATCAGCGTTATTCAGGGATGATCACTTAATTCGTAGACAAGTGTTAATCAAGGTAATAGAGTACATGAACATTTTCACTAGCAACAAACTATTAATTTATCGAGCGTTTATCATAATTACGTTGCGGCTACTCCACTTATGCGACCATGCAGACATGATGTCGATAAGGAAGGTATGTAGTTGTTTGTGAGTAATAAAATTATTGGCATTCATCTTTTCGTATAATGATTTCAAAATGGCATGCATTTGTCAGCGAGTAGAGTGCGTAATACTGGGAAGAAAATTTCTATCTTGTCCTCCGCATGAGCACCCTCTGGTAGTGGTCACAGATGGTAGATATCACAGAATGATACTATACTATCAGACTTTCTTTGTGGGTGGCATTGTCATGCATGGGAGTACTGTGATAGAATATCAATCGCTGTTAAAACAGCTTTAAAGCATCCACCTTGCTATGGATAGCACCTCAATGGAAGACATCAAAAGTGGTGGATATGCGCTGTTTATTGTTTTATTTAATCTGGATTAATGAAAAGGCATTAATTTATACAATATTAATTAATCTAATTTATTCTTCAAGTTTGAAGTCCAATACTTCAACCTGTAAAACAATTTCAAAAACTTGAGGACAAGGAAAATAAGAACATGTGAACATAATTGACAAAACCTTAGTCGCCTAATTATACTATCCATAAAACTACTTAATATCTACAACTCAAGTTTCCAATTTAAGTTATATTTTTAATTTCACACTTAAACTAATTCACTTACGAAAACTACAAACAGATTATGTTCAGACAACGTTACTATTTTGCATTGACTCATTTCAATCTTTACCCGTGTATTACTGCCTAGAGCTTTCCACCAGAAAAAAAATTAAAATATTAGGTCTTCCAGATCAATGTTTCGGTATTTTGGGTTGGTCTCGTCATTAAGTTGGTACTGCGATTGGTTTAATTCTCTGTTTAAAGAAAAAGAACATCATAGGGTGACGTGTCAAAATATTTTGAAATATTTTTAAAAAGTGCAAAATGCGCAAAAGCTTTAATAATAATTTTTTTAACTCTTTTGAAACTCTGCGAATTATATTGATTTATGCTTAAATTTAGTAGAAATTCGCGTTTTTTCTATCAATTTTTTAATACACTAACATCGAATTCGCATATGGTTGTATTGTTTTACTGCGCATGCTCTAATATTCGCATTATTTCGGGTAAAATATGTATATTTATGTTTTTTTCTTATTTAACATATGGATAATTAAAATTTTATTTTATTTCTCTAAAATTACTGAATTTCGAGTAAATATAATTCGATTATCAAATTCCGCATAAATTTCTTAATTGAACGACCGAGACCAAAACTTAAGACGTCAAAGTGAAATTAAATTGTGACATTGGGGTATAACTTCAAATAAATTCTTGTGTTGTTCATGTAATTGGTAAGTTAAATGTTTACGTTTTTTTTTGTATAGCTCACACGCAAATTATAATTACAATTTATTAAAGTGTGATGTTATTTTTTTTTGTTATTGTGTTATTTGTAATTATGTTTAATTTCGTGTTACTTTATGCTTTTTCATGTTTCGTTCATTTTCTTTTTGTTCATGTATTCATTCATAGTTTCTGTTGTTTTAGGATTTTATAAGCGTTGCGGATACTCGGGTTGGGTATGGCTTGGTGCCACAACTAGCTACACAGTAAAAAATAATTCCGTAAAGTGAGTGGCAACAATTTGTGCCACAAAAGTTAGGTATTTGTCGTCAACATTAGGTAAAGCTCCACCTTGAAAACGTAGATTAAGTTTTTATCCTCAAAAGTGTGGGTAGGTTTTTCTCCCTCAAATGTAGGGAGTTTTTGTCTTTTCCTCTAAAATTTAGGGAATATTCCCTAAAATGTAGGTAATTTTCTTTTATTCTTCCCTAAAATGTAGGAAATTTTAAAAAAATTACTTTTTGTTTTTCCCCTAAAATGTAGACACTATTCCTTAAAATTAAGGATGTTGAGATCTCCTGCACAGATTGCAATGCTATGGGCTGAGTTGAGCAGGTCACAAAAACACAACACTTGATCTTTTTAATTTTATTCACTTATATATATTAGTTATATCTTTATAGCAGGTCACAAGAACGCATCACGTAATCTTTTTAGTTCTATTCATATATATATATTTTTATATCTTCAATAACTCGCGTATTATATTTTTCGTGTATAAGAAGCCGTAACTTGATTTCTCTCATCGAATGCAAAAAAGACTGCTCTTCTTGAGTATTTTCAGCGACCATGTCACCGCGCATTCTTTGTTTTTTTCTTTATTTTTTTATGTGATAAACCAGGTCACCGCTGATTAGCCGGTAGTCACCTGCATATTTCGCAGTGACGCATTTTCACAACAAACCCAATAATTCTGAGTTTGTTATGAAATACGATACACTGCAAGTTTTAACAGTGCCACCGTTTAAGCAAGACCTGATTGCATTTATTTATTTTCGCCACACAACAATGACCTAGTCAAGAAGCGATGTCAACCAATTCTTGTTTCACATAGATTAATTGATTATTTGTATTCAGAACAAGAATTGATTGATCTCTATTCACAACAAGGAAATATTTCCTAAAATGTGATAGAATACCACTCCCTTTAAAAATGGCCCATTCTACTAAGCATTTGTTCAAGAAGACATTTTTTCATTTTTGGATTCTCCTAAAAAGTTTCAAGTTTTGGTTTTGACTCATCAACAGGTCCCAAATAGCGAAATTGAGTGACTTGAAAAACAAGTGAAAAAATAGAACAAAGAAAAGAAATGAAGAAATTAAAAAAAACCAAAAAATTGAGAAAAATTGAAACAAAATTTTTTTTTTATTGAAAAAATTAGATTCATTCGAAACGAATCGAAGCTGTGTACGGCCTTAATGGTCTGAAAAATGAAAAAAAAAAAGAAGAGGAAGCGTTTCGTGTTAGCAGAAAGCATTACACTCATCTGTACACGAGACGCTTCTTCTTTTTCCTCCTTTTTTTCAGCCGATTGCTACACAGGTTTCCAACAAATCTGTTTTTTAAATTATTTTTATTTTTTTCTCAATTTTTTGATTTTTTTTTCATTTCTTCATTTCTTTTCGTTGTTCTATTTTTTCATTTGTTTTTCAAGTCACTCAATTTCTCTATTTGGGACCTGTTGATGAGTCAACACCAAGACTTGAAACTTGTCACCTAAAATCAAAAGGGTTGGGTGATGAAATAAGAAAGAAAATTTTTTTTAGCTTTTGCTATATACCGGAGAATCAAAAAAAAAATGCCTTCTTGAACAAATATAAATTTGCCCCAGTAAAAAATCTTAAACAGTACCTAAACTTTAATTTTGTTACTACTAGTAGTATAGAAGTTATGTTGGTGCGCTGAGCAAACTCAAACAAAATATTGAAAAAGAATATATGACTTGTTTTCAAAAACAATGTGTGATTATAAACAAAAATATATTTCCTTAAAATATGTAGAATAATGACTAATTTATTGAATAGTCTCTTCCTTATACCCAAGAGAGCTTAACATTTTGGGATTTTGCGTACTTTATAGGTTTTCTGGTGCCAAATACCTAAATTCATTGAATGTTCCATTTATTGAAAGTAAACTGATTATCCCTTTAGGGTCTAGGTAAATTTATCGGCCGCAATTCACCGCCAGCAATTTACCGCCAGCAATTAATCGCTAGCAGTTTACCGCCGCGTCAGTTTATCGCGTAAACAATTTATGGCATACAATTGATCGCTAGCATATTTTATCGCCTGGCCGGCCATTCATATAATTTATATATAGTAAATAATATTATAATTTAATAAATAACTTGCAACTAAGGTTTGTCTGCACGTGTTATTTAACAATTAAGTACAGATAAAAATGCAAGCTATATCCTAGTTATAGGCAAAAATAACCTAATAATAAGGTAGGAAAAGACTCTTTAAAATCTTCACGAATAAAAACCAAGCATGTGAAATGTATTCAATTATTAATAAGATAGATTATGCGCTATACCTTTCAGATAATAGCATGATTTAGTGGGCGTGTCGATTAGTGAGGTACTTATGTATATATTTATAAGCTCTTACAATCGCAACATTTTCTTACATCGAGTTTATTTTTCATCATTTTGAGTTTAAGAACGCATCATGTCAGTGGAATTTTTGAAATCGGAAAAAGGAAAACCGAAATTGTGCTTTAATGGACATTTGTTTTATAAGAACAGGCAAAATAACGCAAAAATTCATTGGAAATGTCAAAAGTACCGAAAAACCAAATGCGACGCTCGAGTTACTACGGTAGATAACACCATCGTTAAACCATGGAAGGAGCATAACCATTGTGGAGACACAACAGGAGTTCAAGCAGCGCAAGTTCTTGATCGACGTTATGCAGAAACAACAAATAATACGCCTCTTAGTATTATTTCAAATGTTTCGAGAACTTGTAGGCAAGCAGCAGCCCCATAGCTTCCAAGTATAGATATAGTGAAGCGAACGATCTGAAATATAAGAAGTCGAAATTTTGATGGCCCACCTCTTCCAACGCATCCTAGGGACATAGTTTTCATAAACGAATATAAAACAATATGCAATGGAGAATTTTTTTTACAAATTTATTCTGGAACTGAGGATAATCGCATGTTAATTTTCAGTATGAAAAGAACTTTACTGTTGTTTACGCGAAGTGAGCACTGGTATGCCGATGGGACTTTCAAAACTGTTCCCTAACTCTTTTATCAACTTTATACGATACATGGATTCAAGGACAAAATATCGCTTCCATTAGTTTATGCATTATTGCCTAACAAGGCTGAAGAAACATATGTATCCTTACTGGAGCAGCTGAAAGTATTGGAACCGGCTATGTTTCCGGAATCATTAACGATAGATTTTGAGATGGAGATGATGATTGCTTGCAGAAAAGTTTTCCCTGACGCTTCGCAACGAGGTTGTTTTTTCCACTTTTCGCAATGTATTTTGCGTTCCATTCAGAATAATGAATTAAAACAACCTTATGAAACTGAAGTCAATTTTACTTGTGAATTTCGGCAGCAAATACGTTTGCTCCCACTCCTATTATTACGACTGTTTTTGAACATTTGTGTAAAAATGGTATTTTTCCTCCAGAATCGCAACAAGTTGCTGATTATTTTGAAGATAGATGGATTGGACGCCCAATTAGACGACATCTTCGTCGATTACCAAGGTTTCCCCATGAAATGTGGAACGTACACCAGCTTGTTCTTGAAGGATTACCAAGAACGAAAAATTCTGTTGAAGGCTGGCATAGAGGATTTGAGGAACAAGTCTCTGCTTCTCATTCCAACATTTGGAAATTTCTCGAGTGTATTAAAAAAGAACAAAGATTTTAAAGAGTTTTTTTCTACCTTTACCTATACCTAGGATAAAACTTGCATTTTTAGCTGTACTTAATTGTTAAATAACACGTGCACACAAACCTTAGTTGCAAGTTATTTATTAAATTATATTATTATTTACTATATATAAATTATATGTATGGCCAGGCGATAAAATATGCTAGCGATCAATTGTAATCTATAAATTGTTTAAGCGATAAACTGACGCGGCGGTAAACTGCTAGCGATTAATTGCTGGCGGTAAATTGCTGGCGGTGAATTGCGGGCGATAAATTTTCCGGACCCCATCCCTTTATACCATAAAAAATTACAGGCATTTTTAAGGAAAAACGTGTCTTAAGTTTTGGGGAATAGTGTAGGTAACTTGAAGTTTCTGCGAGGTGTTCAAAAACTCTATCTGGTCATGTAAAGCTTGGTTGTTTTTTTGTATATCTGTATGATGGATTGAAGAGATACCCAAACCAAACCAACGCAATAATAATATACCTTTAAGGTTCAATCACTAAATGCAACATTTGATTTTTCATTGCAAATAGAATCTATAAATGATGGAACTACCGTAGACTCGTTGGTAATATCATGGAAAAGGGAAGTTTCCTCTAGTTATTGGTGATTTCTCACAGATACAATATCAGAGAGCATTTGCAGACGCTGTGATTCAAAATGCATTACATTAAATTTATGGAAACTAAACAGCAAATCTTCGGTTATCCATGCTGCTACATTTCTCAAGGTAGGGTGTAGAAGATCAAGGCTGGCCTTACTAAACCAATGGGTCAGTTAATATAAATCTGTACATTGCCAGCATATGTTTGAATATTACATTTTACAATTACATTAAGGGGATTACTAATGTTGAAGCAGAATAGTAAAGGACACACAACACGATGTAATAAATCATTAACACTTATTATTCATTAAGATGCCGTATGTCACATAGTATTCATAATTATATCTTGAAAATCAGATCATAATGATGTTCACTAATCAAGGGTTTTTTACACTTATGAGTGAAAATGTGCTAAAACTCAATATATTATGTAATACTTATAATATAACTATGGAACTCCGCCGTGCATCTGCCTCTTTGACAAATAAGAAAAAGAAATGCAAGACACAATCTATATAATTAAAATCAAATGCTTTTTATATCAAGCTTTTCATTTCAAACTCGTACAATAAAAAATAAATAAAAACCATGTTTATTGCGTCGATTCAATTCATTTAGCTTCTTCACTCTCATAAGTATATAAAAAGAAGTAAAAAAGCTAGAATTGGTAGAAGACCAATTCTATGCCCTAGATCAGGGGTGGCCAAGACGTTGACCGCGGTCGACCGCTCGATCGCGTAGAGGTATTTTGTAGCCCGCGAGAGCAAAATCAATTGAACAAAAATTACAATAAATTGCCATTTTCAGATAATTGCGCCGCCTCATATGGCGTGAGTAACGGATAATCCACCCTCCGCCAACATGGCGTCATTTCTTCGTCTCATTTACCAGTCGCTCTTTCTTTATCTCTCTCTCTCTCTCTCTCTTTATCTCCCGTACTAATAAAAAACGCATTTTTGTGTTCTCAGTCAGTATAGTCAGCAGGTATTTAGCTCTGACAATTGTTTTATTCCGTGATAATAATAGCGACTAAAATGAGCGGGCAAGCAG
The DNA here is from genome assembly GCA_963930735.1 of Dioctria linearis. Taxonomy (NCBI): domain Eukaryota; kingdom Metazoa; phylum Arthropoda; class Insecta; order Diptera; family Asilidae; genus Dioctria; species Dioctria linearis. The sequence goes on along the minus strand of OZ005744.1, from coordinate 130,160,853 downwards.
CACAAAAAAAAAAAAATGTCGACAGGCATTTTAAAACTACACATAAAATACGTCACGGATTTTCTGATTGGTAATAAAATCTAACAAATAGAAGTAGGTGCGTGAGTCAAAAACTTGTTTATGTGCACAGCAACCTTTTTTTACGAAGCTACGCACAAAATCTAAAGCAGCGACTTATGGTAAAATTGAAAAGGAAATTCTTTTGAAAATTAACGGCATTTCACGCCGCCTAAGTCTGCAAAGAAAAACAACTTTGATTGATATGAAAAGTTTAGTTAAAACATTCAAAGAAGAGATTCAGGTGCATGCATCCCAACTAAGAATAGGCGAATTGAAGAATTACCAAAAACTTGGAGTAAGAGTACAGATAATTTAAATCAGGAATTCCAAAGTTTCGCCGAACAGTTGGAGAATTTACACGAGGAGTTCGAAAGAAGTTTTTGGAATTCGGGGTGTTCTCTTTTAACGAAGGCATTAACATTGACAGGGTATCTACTAACATCGGCCAATTAATTGATCCTGAATTTAATAAATTATGGTTGCTGGAAATAAGTATTTTTCAAAAAACCATTGCTGACGGTAGTCCGCTACGATATTTTGAATTATAATGTAGACCCCATACTTCGAAAGTTTGGCCACCCCTGCCCTACATGAATGCCCGTATACAATTTGATGACCGATCTATTCAAGTTTAATTCTTGAAGTGGTTTTTCGCATATAAATATATCTAGAACGGTTCGTCGCAGAGAAGAAAATGATTATAACAAATTTTATAGGGATTCGTACAAGTTTTTAGTACAATAAAAATGCCTAGGGCTGACCGTTTTCACAGTATATGTAAAAAACCTAAATTTTTATATGGCAACATCAAGAAGGGGTCGCCCGATTTATTGCATTTTGCATTTTTGATTTGCTATTACTATAGAAATACCATGTACTAAATTTCAGCTCTCTATATCCACGCGTTATCAGGCAGTGTCCAAATATATAGTGGGAAATGAAATTTTCGTATGTCGACTTCACGAAGGAGTTGCCCGATTTGTCTCATTTCGAACTTAATTTAAATTTTTTTTTTAAAGTCCATGTACAAAATTTCGGCTCTGTAAATATACGCGCTCTAGAGCTGTCGTGCGCACGAAAGAACAGACAGACAGACTGACCGACATCCAAAAATTAAAGTAACTTTTAATATTATGCGTGGGTGTCCAATCCATTTTGCTCTACCATCATTATTTCGAGGTGCTACAAACGGAATGACAAACTTAGTATGCCCTATAGATTTCATCTAGGGTATAATTAGTGTGACAGTACAACTAAATTAAAGAAATGGCTGTGGGTCCGCAATCGCCTAATGTGTCATTGGTGTCTAATGAGTCATTAGCGTCTAATGAGTCATTAGTTAATTATTAAGTTGGAGCGCTGTTTGACTAAAGTATAAGAATTAGTCTTTCAAGTATGCCAGAATTACGGCGCGTAATACCAGCAAGACAAATCATTATATAGGGGGAGATTTTAACCTGAATTTCATTTGGACGTACAGAGAGTCAATAATTACCCAACACGCTCCTTTTGTAGAACACCCTCTGTGCTGCACATTTTCTTACTATTAATTTGTCAAAAGTTCTATTTTTCAACCAGTAAGTCTCTCCAGGACATTCTGATTAGGATATGCTCATGTTAACATATGGTATTCAGCTTAATAATACAGACGAAAATAGTTCTTACTCCTGTTTTGATTACAAATCTTTTAAGAAGAATTCTTTGCTTGCGGATATAGTGTTATATTAAAAAAAGCAAATTTAGCTTATTATAGATTCTTTACTTATTTATTACTTCGAAGAACAGCGGCGAGAAAAAACTATGATTAACGCAAGACCAATGGAACTAGACTAACTAATCGAATTAGAGAATAAAAGAATTCTTAAGAACTTTTATTTAATGATTCTAAATTAAATCATAAATACAAGAAGAAAAACCCACCGCCTCGTCCGGGGTTTGAAACCGGGAACTTCCGCTTGCCGGGGGACTGCTCTTACGACTGAGCTAAGGAGACAGATGATTTTCTCTCTTGTATTTATCAATTTATAATTAGCCTACTAAGCCACGTTTTTTTGCTTTCAGTTGGCATTAACCAGTAACGATGAAAGCGCACAAATAATTTTTTTTGTAAATTCAGTTTTTAATTATTTCCCTGACGGGAATCGCACCTACACTTGTTAGAATCGGTCAAGATAGAGAATAGAAGAATTCTTAGGAACTTTTATTTAATGATTCTAAATTAAATAATAAATACAAGAAAAAACCACCGCCTCGTCCGGGGTTTGAAACCGGGACCTTCCGCTTGCCGGGCGACTGCTCTTAAATTCAGTTTTTAATTTTTTCCCTGAAGGTCCTGGTTTCAAACCCCGGACGAGGCGGTGGTTTTTTCTTCTTGTATTTATGATTTAATTTAGAATCATTAAAAAAAGTTCTTAAGAATTCTTCTATTCTCTATCTTGACCGATTCTAACAAGTGTAGGTTCGTTTCCCGTCAGGGAAATAATTAAAAACTGAATTTACAAAAACATTTATTTGTGCGCTTTCATCGTTACTGGTTAATGCCAGCTGAAAGCAAAAAAACGTGGCTTAGTAGGCTAATTATAAATTGATAAAGACAAGAGGGAAAATTATCTGTCTCGTTAGCTCAGTGGTAAGCAGGGTTGCCGTTCCACTTTTTCAAAATGTAGCAAAGATTGTATCCAAAATTGAGTATTTCAAAATTAAACGGAGCACGCTGTAAAAATGCGTCATATTGCTCTACATACTATTAAATTGTAAATTATTATTCGTACATATAAACGCAGGGTTTCATTTCAACTTAAAGAATATATATTCATCACATATATATATAATATATATATATATACATATAACAAACAAAATAAAATATTATTCAAATATAACACTAAAATGAAAAAAATAAATAAAATAAATATATTTTTAATGATAAAAATTAAAAATTTTTCCATGTAGATTCCACAATTTGAAACGACTTAACTAAATTCAAAATCTTCTAATTGTATTATCAAATCATTAATATATGGGTAAATCCAAACAGCGTTAATCTGATTTATGTAGTCGTACTTATTTCAGTTTTTCATACTCTTAAAAATCAACATAAAATTTACATAAAGCAAATGGAATCTTAGATAAAGCTATTTATATATATGTAGGTACTTTTTATTCTTTTAAATAATAATAAACAGAATGTTTTCTCCTTTGCAGTAGTTTTTTGAAATATATCATCTAGATCTTCATCGTCTGTACCACATGTATAATATCGCATTAGATCAAATTTAGCTGCGAAAATTTCCGCGCAGTTGTTGCACTACAATGAGGCAAGGACAACGATGATCCAACAAACACTTCTCGTTTACGAAACATTTTATCACCGAGACCATTTTTCAAATCAAAAACATTGACACAAGATGCAACTAAAGTTAGACTTCTAACTATATTATAATATGCCCAATTGCGCCATTTACCGTCAATGTCCTCTATTTTACTGTCTTCCACTAAGCAGGGATCGAAAGAGTTTAAAGAAATATTTTAAAAGTCTGGTTTTAACACTTTGGTTTTGATAGTTTATATATTATCTTCTAATGAAATAGTTAAAAAGAGAATTTTATTTTCTTCTGAATAAATAACAATCTTATCTTAAGTTTTATATTTCTGTCTCGGTCTAACATTTAAAAATGAGTTTTATTTTTTCTCTCAACAAATAAAACTCAAAATTCGAGTTTTTCATTTTTCTCAGCTTTTAGCAGTTAAAAATGAGTTTTATTTTTTTCCCCAAGAAATAAAACTCCTTAATTAAGTTTATCATTTTTCGCAGCATTTAACAGTTTAAAATGAGTTTTAGGTAAAGAAAAATTGGAATCGGCAACCCCTTCTTGGTGTTGCTATATATAGCTTTGGTTTTTCACTGTAAACGGCCGTTTTAAAAAAAATGTAAATTTAAGTTCCAAAATAGGACCAATCGGGCAACTGCTTCCTACGGGGTCTATGCAAAATTGTTTAAAAAAATTGACAAATTTTATCTTCTAACAAATATATGACAATAAAAATAAAAATCGTCCATTGATAGGTTTTATTTCCTGAGGAAAATAAAAAACTCTGATTATGAGTTTTATTTCTTAAGGAAAAAAATAAAACTCATTTTTAACTGTTATAAGATGAGGAAATATAAAAGTCGAATTATGAGTTTTATTTCCTCAGGAGAAAACGAAAACTCATTTTTAACTGTTATAAAACGAATAAAATATAAAACTCGAATTCTGAGTTTTATTTTTTGAGGAAAAAAATAAAACTCATTTTTAATTCTTATAATAGACGAAATATGTAAAACTCTGGCAAAGAGTTTTATATCACTGTAAAATAATAAAAGTATTTCTTTTGACAGTTAAAATTGAAATATAAAAAATATGTCTTACAATAACAGTTAGGATTGGATTTATATATTAAAATCGAAACTTTCTTGATTTCAACGTAGGCAGCTAGTCTAAGTGCTGTACATAGACCCCTTTTATACTAAGCTACTTCCTAGAAAATTTTATGAAAGAGTTTTTTCGCTCACAAAAAACTAATAAGAGTTATTTTCGGTTCCTGCCACTAAGTTCGGAAAATTAGAAATTAACTTAACAAGGCTCTCCGTGAAATTTTCTGGATTAATGATTTCAACTGCGTTTAAAATGTTATCATTAAAAATAATTTTTGAAGAAATTTGTTTACACAACTCGATGTAATATGAGAAGCATTTCTTCTTTATTTCTTTAATTGCATCTCCAGAATTAATTAATAATTCTGCCTTTACTTCAATATAAATATCTCGTACTTCTTTGTAGTGTTTAAAGTGTTTTGGTGAACAATTTTCATAGTACGTTTTAATTACTGACAATAAGACATGTACCCGCGGGCTTTCGGATTGAAATTCCAAATTAATTTGTTTGTTAATTTTAACGCCAGAAATGAAAAATAGATTTTATTTTCACTATTTAATTAACTCGTCATTTATTTATATATCTAAGTCTTGATGGTTCTCGAAATCTTCGGTTAAAAAATAATGGCTCAAACCAGTCCATTGCTCAACTAAACGGGAGACGACGTTTTCAAGCGATAAGCACCTTGTACTGGAATTTTTTAAAGTTTTATCCTGTAGTAATAGTTTCGAAACTCTTTGTATTCCGTCTGACGTTTGGAACTATATGAAAAAATGATGTATACATATCTTGATAAAAATTCAATATTTGGCGGAAATTTGTTGGCAGCTGCTGATGCACATAAATGCATTGGATGGCATACACATCTTAAATAATACAAATGGGGCAGTCTGTTTTTATAAAAATGTTTTGACACCTGCTCTTGCGCCCTTCATGACAGACGCAGTATCTGCAGCAAATCCAACAAGATTTTCTATAGGTATAAAAAGTTCTTTAAAAAACTCAATTATAGCTTCATAAATTCTTGCAGAGTCAAATTTATCGAGGGTATTAAGAGATAGAAATCTATCTCTAACTTTTTTAACATTGCAGTCAAAATTTGTTAGTACTAATGCCTGTTGTCTCGTCGATAATTAGACTATACTTTTGAGCACGCAAAATATCCGAAATATATTTAAGTAATTATCCTTAAAAGCAGATAATACAGTTTCTGTTACTTTTGCTCTGGCACAGTGTAATTCTTTTACAATATTTTAATCGCTTGCTACACTTTTAACAAGGCCAAATATTGGTGTAATAAGGCAAAAAGCAAGATTATACTGAAGCAAGAATATTATTATCCTTAGTTCCGCTACTTTTATCAGGAATTGTTTTCCAGTCGTATCATCACTTTTCAATAAATGTTCTATATTAATTTGATATTTCTGGACTTTCATATTTGTTTTAAGAAATGTTGAGATCATATACCTGTCAATGTGGCAATGTTGGATAATAGTTTCTGACAAACTTTGCAACATGGTTTGTTGTCTTTTTCTTCAAAAAATGTATGCTGAACTTTCCAACATTCTCTAAATTTTCGAAATTTTCTTTTCCCGTCTTTCTTTGCTCTTACCTTGATTGTTTTCCGATTGTGTTTCTATATCTAAATTAGGTAAAATTAATGATTCTTCATTATTTTCAGAATTATTAATATCTGCAGTATTTGTAGTAACAGTTGAATCTATTTTAACTCTTTTACCAGGAATCTGAAATTTGTTTTTTAGTTTCAAAAATTGGAATTGAATAAATGTTTTTAGGATACCTACATATAGATAGATGCCCATGAAATTACAAAATGTAGCACAATCACAAAACACAAAGTCACAAACTCTTCTTCTTTTCCTTTTTTTGGTAGATATAGGACAAATAGCCTACTTTCGCTTGTGGGACTTAGAGTCCAATACTAAATTCCTTAAAATTATAGTCCAAATTACGATTAAATTGGAAACAAACTAGGTTACGAAATGTTAGATGGCAATGGCGACACTTAAAATTTCAAATAATTCGAAAAATGCAACGGAGCATTTGGCACTGGGGAGTAGCACGAGAGCACTCAGGACTGAAATGGAGCACAAATGCTCCGATCGGAGCAAAACGGCAACATTAGTGGTAAGAGCAGTCGCCCGGCAGGCGGAAGGTCCCGGTTTCAAACCCCGAATGAGGCGGTGGTTTTTTCTTGTATTTATGATTTAATTTAGAATCATTAAATAAAAGTTTTTAAGAATTCTTCTATTCTCTATCTTGACCGATTCTAACAAGTGTATGTTCGATTACCGTCAGGGAAAAAATTAATAATCGAATTAACTGCAGTCGCGGTTAACTTGACTGCAGAGGATCCCAATCAGGCTGAAGAACGGTGCGCAACGTGACGAAAAACCCGTGGGCGGATGTTCTGGTGCAATAATGCAAGTCGTAGCATATAATTCGTAGCATTCTACTATATTACAGTAGAACTATTTGCTGGAGATGTTATATTTAATTTGCCCAACGAGGAGGATCAAGTAGATTTTTTTAACTCTGTTACATTTGCAAGAAAAACACGTTTTTTCATAACTACAATTATCATAGATCCGCGATACTCACGATTTTCATCTCAAACTCGAAATCTAACTGCTGCTCGAATTCTTGCATATGATAAATGTAAAAAATATCGGTCATTGCGGAATAGAACTGTGTCTGCTATCCGTAAACATTAAAACGTTTTTAAATATTAAGGTCCTTAACAAAATCCTGTGAAATAACATAAAAAGAAATGGACTTATCGCACAGCGAAAGTGAGCTTTTGTTCGACTAACTCTGACGCAATTAATTATGAATTTTCCTTAACTTGCATAAGCAGTATGTCTTAGTTTAGATAGTAATGAAATAGAGAACGAATAAATGAATCTGTGATTAGCTTCTTAAAGGCTAATATTAATGAAGTAATTACGGTTATGGTCAGCATTAAATCTACTGCTGCTGGTGTAGATGACCTGAATCCTAAATTTGTCAAAATGTGTTCGTCTGTAATCCTTCCTGCTCTTATACAGATTTACAATTCTTGCTTCACAAGCTCCATCTTCCTTTTAGAGCTTGCACATTTTTAGAGATTGTTCCTGCTCGTAAGGATGTCAAATCGCAATATGTGGAGTATCGTCCAAATAATTTGCTACCGTATATTTCTAAAATAAAAGAGTAAAAAATGTATACAAACAAATTTTATATAATTTTATTTTGAATGAACTCTTATATGACAATCAGTCTGGGTTTTGTTTGAACATAGTTACACAACAGCTTTACTTAAAATAAGACTATTGGTAGGCAAGGCTAATGCAGTCAGTCTTCTTAGATTTTTCAAAGGATCCTGATATACTCTGAATCATTTGCTTCTCTATTGAAAGCTCATCACATTTTTAAATTTTCACCGTAGGCAGCAGATCTGATTTTCAACTACTTCAGTTGGAGATCATATGCAGTATACTTGAAGGGAAACTACTCGTCCTTTTTACCGATGACCTTTTTTTTGTGCCTCTAGGATCGATCGTGGGTTCCTTATTATCCTCCATCAATGATATATTTCTTCAAGTTGAGCTTTCTAATTTAGGTACACCTCTATGCAGATGATGTACAGCTGTACACCTCCAACCGTATTGGTCTTATTGAGGGTAACATGTGTCGAAACTTAATCCAATTAAATCTATGTGCATGATTATACATATTTCGGCCAAAATTAAACGCCTATATATTCACCTGAGAATAATACATATAGTTCAAAATTAGACTCGGATGGATATTCACCTATGACAATTAATAATACTACTATTCCCCTTTTCGACTATGTTTAGAGTCTTGGATGAAATATTCAAAAGCAATTTTACTTTGGATGACCACCACATTAATTCTGTTATCAGAAAAGTTAATGGTAAAGACTTCGGACATGTCCAATAGCTACTTTAGATCAATACTAACGAGATTACTACTTGTGCGTACTCTACTAGTACCTGTAATTACCTATAACTGCGAAGTTATTGGCAGTTATTGCAGTTAGACTGCAGTAATACAAGGAAACTTAACATGCGTTTCAACTCTATAAGCACAGAAGCTTTAAGCATTTTATTCTCTATATTATCTTATCTCACCTTACTTTAACGACGTTTCTATTTTTTTTTCTTTTGTAATGAATTATATTTCTATTTCATTATATAGCAAATTTTTCGCACTTTTAGCTTGTATAAATTATAAAGATCCTTGAATCTTAATTAATTTGTCATATAAATTTTAATTGAAATTTTTAAATCACCTGTGGGTTATAAAATGCTTAATTTAAGTACTTGAATAAAATAAATAATTGGAATTCAATTAAAATTTCATTTAGATTTACGAGCTTAAAAAGTTCACGTTATGCTTGTGATACACCTAGGGTTAATTTAAGTGGGTATTTCCTTCAAAGTAATTGAATTACCTAGTTAATTGGAGACCCCCTATTTATACGCATAAATCAGCCTATTTTGAATGGTAATGCGCATGTCTAACATTTTCTACTATACTGATTCTAATTCTGCTGATAATATCCGCTCGTGATATTTACCAATTTGGTTGAGTAGCACCACCCTTGCTAATAAGGGCAATGGGAAGTAAAAAGGACGTGGAAATTCTCAATTTGATAATTAAATGATTTATATTGAATCTGGTCCATATCGGGGTCTTTAAGGTCCAAGCGCATATTCCTGACTGTGATGGGTTCAAAACTTAACTGATAACAATGGGTTTTTCTGCCCGTCGATAAATTTACAGCAATAATTCAACAATAGATTTTCTTATAACTACAGGTAAGAACGAAACTAAACACAAGGTGCTTGTTATATTGTTTTAAAAAATTCGAAATATTTGCAGATTTTGAACTAGTTTAGTATTTTTTTTTTATATTATTAAGCCAACCTCAGGGGATACCCTATGATGCAAAGCACAGCATGGCAGGAAGGAGATAGGGAAATGATTAGAGGATATGAGGAGAGTGACGGAGGTGCCGATGTATGTGGCCTTTAAACTTCCGCAGATTGTATGCCGGAGGAAAAACAGAAGATGGTAAGCTGTTCCACATTCGTACTGTTCGGGATAGAAAAGCATCACGAAATTTTACTGTACGGCCGAAAGTAATTTGAAGGGTTGAGGGATGTGCGCATTTTGCGTGCAGGAATCATTCTACAAGGGATTAGACTAGATATTTCATCAGAACATTGACCATACATATAGCGATAAAGGAGCGAAAGGCATCCAACATTGTGGTAGTGCTCGAGTGAGTCGATATGACAAGTTATTGCCAAATCGCCAATGAGCTCAAAGGCTCTCTTTTGGGCAATATCCAAAGAAGCTATGGCTGTGCGACCAGCCCCGGCCCATATATGTGAGTTGTATTCCATTCTAGGTCTAATGTAGGACTTGTAGAGGAGCGCTAGATTTGACGGGCTGAAATATTTCGTACACCTTTTCAGAAATCTAAGATATTTCGATGCTTCTTTGGCAACAGAGAAGATGTGATCTGTCCAGTTTAACTTACTGGAAATATTAATGCCAAGAATGCTTAGTGACGGTGAATCAGAAATTAATGCTCCATCAAAAGAAACGGGTGTGGTTAAGTATAAATGATTATACAGCAATAGGCATAAATCACATCCATTTACATATTAACTTGCAGTTATAAAAGAGATAATTATTACGTATGAATTCAAAAGTAAAAGCAGAAGAAGGTCGAAACAGGTGCGTAATTTGCAATAACTCAAGCGGAGTGTCAGCAGGCGATGCAGATGATAATTTTCGAAATGTCACTTTTAATATCCATCTTTGCTTCGATTTGTCACCATCTATCGTTAAATATTTGTTTACACGAATTTCATAAATCTAGCGGCTACCAGTTGGCGCTATTATCAGCATAATTGTAGCAATTTTTGGGGTTACAGAATACCCCGAAATTACTCAGGGTATTTGTTGACACACACGGAGTAAAAGCAACCAAATTTAAATGCTCAGTTAAATTTACCTTATGTATAATACAGCTATAATGCCGAATTCACAATGCAGAGCGGAGTAGAGTGGCGTATAGCACCTATTGGCATCCTTGTTTTCATATGCAGTAGTTCATATGGCCATCTCTGTATGGCTCAGAATAGAGCAGAGTGGAACTGCATGAAAATTTCGAACGCTTAAAAACTAGAATTTTAAACTACTAGCATGTACATGGTGTAGAAAATGCTCCATACTTCTTTTTATGATAACTAACACGTTTTCATGTTATTTTATGATTTAATATTTTTTTTAATTTAATTATTTAAAAACCTAAAAAGTATATGTTAATTTTTAGCTAGTTTCGAAGCAATCTGATGTTGCCAACAAGTGTCTCCTTTTTCAAATTTATTGTTTTGAAAAGGACAGATGATTGCTTGTTTGTTAATTTGTAGTTGTTATTGCATTTTGTTATGTTATTTTGAAAGTTCATTCTTTATTTGGCGTTGTTATGGCGATCTTTTATGTTAATTTCAAAGTTTGAAATTCTCTGCGCTGCATTGTGAACTGCTTCATTTTGGACTCAAAGATCAAATCTGCTCTACTCTACTTTGTGAATTCTGCATTAAGTTGCAAAATGAGCAGATGAGTTAAGCAGAATTTTACGGCTTCGGTTTAAATTTAAGATAGATTTGCTACGCTGCATTTAAATTCTAGATTAAAACTAATCTCAAATTATCAAACTGGATTTTTATCACAATCAAAAGATAATAATTAAAGGATTTTCATATATAACTGAAAACGGAAGCATAAAGTATTGGAGAATGTATGATCAATAACGCTACCAAAATAATATCTAGTTCCTAGTTCTTCGGAGGTAGAAATACGCATGCTGAAGGAAATGTTAAGCAACAAGCGAAATTATGCAATGGCGGTAGCAACATTGAATAGAAAAAATTGTAAGAAATGCCTTTCTAGTATATTGCTGTCAAACATGTGTCTGGAATTTAAAAAACCTATTCCGGGCTTTGTGAAGAGAAAAAAAATTTGGTATTTTGGGAGCAACACAATTTAGAAAAAGAGTTTAATTTAAGAATAAAATCAATATGAAATGTTCTGTTAAGCACTGATTCTTTTTTCAAAGAGAAAAATTCAACCTAAAAAATGAAATTATTTGAACCCGAAACCAACGAACAACGATGTAACAAGAAGGAAACGTTCATGTCATGACAGCACTGACGTGTAACATAATTCATGGCGTGATAGTTTATAAAATTAAGAGAGAGTATCAATTAGCTAATAAAAGTGATAGACCGTGTAGTTTAATGTGTTGCTATGATCCTCAGGAAGTAGTTTTAAAATAAATTTTGGTGAGTTTTCATACAAAAAAGTGAAAACGCGTTCATTGCAGCGATTATGGAGACTTCCTAAGTTTTGAGAATTTAATTACTGTTCCAAGGTTTTCAAATAATATTTAGTAAAAAAAAGCTTTAAATCTCATGTTAATATCTTAAATTCTTATCTTGACATTCATACGCCTAGAATTTGCTATAATCAATTAAAGAAAAGTTCGTGGATCCAATAAGAAAAATCGATAAATCTGCACAAGAAATGGTGAAACAGCAGAACTGAAAATGCTCTTGTAGTTTTTCAAGGTTTTCTTCAGACCTTCACTGCCCTCATTGAAGTGTTTAGAAGTGCTGCATCTAAATTTAGTGTTCTTTTGTTAACATAACTTTTCTGGCTGCGTTAAAGTTCATTCCTTTTAGAAATTATTATTCTACGATAACGGTAGCTGGGATAAATTTCAATGTTCAGCGCATAGAGTTTACAGGTTGCATTGCAGCTATTGCTGGACAAACGGAAAAATAGATTATTATTTGTAAAATTTAAACGACGTGCATGTGCTCAAAAATGAAAGTTAAAGACAACAGTCAGAATTGGCATTGCATAATGATATGTATAATACAATAATTGTTGATACATATTTCCCACACATTGATTTGCATTACCGTAATACTGTAATATTTTCTATTTTTCAGTTGGTGATGATGCAAGGAGTTCGAAGGAATATCTTGTCACAACTGATACCGAAGTAGCGAAGTTGCGAAGTTGCAACAATTTAGTTCTAAAGGGCAACTACTAAATGTCGACGATAAAGAACTTGGTGTAAAATTTTCTTCAGATACAGGTTAGAGTATCAAATGCTTTCGATTTAAAAATTTTAAATTTATATATTTTTGAAACTTTTGCAGATATACCTACTACATTTCCGTAAAATTATAGAAAGTGTGAAACGACTCCGCCCGAAATCAGTATTTTTACAACGAACCGAAGAGTCTTCCGCTTCACAGTATTTTCAATTTTATGGTCAACAGAATATGATTCAGGACTATGTTAGAACGAGCACCTACCAAAAAGCTATTTTAGGGAATTTATCAGACTTTCATGCGACTTTCAACGTATTCCCTTGAAGTTTTCCTGATTATTGATACCAGTTTTTTTTTCTTTATTGCAGAATAAAATTGTCCTAGACGTTGGTGCTGATTCCCAGCATTCTATCATTTTTTGCTGTGCAACCTGGTGCTGCTAAAGCTTACGCTATTGAAGCTAGTAATATGGCACAATACGCTCAACAATTGGTTGGCGCAAACAACGTTCAAGATAAAATCACCGTGATACCAGGTAAAATAAAAGAAGTTGATTTACCATAAAAGGTGGATATCATAATAACAGAGCCTATGGGATATATGCTATTTAATGAACAAATGTTGGAAACGTATTTACATGCAGGGAAATAGTTGAAACCAAGTGGGAAAATGTTTCAAACACATGGAGACTTTCACATAGCACCGTTTACCGACGAATAACTTTATTCTGAACAATATAATAAAGCAAATTGCTGGTATCAGTCGCCATTTCATGGAGTCGACCTTACCGTCTTATACAAGGAAGGAATGAAGGAGTACTTTAGACAGCCAATAGTCGATACTTTCTATATGAGGATATGCATGGCGAAATCAGTGCGATATATTTGTGATTTTCTTAGAGATAATGAAAGCGATTTACATCACATTGGCTGGCGTAGTCGAGTCGAAATAGTGTCCTATAAATGCGGTTTGAGTAGTCGAGTTGCCAGCTTACAGTTGGGATTTATTTTATTCATTATTTAATCGAAAGTTTTGGTATGTTGTATATTTATTGTGCGTTTATTTTGTTTATTTATATGAAAGTTTTAAAGTAATAACAAAAGGTTAGTTCAGATTGAACGCTTAAGTGATTAGCAGGGTGCGTCGTTGAGTTAGTGTTTTAAAAATTATTAAATTCTTTACACTTAGAATATTAACTTAGATTCGAATTGCAATAATAATATATAGTTTCGATATAATGTTAAATTAATATGGACCACAAGAAATATAATCGTCGCCTCACGTGAACTATTTAAGCCAGAAAGTTTTTTTTTACCTGTAAACAATGAATCTTCCTGAATGTGTGCAAGAAAAAAAAGTGAATACCGCAATGAAAGCTGTACATAGTTCTCTCGCCAGTTCAAGTAAAGTGGAGAACGTTTGAAAAAGATGGATCGTTACCGGTAATATTTTTGAGTCAGTATAGTGGGTGTGTGGCTGTGTGCCTAGCCTACATCATGTTGGAAGTTTCTGAAATAAGTTCAAGCTAACGAGAAGAAATCAGTCATCATTGGAATAATAATTAAAGTATGAAAATTCTATGATAAATTGGATTTTGTACACTATGCAGCTTTACTTTTATACTTACTCATTAATTCCTTAATTAAATCTTGCTTCAGATATATTTACACCATTTCAATCATATTATTCTCAGAGAATTTCAAATAAATGTACTTTTATCCTTTGCGTTTTGTATATTTAAGCAATTTGCGTTTTCCTGACAGGAAAATAATTATTAGTTATTACGCAGCACGATCTCACAGAATTATGTAAAATAATTACTGATGGAGGAGGACTGTTTCATTCTTTTTGTATCCCGCTTGAAGCACATCGCTCGTTTTCATGATTGTCGTTCATTGTTTATTTAGAATTGTGATCGTCCTCATTATCGCTGGTACTTTTTTTTAAAGATAATTTTTTATTAGTTATAAATTGTTTGTTTTTTATTTATTATTGTTTTCCAACTATATTTCAACCCTCTATCTGTTCGTTGTGAATTTCATGACTAAACGGAGACAACTAAACACTACTTGCCGTGTGCATTTTCCTCTGACTTCGTCATATCCTTGTGTATAGAACTATACAGGGTGTTTCCTCTTAGGAGGTTAATAGAGCAGGAGGTGCTAATACTCACCTAGACGAACAAAAACTTGTAAGACAACAACTCTGGGCGCATGGGCAGAGTTAAGAGCTCATTGTATGCAGAACTTCATAGCCTTTCCAACGACTGCTCAACCAGCCCCACACACCCTCATCTCAGGAGTTACGGGGGTCTAAACAAAATATTTTTTGTTAGTCTAAGGGAGTACTATCACCTCCTGCTCTACTGACCTCCTAAGGAGAAACACCCTGTTTAGTGATTGCGAAACACAATTTCACTTAGTACCTTCCTTGTTTTGTTGTAGAGGTGCTACTACTGCAAAATCAGCGATGTCTGGACCTGATGTAGGAAAAGCCGCAATTTTTCTTAGAAATCTACTGGAAATTTTTTCCTTAGAATTGTTATGCATTGAAGGCCGACAACGGCTCACATTGTATGATTGTGTCTGAGGCCCAAAATACATTCACGGCCTCAGGCCACGGGCCACAAGCCACAACAACTTTTCTGACTGATAAATCAAATTCCGATTAATTACAAATCCCCACCATATTGAATATCCTACCGTCAGGCAGCCTTGATGGCTCTGAGTGGCCCTCGGAAAACATCTAAGTTACTGGGGGATTGCACGCCCGGAACAATTTTAGCAGCTATATGGTTGCGAAAATTGGATCTGTGTTTTATGGATTCACGTGCCTGAATTGTTTTGTAAAAGTTACTAGATTTGCTTTTTGGTTTTTGACACTAAAATGTTTGTAATGCAGTGTTAGGAATGTTTTCCGAACTATGCATAAAACTGTTTGGCTTCGAGAACTACTTGGTTATATAATGGGATATACATTATTAATATTATCATAAAACATGATTTATTGCTAATAAAGATTATTTATTTATTAATTTATTTATTTATTTAAATATGAGTAATGCTTGGTAGTTGTATCCGGAAAGAGACTTAACATTGGTGCCATATGTTCTCCAGCATTAAACAGCATAATAAGAAGGCAAGTATCTAAAAAACCAAAAAACAAGTTACTGTAAATGAATGCAATGTCAAATAATTAGTAAGAACTTACAAGATGGGTCTTCGACATCTTTTTCGGCACTATCGAAAAACGGATGATCCTACAATAATTGCGGCGTTAGAGACACACAAAGCTCTGCATGCTTTTGACAAACTTTCTGCATGCAACCATATGCAACATGAAAGTTTATCTTGAGGATATTTTGATAAGATAACGACAAACGTTGAATTTATTAAAACAAGCCGACAGCAGGAAGGAATTCCAAAAGTTTTTGATTATCTTTCGAAAAGGACTGT
>OZ005744.1:129982936-130144552 GCA_963930735.1 Dioctria linearis | reverse complement strand
ATAGTCCAGAGACAGCCAAAATGGATACAAATTAAGAAGACTTTAAAACTGATGCCTTGCTGACATTATCCTATTATCCTTAATCTGGACTTTTGTTGGAAATAAGGTGACTAATTCCTCATCACTGAGACTAATTCCTAACCACCGAGGATAGTTCTTGACTACCGAACTATAGTTGACTGCCGACACCAATCTCTGGACAACAAAGTCTAGCAAATGGGGAGACTTGAAACAACGCATATCCAGGTTTCTATAAGTTGGAAGGATATTTGGTTTACCAGAATTCTCACATCCATAGTTGCTGATTTTTATAATTTATCGTAATTATTTAAAACAACTTCACTAGCATGATTTATTACACATCTTACATTATTATTACATTACATTTCATAAGAGAAAATGTATAAAAAGAAGAAATCAAAAGAGGACCAACTGCCAACATTTTCATCCTTTTCAATTCTTAATTTGTGTTTCCCTCTTTTTCATTAAAATTTTCGAGCAAAGATTGACATAATTCCTGAACTCTCTGTCACATTTTGTACATACTTATATGTATGGACTCGATACAATTTCACTGTCTTCCTTTCAAGTGATTTTTAAAAGTCAAAGGAACGCTAAGTGCCTAAATAAAAAAAGTCAATTTTAATATTGATTTTATGCCCTTAGGACAATTTGGGTATATGTACATTGAACATACGTATAGATATCTGGTATGTAGGTAAATACATATTATGCTCCAGGCTTGCAAAAGAAGAAGGAGACAGAGAAAAAAATTTAAATGAGTTTTATCGGCTAACTTTCGTTTGAATCCTTTCCTGCATCAATTACAAAAATTGAAAAAAGTGGTGCCTTGAAGCGAGGACTTCAGCTTTCTGTATTTAAAAGTTAGCGATCTAAAGGGAAGTTGCTAACATTTTAGAATAGCTGAACATTTTACACAAGGACCATGTTTTCATTTATTTTTTTAATTTGTTTTCCATTTTTGTCGATCTTTTCTTTCACTTTAGCTAAACCTGTGCTGTTCTTAATAGAGGCATTAAAGATTTGATAGAGCCAATTCAGCCAGTATTTAAATACAGGATGTCTCCTGGTGAGAAAGGCAAGAAGGCGTTAGTATTCACATATCCAAACATACCATAAATTGTATTTCGGGACGAATCACAACCGTCTCGGAATTAAAGGTGGATTAGCAAAATATGCTAGTTTTCCACGAAACACTCCGTATATTAAAAAATACAGGGTGTACGGTCGCCACTAAGGCTTCATTGTATATAGAACCTCATGTTGTTTCTAGCTCGAATCAGCTCCGTACTCAATTCAATTCAATTCAATTCAATAAATTATTAATTCAAATGTACGCAAGAATATTGCAATTTTTATTGTTAGTAGGCAGCTATTATTTAAAAGAGAAAAGAAAACAAATTAAATAATATATAAATCAAAGCAAAGAATGTAAAGAAAATTAAATATTCAAATAAAAGATTATAAAAGAAAAGAAGAGAAGAAAATTAAGTAACGAACAAAAGTAATGAGTGAACTGAAATTAAGAACCAAATTATTAATTGACTAACTGATGTACCCATGAAGTCGCTGGCTATTGCGGCTAATAAAAGAACTGTGTATATCTGACATACTTAAAGTTGTGCATTCAAATTTGTAACAAGCTCCTTGAATTTACCAATAGAGCTAGTGTGCTTAATATTTGTTAGCAGATAATTCCACAAACGTGCAGCTTTAATAAGAGTAAGAGTCACATTGAACAGAGTAATGGAAATCAGGAATAAGTTAATTAAAATGTCGTGCAGAATTCAGGAATCGCAGTTGATTGCGAAGACACTCTTGTTTACTTGTATATATGTTTTTATGGAGGTGCTCGTTGAAAGAACAACCCAGCAAGCTACTACTGAAATGTGATCATATCGTCTAAGTCCATACACTAAACTAACGCAGTCATTAAATGCTACATTCAGCCTGTTTAATCAAGTGCTTCCAAGTTCGGAAATACTAAGCTACTGCTTATAAAATAAGGAAGAAGATGTGATCGGACAAGCAATACTGGAAGAATACTAGCCGATAACCATAGCCGCCGGAGGCCACCATAGATTTTGCCAATCACATTACCAATGTAGTTGCAGCATTTCATTTTTATGCCAATGCATACACCAAGATTTTTCAAACGACTTGAAAAAAGGCAGAGTAAAGCCATGTAAAGTAACAGGTGGGAAATCAGAGAGGATAATATCACTGCGATAAAAGGCAATACACTGAGAGTTAAGTGAATTCAGTTTAAAATGATTATTGACAACCAAACGCGAGACAAATACTAAGTCAGAATTCAACCGAACTAAGTAATCATCTAAGAGGCCGATAGGTCTGCTAATTTAAAGCTGCAGTTCAGCAGAATACACTTGAATATTGCAACTGTCAATGGAATTTGGAAAATCATTTATACATATACACACTGAACAGTAATGGACATAATAAGGACCCTTGTGGTAGACCGCAGCTTAACATACAAGCAATGTCCAATGCTACCGTGTGTGATTACTGACTTTCACATATTGAGATCTTCCTTATAAAAACTATCGACGAGCGCAACAGTCGGATTTGAAAAATTGAGGTATAACATTAGTTTAGACTGTAATTTAGGAAAATTAACTTAGTCAAAAGGTTTTGAGAAATCGAGTAAGGTTAAGACAGTATCAGTGCTGTTTCGCAACTATGTAACCGGCGCAAATTTGATTGATATGGACTGAGCAAGTTTCGACAATCCGAATAGTCAATTATCTGAAGAGACAATAACTTCTCTAGTATGCACTTTGCCCAAGAAGGAGAGAATCCTATGCGGTAATCGGGTGGTTCATTTTACTTTGCTTTAATCTAACGTACAGGTAAAACTGTTGCAGTTTTCCATATAGAAGGGAAGTAATAGGTGGTGAGACAAGTGTTGAAAATCCATTGCAATGGCTCGATAATTCATAGGAGAAGTATTTTTACATATCTAGGAGAGATTTCGTCAGGTCCTGTACCATTATTTAAAAGGAAAAATTGCGTTTATAACTTCAGATTCATCATCAAATCTAAAACTAAGGTCCTCATTATTATCCGATTCCAGAATACGCCAAGGCCTAGATGATACATTAAATGTGGATGCAAAGATGGGAAATGATGGTTGAATAATGCAAGATGAATATCACTGACAGAATGGTCTTTGCCGTATACACCTGCCTGTAGTAGGTTGGTTCATAGATTTCTGACAGATAGATTAGGCGAAAGCCTTACTGCGTAGTACTGCTTTTGGCTACATGATTTTTAGTATTGGTTCTATCTTGTATAAACTTGTACTTGTCTTCCATTGATTTTACGCTGATATCTGCGAAATAAAACATCTGGCTCTGCAATAAATGATCTAATTTCAGCTGTGAACCATAAGCAACCAGCATCCATGCTGATGCTTCGCACATTTACACGGGTACTGATTTATCGTTGACAGCATAGGGAAATAGCATCGGATTTCGATTTTGTTTCTGGAGTTCGCTTTGTGAGATCTAGTCTCGAGCGTAAGGGAGGGTGCCGGTTTTAAAATGGATAACTCAGCTTTGATTCAGTTCAAATATAATTTTTATTCAAGTAATTAACCTAGATATCACAATTCATTTATTTCAATTTAAACTTCAAATTCTAATAATAACTTAATATCTATCAAAACTATTAAAGCTATTAAAAAATTCAACTAAAATTCAATTAAAATCCAACAACAACAATGACGACAATTTAAAATCCAAAATAAAAGTTCAATATAAAATCGTGTTGCTTTGCCCACACTCTCTGTCCTTACTTCTGTTCTGTTCTGTTTTCAAATTTTAAGTGATTTTTGGCGGCTTGTGGATTTATTTATATTTAAATAAAACGGTAGCTTTTGAATTTTTGTACTGCCACAGAATGTTAGACATTTAGATATTGGTGGGGATTTTGAATTACTGGTGAGAGATATCTGTTGAAGGGAGAGGGCAGACCTTTGCGATAGGACGGGTGAGACTTGTTTTCGGTGTTTTAATGGTAACTGCTCGCACTAGATCATTATGACCAGTATGAATTTCAATGATTCGTCCTAATGGCCATTTTCCTATGGGGATTTGGTCTTCTTTTATTAAAACGACAGTTCCAATTTTTATATTTTCCCTTTCAGTCTGCCATTTATGTCGTTGATGTAAAGTATGGAGATAATCTCTCGACCACTGCTTCCAAAAGGTGTAGGAGAGTGATTGATTGTGTTGCCATCTTTTTCAGAGGATGTTGGAGAGGATTGAGTGGGGGAGGTTCACATATAGTGAGGAGATGACGACCTGTTAGGAAGTGTACGGGAGTTAGGATATTATAGTCAGTTGCATCATTGGACAGAGGGGAAAGAGGTCGGGCATTTAAACATGCCTCAATTTGAACTAAGACTGTGTAGAGTTCTTCGTATGTGAGTTTTGTATCTTTAGTGGTTGTGTAGAGATGGCGCATGGTGGATTTTTACACCAGCTTCCCATAGGCCTCCAAAGTGAGGTGCTGCAGGAGGGTCAAAGTTCCAAGTTATACCTTGGTTAGCAATTTCATTAACCAGATCGACTTCGATTGCTATGAATGATTTTTCTAGATTTGACTGTAAAAGTCGATTGGCCCCAACGAAATTAGTACCTCGGTCAGAATAAACGTGTGAGCAGAGGCCTATTCGGTCAACAAATCGTTTGAGGGGGGCTAGGAAGGCTGGTGTGGACAAATCAAAGACGAGCTCTATATGTATAGCCTTAGTGGCTAAGCAGACGAATAAGCAGATGTATGCTTTTGTTATCTTCGTTCCTCTTAGTGTTGATGTTTTCATATCAAGCGGGCCTGCATAGTCTACTCCAGTGTGTTGGAAGGGTAAAGATATGTTGACTCTAGCTGAGGGTAGAGAACTCATCAACTGAGTATTAGGCCTTGCATTGAACGAAAGCAATCAACACATTTGTGGATGCGATGTCTAATAGTATTGCGGGCGTTTAGTAACCAATAGTGATTCCTTATAGTGCTTAATATTATTTGGGTGCCTCCATGTAATGTGTAATGGTGGATGTGATCTATAAGGATATTGGTTATATGATGATTATTAGGGAGTATTATAGGATGTTGTTGGTCGTAATTTAACTGAGATTTTGTAAGACGACCTCCAACTCGGAGAATGTTGGCAGAGTCGAGCTGGGGATTGATGGATAGAAGTCGACTCTTTTTAGGAAGGGGAAGTTTTTTAGTAAGTGGGAGATTTCGTTGGGAATGTAATATTTTGGAGCAATTTAATTAGACATCGTTCCGCAATTTTTAATTCGTGTACTGATAGGAATTGAGTAGTAGGATGTAGTTTTGCGTACACTATCTATGAATCGGAGACAGTAGGCGGTTATTCTTATCGTTTTTTGATATGATGAATATTTGTGAAGCAAAGGAATTTGTTCATCGATTGTAGTGGTGAGAACCTTTGATTTCTTTTTATACTCTAATTGAGTGTGTACTTCTGGCGTTTTTTGTGGCCAGAGTTGTTCATCTTTGCGTAAGTCTGGACCATTCCACCATATTGATGCTGTAGCTAAGGTATTTGGTGGAATTCCTCTAGATGCTATATCAGCTGGATTGCACTTTGAAGGAACGTGTTTCATATGGCTAGTGGACTGTTTTCATGTAGTTCGGAGACACGGTTAGCCAACGAACGTTTTCCCAGGTGGATGGGTGTTTTTGTAACCAAGCTAGAACTATATTAGAGTCTGTCCATGCAGTAATTTAAATTTTTTCAAGCTCTAAATCAGTGACAACTTGTTTAATAAGTCGGGAGAGCAGGACAGCACCACATAGCTCTAGTCGAGGTAGTGAGACTGGTTTGATGGGAGCTACTTTGGTTTTTGCTGGTCATGATTTGTACTCTGGAGTTCTCATTACGATGTCTTTTGAGATATAAACTGCTGAGTAGGCCATGATTGGAGGCATCGCGAAAACCATGTAGTTCCATCTCGCGTATGTTAGGCTGGTAGCCTAGCCAGCGTGGAATCTGAATATCCTGAATGGTTAGAGGTTGATCTTTGAAATGATTCCATTCTTTTAAAACTTCTGTGGATACAGAGTCTGGTGAAAAATTTGGGTCTAGTGGAGCATTCCTCTAGTTCCCAAAATTTTGTCAACTGATTATCTAAATCAGTATTTATTAATGGTGTGGGTGGATAGCATTCTTTTTATGCCATTTGTGAGAATGGCGGCGTAAATATCTGCTCCAAGAAGAATGTCTATTTCTCCTGGAATAGCGAATTTAGGATCTGCTAGCGGGAGATTGTCGATGTATTTCCATTTTGAAACTTCGATAGTTTGGGCCTGGCAATAGTTCGGTGATATTTTTAATTACAAGCATGTTGCTTGTTATATTAAAATTTGAATGTAGCGAATTAATTGTGACTGTGGCCTGTTTAAGGCTGTATTAGTGGGTGTGTCGTGCCAAGCCCAATTAATTCGTGGGTGGTAGGAGATCCTTTAAGTTGCAATCGTTTAAAGGTTTTCTCGTTCATGATGGACACTTGAGACCCAGAGTCTATTAGTGCTCGGAATGCCATTGTGATTCCGGATGATGCAGTAATGTTTATCAGGGCCGTAGAGAGAAGAGCTCTTTTCATATTTGACGTTAGAAAATTCTGAACTTGTTTGTTCATCGATTTCTACAGGCGGGTGTGGTTTGTTTGGCTTCCATGTTGGAATTTTGGGTGGACTGATTTAGTAGTTTTGAATAATTTTGCTCGTAGTGGAGCAGAGTGTTATGATTTTTGTTACAATGATAAACACTTTTGTTGCTAGTGCAGCTAGTAGTTATATGGTTGGGTGCCTTTGTCGGGTGGTCAAATTCTAAATGTTGGGCAATAGCTGCAAGAGGTCTTTTTTGTAGGTGGGTGTGTTGGCGCTGCATTTTTAGATTTGTTCAAGAGTCCATATGTGGGTTTGGGTGAGAATGGTTTTCTCTGTGTCATATTTGATGACGTACCCTTGTTTCCTATCATTTCCAAGAGGTCGGAACCGAGACTCTAAGAATTTTGTTAATGTTTTTAATTTGGGATTCTGTGCTATCGTGGAGGCTCTGCTCCCATAACTGGTGTGTCTCTGAGTGTAACTTTTGTACAGTCAAATATATAATTATTGGATCCCAGTTATTTGTTTCTACTCCTAATTTTTGTAATGCTAATAGTGCCTCAGTAATATTATCTAATAGTTTTTTGATACTTTCGGCGGTATCATGATTTGTGGTAGGGAGAGACAATAATTTTTTTAGTTGTACGTTGACTAGGACTCGCTTATTTGAGTACCGTTCCTTTAAGAGCTGCCAAGCTGGTTTATAGTTTGCGTCGCATACTTCATAATGTCTGAGCAGCTTTTCAGCTTCTCCAATTAGATTAGTTTTCAGAAAATATAGCTTGTCAATCTCTCTTAAATTATTGTTATTGTGAATAACTGAATTGAATAAATCGTGGAATGAAATCCACGTAGAATATTCTCCATTAAATATGGATAGCTTGATTCTAGGAAGCCTGTCATTGTTGCCTGCCATTGTGCTGGCAGAAGCTGTTTGAGGCGGAATACTGACAGATGGCGCTGGTGTTAATTTGTCGATATCTTCTTCCATGCTTGCTGCCTTTTCAATGAAGTATTCCTGAACCTCGCTAAATGTTTCTTTGGTGAAATATTCTAGTTGGAGGTACTGTTTTTTTTACTCTCCTTTGTATATACCTATGTCGAGTTTGAATTCTTTCCAATACTCGGTGAACGTTTGTAGGCGTTTTCCTGTCGATTTGACAGTTTTCTTTTTTCCATCTCTTTGATGCCTTCTAAATAAGTCTTCCATTAAATCTTTTACTTCTTTTTGGGACTGTACCAACTCTGACACAGAGTCAATGGTTTCGGCCCCAACGTCAGATGAAATGGATTCGCCATCTTTCGACATTTTTAATGGAGAAGAATTCTAATTTTATATTTGACTGACTGAGTTATCCGGCTTTGAAGGACCAATGTGAGTTCTAGTCTCGAGCGTAAGGGAGGGTGCCGGTTTTAAAATGGATAACTCAGCTTTGATTCAGTTCAAATATAATTTTTATTCAAGTAATTAACCTAGATACCACAATTCATTTATTTCAATTTAAACTTCAAATGCTAATAATAAATTAATATCTATTAAAACTATTAAAACTATTAAAAAATTCAACTAAAATTCAATTAAAATCCAACAACAACAATGACGACAATTTAAAATCCAAAATAAAAGTTCAATATAAAATCGTGCTGCTTTGCCCACACTCTCTGTCCTTACTTCTGTTCCTGGAAAGAGGAAGAAGAAAGTCTTTATTTCTTCGGAATCAGATAGCGACAATTTTAGTTGGAATTTCTGAGAAAGAGAGCGACGATATAGTAGAATTAGACTTCGACTGCAACGTGCTGAAGCGTCTTAGCAGAATTATTCTTCTGTTACTGTGAGTATTGAAACGTGTAGGCAGAATTATACTCCTGCTACAACGTGCTGGGCGTGTAAACAGAATTAAACTTCTGTTACAGCGACTGTCAAAACGTATACGCAGAACTATACTTCAATCGCAACGTCCGGGAGCGTGAAAGCAGAATTAAACTTCTGTCACACGATTGGGGATCAAGTGTCAGATTTTGGGAGTGCGGATTTAAATAGAATTAGACTTCTATATGAAGGATAGAGCAAAATTATACTTTTGCTCCGAGGACGGGTATTCAGATTAGACTCTGATGGAGGATATTTTCAGATTAAACTCTGAAATTATAATATGTGGCGAAATTGGATGTTGGATATAAGTAGAATTATACTTCTACAATAATAGAATTAAACTTCTATATGAAGGAATAAACAAAATTATACTTTTGTTCAAAGGATAGGAAACAGATTAGACTCTGGTGGAGGATGCTTTCAGATTACACTCTGAAAACCAAATGGTGATTTTGCTGCGGCTCGCCGCCTTTTTATAGCCGCCGTGAGCAGCTATGTAGCAGCTTCATAATATGTTGCCCTGGCAACGCTTGGTTCGATGGTCCAAATTTGATTGTGGCGACACCAGCTGTTTGACGTAATGTCATTAGACGACATTACAAAAATGTAAATATGCTGGAGGTGTATGATTAGGTGAGTTTATAGTTAATTACATATATTATAATTAAAATATTAATACCTTTTTTTTATATTTATAGATAAAATGAACTCCGGGATAGCTTTGTAGGAGGGATTTGAGGTGGTGAACTAATTATTCAGATAAGTATATTGAGTTCATTTACTATAAGTGTGATTTTTTGTGGGGTTTTATCTTGTATTTTTTAGGATGTTTGCTTCTCAGGATGTATGAATTCTACGAGGGATTTATCAAGCAGAATATGAATGTGGACTGAACGCGCATATTTTTCATCTCGAGTTTTGGGGATACGAGATCACTTTCAGCACTCCTCAGCATAGAGAAATAGCATAGGTTTTCAATTTTTTTCTGGAGTTCGCTAATTTTTCAATTCGGACTCGTAGCCTATAAGTTGACATTAAGATTTTTCATCTCGAGTTTTGGGGATACGAGATCAAGTGAGGGATACGAGATTACTCTTAGCCCTCTCCAGCATAGGAAAATAGCAAAGGTCTACGATTTTGTTTCTGGAGCTCGCTTATTTTTCATCTCGGAGATTGTAGCTCTAAATATTTGTGAAGGGGTGGGAAGCTTTATTGGTGGAGGTTGCTGGTTAAGTTTGATCAGGTCTTGGAGGCTACAATTTGACCTTGAGGTGCCCCCCTCCTGTGTCTGGGTACTGGAGATTGGCGGAGAGCTTTAGTGGCAATATCTGATACTATGACTAGGACTGCCTGAGGTGTGTTGGACTGGGCTATGTTACCTGTATCAAAGTTTGGGTAGAATGTGTATTAAGTAATGATGTGAAATACCTTAAGCAAATTTATATGGGGGCTGTCTACTTGTCAGCTTGAGTTTGGTTTTGGTTGTTTACTTTAGTATGTGTGCCTGTGGTATGTTGGGCTGGGCTACTTGGTGGCTGAGGAAACGTTATCTAAGGCGTGGGTGGATGTGTGCAGCTGTGTATTTATGTAGATAATAAATGTGAAATTCTCTAAGAAAATTAGTGTAAAAATAATAGCGGGACATTCCCTCATACAAATATACAAAGGGAAAATAAATCACAAAGTTATTATACTCCGATTGTTCCGCAGTATCAACGGAATACTCCAGTTAATCACGGTTTTCATGGCAACCAACAAGAGGCCTATGTTCCTCAAAATCAAAGATCCCAACAAAATTTCACAGGATCTCCTAAACGGTCGCCAAATATTAGAGCAGCAACTGCCAAAACAAAAAAATCAGGAGATATCGGAAAACAGTCTGCGGCGAGACGAGGATGCCATTACAGTCGCTCAGTCTCCCCTCAGCCAAATGACTGTATCCGCAGATGTCCATCGACATCCGAAAAATTAAATCAAACGCTTGATCTCCTTCTCAACGCTGATCGCCAATCACTAGTTTTGACGATCAAAAATTCCATCACAGCATTTGATACTAGTAATTTTCTAATCGATACAGGAGCCGAAATATCGGTCCTCAAAGCAACCAGATCACTTGGTGACACAATGGTTGATAGAACCAAGAGCTTGGAGGTATCCCCTCTAGCTGGAAAAGCCCTACATACATTAGGAACCGCCAAATGCGAATTTCAAGTAAGCACAAATTTCTTTAACCACGATATACACATGGTGGAAGATGACCTCCAACTTAAATATGATGGAATTCTGGGTCATGATTTTTAAAATAAATTTTCTAGCATAATAGACTACGAAAACAAGAGTCTAACACTAAAAATTAATAAGCCCCAAGGAGGTAAAATCACACGCAAAGTCATTAAGGCAAATTCAGGGACAATGTGCAAAAACGAATATGGAGGTTCGAATGACCCAAGCTTTGACAATTTGATTTACATCACCTCAGATAGCAGGTATGGAGGTTTGAAAGACCCAAGCGAAGACTATCAGTTGGTACAAGTCGACAAGGCCTCCACACAACGAGGTGAGCCTAAGGGTAAGAAACATAAAAATGTTTCGAAAATAATAAATAAAATAAATCAGTACGAAGCCGAAAGTATAAAAATACCGGCACGTACACAAATGGCAGCAAAAATAAAACTAAATCAAAGAGGTTGTTTCTTTAGTGAACACCAAGAACTGAAACCAGGTGTAATAACAGGAAATACGCTAATAGAACCTTTCAATACAGGTCACGCGACTATCCTAATCCTGAACTCAAATCAGCAAGAGGTCACTATAAGAAACACAGAAACAAAACCTCATCTACGAAATTTAAATAATTATAATATAATAAAATTAAATCCGAAAAAGGATCCAATAAAGCAGAGATCAAATAGGTTCGAGAACGAGCTAAACCTCTCTCATTGCAACGCGGAAGAAGCCCAAACAATTCTAGATACTTGTCGAGAATACAATGACATATTCTATCTAGAAGAGGATTTCCTAACTTGTACAGGTGCAGTTAAGCACCAAATGCCTACGCTACCTGAAAAACCCATTGTCAACATAAGACCTTATAGACTTCCAGAGTCTCAGCGTACTGAGATTAATTCACAAATAAATAAAATGCCCAATGAAGACATCAGAAGCCCTAGTTCTAGCCCATGGAACTCTCCTCTACTTCTAGTTAAAAAAAAACCTGATCCTTCAGGAAACAAAAGTTGGAGAGTAGTCGTCGATTTCAGGAGCCTCAACGACATAACGGTCTGAGATGCCTCTTCCTTACCCAAAATTACTGATATTGTTGACTCACCAAACGAAATCTTCAACATCAATGAATTAACCTAAAAGGAAAAAGAAAACTTTCACAAAGAATATAGTTGAAATACATCAAAGGTATCAGTCCATCATGCATATCTTCAACGTTACAAAATCCTAAAACAAAAAGATAACTATGGATAAATATAAATAGAAAGAAATTATAGAACATGATCACAACAAAGTACTTAACCTCACTCTCAAATTGTAAGAAATTATAATTTGCGTGTGAGGTATTTAATCACAAATAAACACTTAACAACACTTAACTCACCAACAATTCGAACAACGCACAGATTTATTTAAAATTAGAAAAAAGTTAGAAATTTTTAGTACATTCTTTTAAGAAAGTTTTATACGCGGAATTCGAAAATCGAATAATATTTACGCGAAGTTCAATAATTTTAAAGAAATTTAATAAAATTTAAATTATCTATATAAACCATAAGAGAAAAACGGGCAAAAACAAAGAAACAAGATAAAAAATATTTATTTTAACCGAATTTATACGAACATTAGAGCATGCGCAGTAAATTAGTACTATCATAAGCGAATTCGATGTTTTCGATGTTAATAGCTTAAAATTTCGGTAGAGAAAAACGTGAATTTCTATTAAAATAATGCAAATTTTTATATTATTCGAAGAGTTTCACTCAATATTAATTTAAAGAAAATTATTATTAATGATTTCGCGAATTTTCATCCCTTTTGAAAATAATTTTGTAACAAGTCAACTTATGATTTTTCTTTTCTTCAAACAGAGAATAGAGCCAGCGGCACTACGAATATAATGGCGAAACCCACCTCTATCAAAAGCCGATACATTGAGTTGGAAGCTCTTTTCTTTTGGAAAAATTTCTGGCGAAAAGTTCAAGGTTTAAGGCAGCATTCATTAAGCAGCAATTATCAAAAGGTTGAAAATCAGTCAATGAAACAGAGTAACGTTATCTGAATATGACCTTTGTTTTTTTTTTTTTTTTGTGAATAGTGAATTAAGTGTGAAATTGAAATTAAGAAAATTATTGAAATTGAATTATAATTATTGAAGTTAAGGATAGTATAATTAGGCAATAAGGATTTGTGAAAAAATATTAAAAGTGAATTATACATATATATATAACGAAAGTCCACATTCTTTTATTTTTTGTCCTGAAGTTCATAAATTTTTTATTATAGGTTGAAGTATTGGACTTCAAACTAAAGATTTTATTGAATTAATTAGATATACTAGATATACTAGTACATTGGATTTAGCTAACGGCTTTCATCAAATTCAAATGGATGACCATGATAAGGAAATAACTGCTTTCAGTACACCTTACGGTCATAACCATTTTAATAGAATGCCATTTGGATTGAAACGTGCACCAGCCACTTTTCAAAGGCTGGTGAACAATGTTTTTAGTCGGACTCCAAGGCATAGAATGTTTTGTATACATGGACGACATAAATTTCTATGGATACAATTTGACAGAACATAATGCAAGACTCCAACACGTTTTCAATAGGCTTAGAGTAAATAATCTCAAGCTACACCCTGAAAAATTCCATTTTCTAAGCAAACAAATAGCTTATCTTGGACATTTGGTTACCGAAAACGGAGTAACACCGGATCCCCACTAAACTAGAAAATAATTAGGGATTACCATGTCACTCCTTTAGGCGGTCATCAGGGACAAACGAAGACTATCGGGAAGATAAGAAGAATCTATAACTGGCCAGGCATGAAAAAAGACATTCAAGAGTATATCAAGAAATGTTCATCTTGTCAGATCAATAAATCAGGTGCAAACAAGAAAATACCTCTGAAGATTACTACCACAAGCAAAAAATCATTTCAAAAAATCGTCTTGGATATTGTTGGACCTCTACCAACAAGTTATCAAAACAACAAATTTCTATTAACATTCCAAAATGATCTGAATAAATTTTCAGATGCAATTTCCTTACCGAACGCAGAAGCCAAAACGGTAGCTGAGCAATTTGTAACCCACATCATTTGTAAACATGGTTTACCTGAATCAATCCTAACGGACCAAGGATCAAACTTCCTATGTTCTCTATTTAGTGAAATTTGCAAACTTTTGAAAATACGTAAGTTGCAAACTACACCATACCACCCAGAGACAAACGGAGCTCTAGAAAGAAGCCACCGTACGCTTGCTGAACACCTTAGACACTATGTGTATACAGATCCACTGACATGGGACACATGGATCCCTTACGCTATGTTCACATACAACAATTCTAATCATTCAAGTACCGCCTACACGCCCTCACGAATTACTATTTGGATTTCACGCAGAAATCCCAACATCACTAAAAAAGGACCCAGAAAGTTACATACAACTACGATAACTATGCCAGTGAACTAAAAGCGCGTCTCCAATATTCTCACAAAATAGCAAGAGAAAACCTTATAAGAAACAACCCAGCAAACATTACGATTGGCCTACGAATCGCTTTCTTATAATTTCTTATTGCCACAACAAGCATTCTTAATGCCGGCAATAATGCATTTTTATCGCCTACGTTTAACATGACGGGGGTAAATGTTGCATCGCATATGGATCGTGTAAGTAATTCATTTGATGATCGCCATGGCGATAAATAACCTTTTCTTCTTTCGTTTGGTTTGGTTTTATAGATGACCACACTTGACGAAAGAACAACTGTAAATAAGGTAATTTCCACAGGTAGACTACTGAAATATTGTCGATAGCGGATGTCTCGCTCTCATCGCATCTAGTACCAGCGATCTAGGCAATAAAGGTGCAATAATATGGCAATAAGAAAGAGACTCGTAGGCCAATCGTGATGTTTCCGGGAATCTAATTGACTTTAGCTCTCGAGCTATTGCCAAAACATCGCCATGGTAATAAAAGGTCAACACAGTTTTTATTGCAATTTTGAACGCCACAGAAATTTATCGCCACAATGTTTGCTGGGAAGGAAAAATTCAAAACGTACTATGATCACGTTACTAAGCCAAAATCTTTTATAATTGGTGACAAGGTATTAGTGAAGAATCACACCAGGAAAAGTAAGTTATCCCCCTTATGGGAAGATCCTTACGAGATAGTACAATTTGCCTCAAACGAAAATTCAGTGGTAAGAATTAAAAACAAAAATAAACAAGCAAAAAAGCTAGAATTCGTCTAACACCAATTCTTATGATACCCTAGATGAATGCCCGTATTAAATTTCGTGTGTACACCGATCTATTCAAGATTGATTTTTTGAAGTTGTTTTTCGCATATATTTCTAGAACGGTTTGTCGCAAAGAAAAAATGATTATAACCAATTTTATAAGATTTCGTATTCTGAAGAAGTTTTTAGTACAATAAAAATGTCTTGGACTGATCGTTTTCAAAGTATACGTAAAAAACCTAAATTTTTATATGGCAACACCAAGAAGGAAGATTTAGTCCATTTTTGACTTTTTATTTGCTAATGTAGTAAAAACACCATGTACGGAATTTCTCTACTTCGACGCGTTCTCAGGCAGTGTCCAAATATAAAACGAAATTTTTATATGGCAACCCCACGAAGGAGTTGCCCGATTTGTCTCATTTTCGAACTTAATTGTACTTTTTTTTAAGTCCGCGTACAAAATTTCAGCCCTCTAAGTACACGCGTTCTCGAGTTATCGTGCGCACGGACGGACGGATGGACGGACGGACGGACGGACATGCAAAAATCAAAATAACTTTTAATATTATGCGTGGGTGTTCAATCCATTTTGCTCTACCACCCTTATTTCGAGGTGTTACAAACGGAATGACAAACTTAGTATACCCCTATAGATTTCATCTGGGGTATAAAAACTCCATAACAACCATATGAAGCTATACATAGCGTAATCGCGTTCTTTTCTTCTATCCCACCAGGCCAAAATGCCGTACATAATACTTATCTTACAATTAACATTCGGAGTCACGAGCGGAACAAAGGCCACAAACTTCGCCTCAACCCCAGGAATATATTTCGAGGAATACGGAAACATACAATTATACAGCTCAAATTGGAAACTCGTTACGTATTATAGCCTAGACGATTTTCAACTAGAACATAACCCCCTAAGATCCCAAACAATAGACATTGTAGTAACCCCGTTTACCGCCGCTGTTACGTATTATTTGGGGTAATTCCCTAACGAAACCACTCTACGCCGTTTACTGTCGTCACACCCAATATTGGTTGGAATCTTCCTGTTGTGTAAAGGTGGATGTTGTAAATAAAACACCGTTCGATTAGACTTGACTTTAAGTTGTTATCGTTATTCACTAATATTAATTTAATCTCTGTTCCTTTCCACAATACTCTAAATCCACAGTTTGTTGTTTATAGTCCACAATTCTACCGGGGCAGAGCCAAGCAACCAGTCATTTTATGTTAAATCAGTTGTTTTCCGCAAACCAATTGTTCTCTAGCCAATCGATTGATTTTTGTTAAACTATTTATCCTTTAATAACATCTTTCAATAAATCTCAGCAAAGCGATTACTTCTTAATGAGTTAATTATTTGTATACCGACAAAGTCAAGCAGCGAGATGAACCCGGCGAGGTTTAGAAAACAAAAACTCTAAAGGAGATTACTAATTATTTTTATTCCGACAAAATCTCCACGAGGTGATTCCTTCGAGGTTTAAAAACGAACTCTCTGATTTTAATTTTCTTCATTAAATTTAACCCGCTGTTAATCGCGTCGTTCAGGGTTAAAGAAGTGCTCCATTTGCATTTCTTCCCTGAGAAAATATCGTTGGACATGTTTAATCATGTCCACAAAAATTTCTCGCCGGACGGAGGTGAAACCCGATATTTTCATAAATATCGAGCCACCAACCCGTCGTCTTATCGTTTCTAAAATTGTTGCGCACTTGAATTCTCGCGTCGCTTTTATCTTTTCATTACTTTGTTGCGCGATTGAATTTATATTTTATGCTGACAAATCTTACTGAGGGTAATATTTGTCATGGAATTCGACTTTATTTATTTATTGCTGATGCAACTTCCTTTGCGTGTGAATAGATAAACTGGTCACGTTGTTAAGTGTGACTAGCTTATAGGACCCTTTTCATGACTTGATTTTAATTTTTCCTTAGGAATGTGCCGTTTTTTCCTTATTTTTCTTTATTAGGGATTTTATGAATCCGCAGGTTTTTTATTGAATGTTGTGTATACAACAAACCTTCCCCCTGTGAAAAAGAGAGCTATTCTTTGGAGAGGAATAGCTCTCAGGGGAAAATTTTTTTTGGGTGCGGTCTTAACCCCTTGCGAATACTTGGTCGTTTCAACTACTTTGCTGTGCCCTATTTTACATGAAACTTTTGTATCATATATAAAAATTCCTTGTGTTTTATTTGTTTTTGTTGTTAAAATACTTAGTTATTTTTTTATATTTTAAACTTATTTAATACTAATCGTATGTGATACCCTAATCTAGTGTTAGTTTTTGTTAAGTTTTTGTTTTATACTAGATTAATATTATTTGTTTAATATATTTTATTTTTACATTTTTTTTTATTTATTACTAATTCCAGAAGCGGCGGGATATCTATGTTTTTGTATGACTATCTTATTTTCTATGTGATATTTATATATATATCTTATTTTGTAAAATTCCCTTGGGTAGGTATAGCCTACTTATGTGCTTTTGACACCATATCTCTAATATGCTAGGAGGTAGACACTGTCTCTAGATAAAATTTGTTTTGATTAATTAGGGTTATAGTATATAGTATACCCTATTCTATTCTACCTTTATTTACTAATAATAATCATATAATAATATCTAATAATATCTATATTTATTTATTTATTTTGTTATGTTTTACATTTTTCTTGTTTCTTTTATTCTCTCTCCTTTTGAGATTTACATTATACTTGTAATACTACTAGTGCCTTTCCTTCTATCTATTTTAAGTGGTGGTAGGGTGCGGGTCCTTTTGAGAGGGGAAGGTTCGATTATTTCGATTTGTTCGATTTGCTCCTCCGCCTCAGGGGATTTTTCAGATTTGCGGAAGCGGTAATATTTAATAACTGGGACTAGCCATTTGACGACTAGGTATAGCACCATACATGTGATGAGAATGCCAGTTAGGGAAACTGAAGTTGTTGCTATGTGTCCAGCTCTTTTAATGACCGGGTACCTTTCAGGATAAGATTATTCGTATCATCTCCTGAATATAGTTCTGTTTTAATATTTTCTATTTGGAGTCATGGTTAGTTATGTTCAGAAATTGGTTGACTATTCTTTCTAGTGAGGCCGTATTTGGGAAAAAATTAGGTTGTCTGAGACTTAATTTTTGGATATTGTGTGCCTCATAGTGTAGGATTTGCGATCCCACTTGTAATTGGCAGGGATGTTTGATAGTTATTATCCCTTGGCCTTCTATTTTTGAAGTTAGGAATTGTTGGGTACACTGAAGGTGTACAATGGTTGGCTCTATCAACGAGAATATCCAAGAATTTGGTTTACTTAGTTTAATAAGTAGGTCTCTGGGTGGTATTTGTGCTCTGAATTGACACTGAGGCTCTTCCTTTAATGGATTAAAGAGCAGCTTCACTACGCATTCCTTAGACATCGAAGCCTTTGTTATGGGGATGCCCAGCCTAGCGATGAAAGTGTCCTCCTTTGAGTTTTGGGTTATCTTTTTAAAGGTCCTAAGAGTTCGTGGGTTTAATAATAGAATATCCTGTGTCTGTACTTGGTGTGCTACGTGCGAGTACTCTATTTCAGGTACCAAAGATTGTTTTTTATTAACGTGATTGGGGAAACTGTGTATTCGATACAACTTCATTTGTGGTAGATTGAAAATCCGAAGTTGTATACGAATGACTAATTTGTCTTGGACTAGATGAGCTTTTGTCTCGGCTGTCTGACATAATAAAGATAGGCAGTTTTGTGCATCTGGACAAGTAGCATGGGATTTGTGGTATATTTCTAGTAACTTTTTGGGAGACACCACTAGCGGATGCAGTTGATGATTTTGGCTGGCAACTATTATATCGAGTAAGGCTTGCTGCCTATACTCAATCTCTACAATTTGTAAAGTGAGGCTAGAGATTATTTCCTGCCTCAGTTGTCTCATCAGCAATTCATCGGTGATATTTTGCATTGTATTACCTGGTGAGTTATTTGACGCTGTCTTTCCTGTAGGGATGTCAACGGCTTTTGGATCTGCTGTAGTGTAGTTTTGACTACACTGATCTGCTGTCTTTCCAGGTCGGCTAGGGCTTTGGTATTTGTTTCGAGGTCCTCACGTCGGCTATATACCTCCTGTTCATTAGTGTTGTCCATGGTTCCGAATAGTGCATTGCAATGCCTATTCCATCGAAAATAGATTTTGTGGATCTCGCCAGTGGAACCACTTCTCGAATGACACTTGTTCTTCTCTTGATATTTTCCAAGACTGAATGAACGTGTTTTTGTCGAACCAGGCATAGCTCATCCGTTTGAGAACGATTTGAACATAGTCGGTATACTAAATGTTCCGCCTGTTCTGCCATAAGCGTTTGGTTGTCCAGTTCCATCAGATTGATTTCCGTTAAAACATTCCATGCGCTGTGGTATACTCGTAGTTTTCCCAGATCTTCATACAGTACTCCCGTGTTGTTTAGGGGGCTTGTGGTGTAGGGATCCGCTGGTATTTGTCCCATTGTCAGATGGAGACAGTACATTAACACAAATATGTGCTTCATGGTCTGCAGAAAGATGAAGGATAGGCTTCATTAGTCAAGTGGTCATACTAAAAAGCATGTAATATTTAGATATAGTATTGCTTAAGTGGACGGTTCACGGTTGATAGTTTGTCCATTGGGAGCTTACTTGCTAAAAGGAAGACGAGATAGAACAGACTCAGGGAAACATAAAAATTCATGTTGAATCTCGTAAATATATAGTAGGGTTTTTTGTGTTAAGAGCATTGTACTTTTTCACCAAAATTGTACAGGAGAGAAAAAAAATTTTTAATTCACTCGTAACTACCAAAACAAGGTATGGGGAGTGTAAGTTAGAGCATGCTAAATTTCATCAACTTCTCTATGAGCTCTTAAGTCGATGAGCATTGTTCCTTTTCAAAAAAAAATGTTTACTGGTGGAATGTTTAATTTACTCATAGCTACTAAAAAGTAAAAATTTATTTGTTATATGTCCCGATTTATTTTTATTTTGTTACAAGTAAGTTTATTTAGCGTATTCTTTATTGATTTAAATAAAATTTAGGTAAGGGTTGACTTCGTGAGTCATAGGGAATAATTCCGAGTGCGGAACATTTAAGTAGGTAGTGGTTAGTTTAACTGCGAAATTTTGTTTCAGTGGAACTTATTTGCTAAAGGTGTATGTACCAGTATACGACTCATAATAGGGTTTCAAACGGTTGTTGTGTACTACAACCTGTCGCTTGCCTATTTTTATGGTACTGTTTGTTTGACTGGGTACATTGATTACCAGATATGGTCCAACCCAGATTTGAGACAATTTATGTTTCCTACTCTCACTTTTGAGGAGGACTTTGTCTCCTAAGTGGAAAGTGAGAGGCCTGACTGTTTTGTCGTAATATGCCTTCGAGCGTTGTGTCCTGGCTAGGAGATTTTTACGAGCCGTGACATACGATTTTTGTAGTCTGTATTTTAGCTTATGGTAATAACTTTCGTGGTTGTAAACGGGTTCAGGATCCTGTTTTAAGTTAGACGGGACATCCGCCGGGAAGCCGTTACAGGCAATCCATTGGGGTTAATTTAGTACCCTCGTGTACACTGTTATTGTATACGAATGCAGCGGTTCGTAGGAATTGATCCCATGTTTTGGGATTTTCGTCTACGATTGTACGCAGATATTCGATTAGAGGTCTATGTGCACGCTCCAGTGCTCCATTTGACTGTGGATGGTATGCGGAAGTTTGTAACTTCTTTACCTTTAGCAGTTTGCAGACCTTCTTGAATAGCTCACTCAGGAAATTAGTTCCCTGATCGGTGACTATTCTTTTTGGAATGCGGTAACGCGTGACAATCTCATCGAAGAAGATTTGCGCCACGGTTATTGCTACTCCATTAGGTATGGCATACCAATCGACAAATTGGGTAAGATTATCTTGAAAAGTTAAGATATATTTATTACCTGATATGGTCTCTTCTAGTGGACCTACTATATCGAGGTAAACCTTGTCGAAAGGTTGTTCTGCGATGTCCGTTATTACCATTGGCATCTTGAATTGTGGAGATGCTTTCATTGTTTGGCACTTAGAGCATTTTTTTATGTATTTCTTTATATCGCTAAGCATGTGCCTCCACCAATACTTGCGTTTAATTCTTTTATAAGTTTTAATGACTCCCTGATGGCCGCCGAAAGGAGAGTCGTGGTAATCCTTTAAGATTGTTTGAACTTCCTTGGGGCTCGTGATTATCTAAGGTGCCTTGACTGGACTCATTTCTTGTTCAAGCATAGCAGGGGGTTGTATTTCCTCCCCTGGGAGTTCATTATCTTTATGTTCCGCTGCTGTGGGCTGTATTTCAGCGCTGGAGCTAATATTGGCCTCTTGGGCTCTCTGTCTTTGAGCTTTGGTCACGGCGAAGCAATGAGAGGGCTCCTTAGTTTTCTGTTTGTTTGGGGTATTGTTTTCCTCCACATCAGAGTCCATAGTGTGGTGGACTTGGGCTTGAACCGTTAAGGTGGTGCTTGTATAGTCTTCGTTTAATATTTGGGGAGTGCGGGTTAATGCATCCGCATTGGTATTAAATTTCCATGGTTTGTATTCGATGGTATAATCGAATTCTGATAATTTGTGGTGAAATCTCACCAAACGGGAAGTCGGGTCTTTAACACCCTTCAGAGGCTTGTGGTCAGTATAGACCGTAAATTTCCTGCCTTGAAGGTAGCATCGGAAATTCCTTATGGCCCAGACTATAGCCAATAACTCCTTTTCAATTGTGGAGTAATTTCTCTCGGCTTTGTTCAGCGTTCGGCTTTCATAGGCGATAGGCTGGTCTTTTCCCACTTCTCCTTGGGAAAGTACAACTCCTAAAGCTTCGTTACTGGCGTCCGTTGTGAGGTTGAATGGTATAGAAAAATCTGGTTAGATTAAAAGTGGTGGTGAAATTAGAGCATTTTTAATGCTTTGGAATGCTTCTTGGCATTTTTCGGTCCAAGTGAATTTTACATCCTTGCGGAGTAAATTCGTAATTGGACGAACGATTTTTGAGAAGTCCGGAATGAACTTCCTATAGCAATTGGCGAGTCCTAAAAAGAACTGAGCTTGCCGTACTGTTCTAGGAACAGGGAATGTTTGGACGCAGGCCGTTTTGCTGGGGTCTGGTAATGCACCTTCGCTAGAGCATTTGTGCCCTAGGTAAACAACTTCTCTTCTCAAGAACTGGCACTTCTCTGGCTGCAGCTTGCGGTTGTTTTCTCTCAATTTGTCGAAGACTTTACGAAGGTTATCATTGTGGTCATTTAGGTTTTTTCCATAAATGACGATGTCGTCAAGATAAACGAAGCATTCGAGGCCTTGTAGGTCTGTCAGAATGAAGTTCATGAGGCATTGGAATGTAGTGGGAGCTCTTTTGAGTCCGAATGGCATACGCTTAAATTTGTAGTGCCCCTAATTAGTGCTAAAAGTGGTCTTATGTCGATCTTTTTTGTCGACTAAGACTTGGTGATAGCCGTTGGCCAAATCGAGGTGCTAAAGAACCTGGCATGACCTAGTTGATCAAGAATATACTCGATTCGGGATAGTGGAAATACATCGCCACTTGTGTTTTCGTTCAATTTACGAAAGTCGACAACGACGCGCCACCTTTTCTCACCATCAGGTCCCGCCTTTTTGGGGACAATTAATAACGGTGAATTCCAAGGGCTTTTGCTATCCCGTTATCTAGCATTTCTCTCTGAGTCTCTGGTAATCGATAGGCCTTTTGGTTTGTTGGAGCCTGATCTTGTATTAATGGAATGTTATGGGTGATAGCGTTTGTATACGTAAGCTTATCACCTTTATGGTAAAAGATATCATTGTACTCATAACAGAGTTCGGATATCGAAGCTTTTTCTTCCGCGGTTAAAGTCTCATTCTTTTGATTCTTAATATTAACCTTTTTAGGCTTTGGAGTCGGCTTTGCATTTGAGCAAGTCATTTTAATATCACACGCATCTTTACTTGGGCTCTTATGCCTTGTAATTATCTTAAATCTAGGTATATTGGATGGAGAATTCAGCTGCATTTGGCTAATCGGCGCTTTACTTCTCTCGCATCCCACATTGGGCTCTGAGGCCTTAACAATTTTTTAAGATTTTCTTTATTGTAAGTTGGAGTCTGCCTTGCCCCTGCTCGGGTCTTGCTGGGCTCGCACGCGTCACTTATTTCGGTTCCTAGTTGAGATAAGAACTTGTGTTTAGGAATTTTAGAACTTAAAGTCTTGTTCGGCTTTGGCTCGGATTCGGGAAGCTCATGGTTGTTTATGTTGCTCGTTTGCGATGCATTCCGCTTGAGAACGTTTTGTATATATGCGGCTTCTCCTACTGGGATGACGGCGTAGTCGTGGATAGGTAGCAATTGTACCAATAAACTGGAGATGACTACGTGAGAATTTTTACTGTTGAGAATGGCTACTTGCACCGTTTCTCTTCCAGTGGGCAGGAAACTATTGGCCAGGAAGAATCCATCGCGTATTTCTTTTGAAAGACAGGGCATTTCTTCCTTCACTCGCAACGGGACTGTGGTGGTCATTTGTGACCTAGCAGGTATGAATATTGGTTCTTCTAAGGTAACCAAATGCTGCCTCATTTCGCTGGTCTCTTGATCACCCAGACAGCTCTATTCGTATTCCAGTGGCTCTGGTTGAGCCTGGCAGCCAGCATAACTCTTTTGAGTTGCCTTGGAGACACTGCATGTAGATAGCTTAACCTGTTTAGGTTCCATCTTTTCTGCCAGTGATCTCACTTTGACTGCTTTTCTTGCGTACAGCTTGTCCGTTTTGTATGACAAGGGCACAGTAAACTCTTTGGAGTTGGTTTACGTACAAGGAAACTTAAGTGCTTTATTTGGGCCTTCAACATTACAATTATTTGATAGGAAATCATTTCCTAATAGGCCGTCATCGGAAAGACCTGGCAAGTTTTGTACCACTTGAAACTTACAGGGAATTTTATTTTTAAAATTAAAATTACCCATGCAATTTCCCAGTGTCTTTCCGGTTCCAGAAGGGGTCTGTAGAGTGCATGCCTCACTTGAATTAATTATTTTGAGGGCTTTAATCGCTTTCTTCTTAATAATACTGACCTCAGCGCCTGTGTCCACTATTAGTTCTGTTTGGCCGTTAAGGCTTATGTCCAGTGGATGTTTCACTGTAGGGACACCGGATTCGGGCGCTTGAGGCGACCCTTTTAAATTTTTAGTTGGGTTTATAGTCGAGCCGGGGAGCTTTGGGTCGACTGCATGTCGTTTTCCTGACTCCGGGCTTCCCACTTTTTTTTTTGCCTGCAGTTTTCATCTGCGTGTCCACGGCGACCACAAAAATTACACTTGAGTCTTATGTTAAAGACCTGGGGACCGTTTGTGTTATGCTGTTCTGTTGGTGGTCTGCTGGGGAGACGTTGAGGAACATTTTGTTGAGACTGGATGAAGTCCTGGTGTGTCTGTCTATTTGTTCTGCAATAACGAACGTCGTGTCCATAATTTTGCAGTTCGAGCAGAAAGGGGTGTTTTTGAGCTTTAGGCAATCTGTATATGTGTGACCCTTTCGCTGACAGTAGCTACACGTGATGTTACGGACCAGTGCATCTGTGTCCGACCTTTTAGTTTCAGAGTATACAGGTACTCGGTGGCGTGGCTGTGATATTGTGTTATTTGCGTGGCGTGAGAAATGGTTTAGCTTATAGGACCCTTTTCATGATTTGATTTTAATTTTCTTTAGGAATGTGCCGTTTTTTTCTTATTTTTCTTTATTAGGGATTTTATGAATCCGCAGGTTTTTTATTGAATGTTGTGTATACAACACCGTGCTTTCGTTACTGAGAAGAGCGGCACGACGTTCAGGATAGCAAAATAACAAAAATAACACCTTCACGTTGTTACGTATTTAAAAACAAATTTATTTGCACGTAAAAGAATTTATATTATTAAATGATTAAACACACTTTGTATATTTTCTTAATCAAATTATTTGTACGTAAAATTATTAAGCTTAGTTACACACTTTGCATCAAAACTATGCTACACACGACTTCTCGACCGACGTGTTGTATATTCGAATCCCGATCCTGAACTTCGACTTAGTTAACGATGTCACATAATTTTATTAGTGAAATTAGTCGACGCCCTCGCGTCAGCAAAAGTATATAAAAGTATATAGTACTTTTTATGATTGGTTCACTTAACTGACCCATCATTCGAAAGAGTAAACAGAAAGCCGGAAAAAGATAAGAATCAGCAAGACATTCTTGACTTGGGTCTTGTAATTCGATCTTGCTCTTGAAATTTTGACCGATGGGCAATATGCAGTACATTATCTCCATGAGTTATGTGGATATGAAAATGTCGAGCAAGCATTTTGTTCATTTTCATAAGTGGGCTATTTATGCTACGCTA
Source organism: Dioctria linearis (assembly GCA_963930735.1). Taxonomy (NCBI): domain Eukaryota; kingdom Metazoa; phylum Arthropoda; class Insecta; order Diptera; family Asilidae; genus Dioctria; species Dioctria linearis. The sequence goes on along the minus strand of OZ005744.1, from coordinate 130,119,079 downwards.
AGTAATTCATGGAGGAAAGAATATTTGTACATTTTGTGCATTTTAAAACTTGTTAAAAGAATTACGAGGGTAAGTAAATATGAATATGCCTGGTATGCAATTGTAGATATTTGTGCATATTTATATATGCGTTTTAGGAAAGTTCATGAGAGGTAAGTAATATGAATAAAAGATTTGTGATTGCATTTGAGGACATATGGTGTGGTATTTTGAGACCACAATATGAATATATTTATTGATTCTAGGAAAATGCACAGGAGGTAGGCAATATGTATATGTTTGTGATTTTGGCATCACAACAACATCGAAAAAGTATGTTTTCATTTTAAGATACAACAACCAACCCGCAACCACCCATGCGAGTCACAAATTAAAAATATCAAAATCTTATTAAACGAGATAGAGCAAAATGTAGAAATTATAGATCCTAAACATTTGCGAGCCCGACGCGGCTTAATAAACGCAAAGGCAGCCTCAGTAAAACAAACTTCGGTACTCTCAATGAAGACGATGCAAAGCGTTATGGCAAACAAATCCATTACTTAAAAGGAAATGAGGACCACCTATTAGAACCCATTAAATCGCGAACCATTATCGTAGATAAAACAATCAACCCTTTTTAACAAAACATCCTCAGATATTAAACTCGAATTTGATAACATCCAAGATAAATTTGACAACATTTCTAAAGCATTCAATTTCATAATAGCTGAAACGAACTCCATCTTCATCAACTTAGAACTAGAAAGTATCACTTCTGCCACTACACTATCACTCATGGGATACCAAAATTCACAAAAAGCACTCCTTGACATGCTTTTAGATATAAAACATGGCATTCCCAATCCATTAATTATCACCCCATTTCAACTGGAAGATACCCTTACAGTTATTAGAAAAAATCTTTCTTCCGGAACTACTTTACCATTTTCAGCCACACAGGATAATTTTCTCGATTTATATAAAGTTAGCATTACAACTACAAACACAATTAAGAATAATATCATCATCGAAATTAAAATCCCATTACCCCTAAACACAATTTTCCAGGAATACAACGTTATACCATTCCCAAGTATGGTAAAGACCTCTTTTCTTTACATAAAACCTACTACCGAGTATTTATTGGTAGATTTTAATCGCGAAAAACATTACCCTATGAATAGAGAATACTTCGACAAATGCCAATCGAGTTTCTCAAATACTCTTCTGTGTCAAATAACTCACCCAATCTTTAATAGTAATGCCGAACAAAACAAATGCGAAATGGATCTATTAAAATATACTACGGAAATTCCAAAATCCTGCGATGTAAAAACAATAAAAACATCTATTTTCTGGATTCAATTAAACAACCCAAATAAATGGTTATTCAGTCTTAGGAATCCTCTAACAATAGATAATACATGCGGCGACAGAATCGAACCGCTAACAATCGAAAGAAATGGTATCTTAGAAATTTCTTCAAATTGCTACATAAGAAGCAACGTCCTAACGTTATACGGTCATTCCGAAAGAATATCAATTTCAAATAATTCATACCTACCCTCATTTAACCTAACAATGGCTAATCATCTTAAAGACACAAAACTCGAACTCCCGAAAATGATTACAATAAAAAACGTAAATCACCAAGCTCTATTCGATCTAAGCCAAGATTTAAAAACACTGGAACACGAGGAAAAACATAAATTAAATAATGTTTCAACGCATGATATACACCATTATTCTTTCATATATATATTAATTATAATACTTACTTCTTATGGTGTAATCAAAATAATCATGCGATATGTTAAAAAAGAGAAGAACCAGAAAACTATCAAAGAAAATAAAACAAATAATGAAGAAATTACTGAAATCAAAAGGATTTCCAGTAAAATACCATTATCTAGAATCACAGATAACTAATTAAGTATCTCTCAAATAAGTTGCTTTTATATAATACTATTATAATCACACACTTGGTAACATTAATTTTTGTAAAATAAGAAACACAACAAATATACCATAAAAAAAACTATCATTTAATCTAGCATATATAAATCATAAACGATTAACCTAATATCAATATCATAGCAACTAAATCTAATTTTGTATAATACATAGCAATTAAATCTAACATATATTTGTATCATACATAAAATTAAGTTCCATATCATATCATATCGTAGTACTAATCAAATTGTGTACTCTAGACTTCCGAGCGTCAGCAACTCTCAAATTTTTTTTTATCCTCTTAAAGAATATAAAAGAAAATTTTTTTCAGTGGGGAAGGTGTTATGAATCCCCCAAATAATCCAAATAATATGATCAAGCAATAACTTCAATTGTCTCTGATTCATAACGCATTACCTAAAAAATCAAGCAAGCATCTCCCATTCATAAATCACGGTTATCTGATCCCACAATGAGAACCAAAACAATAAACAAACAACTATGCGCACAGGACTATGGTCAAGTTGCAGCACATAATGAGTAATCGTTACATGTACCCATGTCCACGGTAATAATTCTTAGGTAGACAAGGCCTGTCACCTTTCTACACGTAAATAAAAACCTTTGGACTTCTTGCTTGAGAACAATCAGCCAGACGTATAATGGAGCCACCTGATTAACTCAAAGCGATAAGAAGTAAAGCATGGTACTCGCTAAACGATTTTATCGCACACCCGTTGTGCAACATATTGACCAAATGAAATTGCCTTAGTGGAAGCGCCGGCGTCAAATTTCTTTTTGTACGTAATAAAGCAAGTGAATTATTGTTTTGGGACTCGTGTGAAAATTGATACCGTTGTTTTCATACAATTGTTCTCAATTATGTTCTATAAATTGCGGGTGAAAAATCAAATTGCATTATTGCAATAAATTCGTCGCCTTTATTGGATAAAATGCTTGATAGGTGATTTTGGGTTGTTTTTCACAAGAAAAATGCTCAATAGGTAATTTTTGATTGGTTACCACGAAAATTGCTAAATAATCAATCTGCAAGTGGAAGGGAGTATTAACCACTGCAAATTGATTTTGAATAAATAGGGAATTCTGATGCAAGGATGATGAGAAATATTCTGCACTTGAAGCTAGAGAGTCCCCCTACCCAAGGTGAGGCCTCTAGTGGAAAATATAAAGAAAAATAGTGCTAAAGTCAAAGTATATTTGTCCTAAGTAAAGCTCTCAAGTAAATTGTAAAAGTCTAAATTTGTACAAAAGAAAAAGTGTTAAAGTAATAAAGCAAACTCAAGTGAAAAACACGGACTTCTGCATTGGTCCCAACACATTCTCTACGGTTGATTAATCCTTGTTGCCGGCGCGCACCACTTAAATAAACTTGGATCCAGCGCGCAACACTGTGAGTAAGGAATAAAAACCCTATCAGCAAGGTCGCTTCATATTTATCTCTCTAAAGTATCATCCAAATGCTGTTGTATGAAGGAAGAAAAACTGATAATTCTTCAATCCCATAGTGAAGACCGTGGTGGAGGTTGGGAGTGGGTGCTGGAAGTTGTGGATTAAATTGAAAGTTTATTGATGGATGCTTTTTGACATAACATTAATCTAGTAGGATATGAAAGCTTCAGTGAAGAGCGTGGAAGAGGAGAGTGTTATTTGTTTACCTTTAAATCTTAAGGTTTATACTGTGAGCCTCCAGCAAGAATGTTTTCTTTCAGTTGGCTCGGTGACTAGATAAGAACGTGTTGATTTCATGTGCATAATTTCATCTTGTGGTGAGCATGTGAAGGTAGCAGAGTTTTTTTATTAATCAAGCAGTTACGATCTTATGAGGTTTGATTGACTCCTATATCTAAAAAATAGTCACATGAAGCTGATATACTATTGGGGCAGGTACATTGTTTACTTAACATTAAGTTGAGAGTGGGTTCGATTAAAAGCTTTGATAGAAGAACGCTGTTTTATGATATTAATGTAGTATGATATGTTGTCTGAGGTGAGTAGTGGAAGTTGTATGGGAGCTATGAATAAGCAGTAAATCCTAATCTCGCTTGATATTTATCTCCTCTAAAGTATCGCCCGAATGGTGGAGTATGAAGGAAGAAATTGTTGATAATTCTCCAAGTCCGTAGTGAAGATCAAAGTAGGGGTTTACGGTAGGTACTGCAAGTTATGTATTAAGCTAAAAGTTTTTATGGATGGTATTTGGTATTTATCTCCTCGAAATGGTGTTGTAAGAGTATCAAGAAGGTCGGAAAAAAGTTGATAATGCTTCAAGTTCAATAGTGAAGACCTCGATGTTGAGAGTGGGTATTTGGAATGATATAATTCTAGTAGGATATGGCAGTATTATTTATTCATCTGTAAATCTTACCATGAAAGTAGGTTGGGAGTTGATTACATTAAACGTTTTGATGAAGGAAGTTTGAGTTATTATATTGTTACGAGCGTGGCCTTAGTTCGTTATTTAAAACACAATATTTCAGATATAATTCAAAAGTTCTTTCTTTATTTAACTTTACTGTTTACTCTCACAAATTCACAAATAATTATCAAATCAACTCTTTATTTATCGCTAGTACTGTACTTCTAATTATCGCAATCCAAATAGTTTGCTTCGTTCACTTCGCTGTCTGAAATAATACTCGCCTCCTGGATGTGAGCAGCGCCGTATTTATACTCTACGAATTATCCTAGAACCTTCCTGAATATTCCATTCTCCAAACCCAGTTTACTAGGATGTCACTAACCTAAAGTTGTTTCCATTTCCAATAGATTTCGCTTGTATGACTTTGTGGCGCGTATCACTGTCCCCTTCTTAAAATTGTTCGTCCCGAACAACAGGTGATCCACGGAATTGATGCTCGCAGTATTGACATAAACGATCTAGATGAACGATTTTCCGTTTGCCTCTTGTACTCCGCTGAATCCTATATACTACGTCATTTATTCTAGTCACTACTGAATACGGTCCATCCCAGTGTTGTTGTAATTTGGGAGAACTTCCCTTACGTCGTTTCGGGCTGTACAGCCAAACAAGGTCACCTTCATTAAATCCTGCTGAGTTAGCACGTAAGTCATAGCGGGTCTTCATCCGATCGGTATTTATTGTTAATTTTGCTCTCGTGACTTCGTGTACATCAGCCAATCGTTGTCTAAGTTCCGATACATAATCGTCTGGTAACTTTTGTTCACCTCTGGGTGTACCAAATTTGAGATCGCTAGGTAAACGCATCTCCTTTCCGAATATCACTTTTGCTGGCGTTTGTCCGGTCGTGTTGTGTACAGCTGATCGATAGGCCATTAAGAACATGGGAATATGTCGATCCCAATCGCGTTGGTGATAGTCGACTACTTTCTTTAGATGCTCGACCAATGTTCTGTTGAAGCGCTCTACCATGCCATCAGATTGTGGATGCAGAGGAGTTGTTCTGGTTTTTCTTATTCCCAGAATTTTACACATCTCTTGGAAAGTCCGTGATTCGAAGTTCCGCCCTTGGTCCGAATGAAGTTCATGAGGAACACCAAATCTACTGACCCAATTCATTACTACTTGATCCGCTACTGTGGTAGACTCTTGATTAGGGATTGCATAAGCTTCAGGCCATTTACTGAAATAGTCAATAGCAACTAATATATAACCGTTACCGTTATGTGTTTCTGGAAAAGGTCCAGCGATGTCTACAGCTATCCTTTCAAATGGGGCTCCTACATTATACTTATGCATTTCTCCTCTACTTCTGTGTGGTGGTCCTTTGCAAGAAGCACAGATAGTGCATCTGCGGCACCATTCCTCAACATCCTCTCGCAAATGTAACCAATAAAACCTTTCACGTATTTTGGAAATTGTTTTATTCACCCCCAAATGTCCTCCAGATGATCCACTGTGCATTTCTTCTAGAACATCTTTGATCTGGGATGCTGGCACGACTATCTGCATTCGGAATGACTCGCCGTTAGTTGATTCCCACTTGCGCTTTAATATACCACATTCAACGTGAAGAGAGTTCCATTGAGCCCAGTAGCTCTTCAGTTTCTCACTCCTCTCCGAGATATCTTGCCATTGTGGTCTTTCCATGTCTTCTTTCCAAGCAAGAATAGGTGATATGTCTGGGTCTTCCCGTTGTGCTGTTTGCAAGCTCTCGTTGTTCCAAACTGTCGATGGTTCCACCGTCATCAGCTGTATTGTTGCCTTTGTTTCTTTTTCTTCCAGCCGAACGCAATGTTTGCATTCAACTTTGCATGGACGTCGTGAAAGGGCGTCTGCATTTCCATGGATACGTCCCCTTCGGTATTGGATTTCAAAGTCATAAGCTTGGAGTCGCTCTATCCATCTCGCCACTTGCCCCTCAGGGTTCTTAAACTGCAAAAGCCATTTAAGCGCTGCATGGTCAGTGCGGAGGATAAATTTCTGCCCGTAGAGATATTGATGGAAATGCTTGGTTGAGTTTACAATGGCAAGTAGCTCTTTCCTTGTAGCACAATAATTTCTCTCTGATTTTGAGAGTGCTTTGCTAAAATAAGCTACTGGCACCTCTTGACCATCCTCCTCCTGTGAAAGCACTGCACCAATACCTACATTGCTGGCATCCGTGTCCAATATAAAAGTTTTTCCCAGCTTTGGATAGTGAAGCACTGGAGTTCTACAGAGCTGTTGCTTCAAATTTGCAAAACTCTCGTTACATTTATCTGACCATATGAACGGCTTTCCTTTTTCTGTAAGTTAATGTAGGCTCCTTGCTATATCTGCAAAACCTTTTACGAATCGCCTGTAGTAGGTAGCCAATCCAAGAAAACTCCTTAATTGATGTTTGTCCTTTGGAACAGGCCAATTTTTCACAGCTCTTATCTTCTCTGGATCAGTTCTTAGTCCTTGTGATGAAACTACATGCCCCAAATATTTTACTTCATTCTTGAATAGAGCACATTTATCATGCTGAGCTTCAGTTTCGCATCTCTCAGTCTTTGAAGTACGTCCCGTAAGTTTTTTTTATGTTCCTCGAATGTCCTTCCGATCACAATTATGTCATCTAAATAGACAAGACATGTTTTCCAGGTTAATCCTCGTAAAACACATTCCATGAGTCGTTCGAATGTGGCTGGAGCATTACATAATCCAAATGGCATAACTTTGAATTGCCATAAGCCACTTCCAACTGAGAAAGCAGTTTTGTCTCGGTCCTCGGGATGTATTTCCACTTGCCAGTAACCGCTCTTCAAATCCAATGTGGAAAACCATTGCGCTCCGGAAAGGGTGTCCAATGTGTCATCAATCCTTGGTAGCGGATAGCTATCCTTTCTTGTTACATTATTTAGTTGGCGGTAGTCCACACAGAATCGTGTGCTGCCATCCTTTTTCCTGACCAAAACAACTGGCGATGTCCAAGGGCTGTTAGATTCCTCAATTATGCCCTGTTCTTTCATGGAATTTATCATATCTGCAACTTCTAGTTGTTTGGCTAATGGTAGTCTTCGTGGTGGTTGCCGAATGGGCCTAGAATCTCCTGTATTGATCCGATGCTGGACAAGATTTGTTTTGCCGAAATCATCATCATTCATTGCAAATAATTCCGAAAATTCATCGATCATCTCTTTGGCATCGTTGTATTGCTGTTCACTTAAGGCACTAGATGAAAGAAGTTTCTGAACCTGTTGAGTAGTAGCTGGTATACGTATCGCCTCCTTAATATTACTACCATTTTCCAAATTAACAATTCTGATAAACAGGCTCACAATTTCCAATTATAGCACCTTCTTTTAGTTGTACCTCATTTTCGGATGTGTTGAGCACTCTGACTGGAATTAATGTTGCGCCTTCTGTCTTCACTACTTCCTACTTTTGTAGGGTTAGGCTCCACCCGATAGAATCGGCAGGTCCCGATGTCATCAGTAAGCTTTGTCCATACTAGCGTCTCCGAGAATGCAGAGAGAGTCATATTCTCACAGATCCTTATTTTTGCAGGATAATCTGTTCCTCCTCCTAGTCACATAGGAATTTCTATGTTGCCATATTTGAGTATTCGTTCTCGACATATAAATTTATTTTATATGTTGTCATAAAGCCTACTCCAAGGATGCATTCATCCGTTATATCTGAAACTAGGAAATTGTGAGGAAATAGTAGTTCACCTAGTTGAATATCCAAAGTTATTTCTCCAAAACTTGTGCTGCGGCTCCAGTTGCTGTTCTTAGTAAATATTTGGTGGTATTGTGAAGCCATTTGTTCTTGACAAGATCCGCTCTAATAATTGATCTCGAAGCTCCAGTGTCGATAGTGACAACGCAGTCATTTTTTCCTACACCTCCATATATAACAAGACTGCTATTATTTCTCTGCAACTGGGCTATCTGAATGATGACTTCGGGGCTGTCGACTCTACCAACCAACTTCTACCCCCCGAAGTTGGTTTTTACATGTTTTCCTACTGTTGAACAGGGGAGCTGATGCGACTAGTCGCTGTTTGATTTCTAGGCTCTCCCTGAATAGCTTGCTCCCTGGATCGACATCTTTGGCATTCTGTTCTGTACTCCTCTTCTGGTGATTCTGTTCGACGGCGTTTTCTGCAGTCTCTTTGGAGGTGTCCTGGTCTATTACAATTCCAGCATCGCAGAATACCACGTGAAGAATTGCTCTGTGATGGCTGCATTCTATTACAAGTACATTCCTCCACCGAAATTTCTCTCACTCGTACTGCACTACGGGAAGCTTGCCTGGCAGATTCATATGCTAGTGCATAGGCTAGTGCTTCTGCTGTTGATTTCTTTCCTGCTAGCCTCAATGCCTGTTGCAAATTTTGATCTGCAATAGCGTTCACAAATGCTTCTGTTGCCACTTCATTAAGGAAATCCGCATTTACGCTAGAGTATGAGAGATAAGCTAATCTTTCCACATCACCCTGCAGTTGTTGTAGTGATTCGCCATGCTTTTGAATCCTGTTGCGTAGCTGTAGGCGATATACTTGCTGCATGTGTTCATCTCCATAACGTAACTCTATCGCCTGTATTAATGAAGTATAATTACGTTGCCTTTCTATCGGTATAGTTTGTAAAAGCTCTGATGCAGAACCTCGAAGTGCTAATACCAGAGCTGTAGCTTTGACTGCATCATTCCATCCATTTACTTCGGAAGCCGCCTCGAATTGTCTCTTGAAAATATGCCACGAATTTTGTCCATCAAATATTGGAGGTTTCATTCTGCCTGCATTGGATATTTCAATTCCTTCGGCCGTGGTTGTCGATGCTTCATCTTCTCTAAATCTGATTTGAAGTTGTTCGGTCACTTTTGTTGAACTTCCGCTACTTCTTGCTCGATTCCTTCAATTTTAAATTTGTTCGTCTAACCAGTTTTTCAGGAAATTCTTTTGTTCCTCCAGAGAATTCTTTTGTTCATCCAAACGCGTTCCAGTGATTTCTTCTGTTCATCTAAACGGGACTCCATGGAATTCTTTTGTTCATCCAAAGCATTCTTCTGCTCATCTTAAACGGGATTCTATAGAATTCTTTTGTTCCTGGAGAGAATTCTTTTGTTCGTCCAAACTGGTTTCTATAGATTTCTTGTGTTCGTGTGGAGAGAATCTTTTGTTCGTCCAAACGGGTTTCCATAGATTTCTTGTGGTCCTCGAGAGAATTGTTTTGTTCCTGGAGAGAATTCTTTTGTTCTTCCAAACGGGTTTCTATAGATTTCTTTTGTTCCTGGAGAGAATTCTTTTGTTCGTCCAAACAGGTTTCTATAGATTTCTTGTGGTCCTCGAGAGAATTCTTTTGTTCCTGGAGAGAATTCTTTTGTTCGTCCAAACGGGTTTCCATAGATTTCTTGTGGTCCTCGAGAGAATCCTTTTGTTCCTGGAGAGGAATTCTTTTGTTCATCAAAACGGGCTTCCATTTTGCTCATTAAAGTACTTAAAAGCTGTTCTATGTTCATTGCAGGCTCTTCCTCAATTTCTGGTTCTTCTTCGAAAACGAATGTCTCAGGATTCTTTTCTTCCTCTATCAAAGCTTGTCTAAGCCGCTCGACTAGAACATTCTTTAGGCCAGTCATTTGTAATGACTCTACTTTCAATTCCCGTATGCGAAGCTCTTCTAGCTTGCGTCCCATTCTTGCGTCTTTTGTAATTCACTCACAGTTTAATATAAAATTATCTTTCGGAATTTTTACACACGATTTCACAAAATTAATCACTCTTTGAATTTCAAATTCAAATGCCACCACTTTATTTCGCGATTTTATTTTACTTCTGACACCAGTTGTTACGAGCGTGGCCTTAGTTCGTTATTTAAAACACAATATCTCAGATATAATTCAAAAGTTCTTTCTTTATTTAACTTTACTATTTACTCTCACAAATTCACAAATAATTATCAAATCAACTCTTTATTTAACGCTAGTACTGTACGTCTAATTATCGCAATCCAAATAGTTTACTTCGTTCACTTCGCTGTCTGAAATAACACTCCCTCCTGGATGTGAGCAGCGCCGTATTTATACTCTACGAATTATCCTAGAACTTCCTGAATATTCCATTCTCCAAACCCAGTTTACTAGGATGTCACTAACCTAAAGTTGTTTCCATTTCCAATAGATGTCGCTTGTATCACTTTGTGGCGCGTAACAATATATTTGAATAGAGTAAGAGTGAAAAGTGATATATGTACATGTAGGTTATAAGAAGATTTTTGAGAAAGTGTAATTGGCTCTGGGATTACAAAAATTGATAGGGAAAAAGCGTTTTAAATATCTTGAGTGTTTTTTTTTTGTTTGTGCGTGTAATATAAGCCTTGTTGTTTTTGGTTTGATAAGTTAGTGGGTTAATTAATTTGTTTTTTCAGGTACCTATCAACAAAATATTTTATTTTACTATATTTTTATTTAAGTGATGCATGCGTGAGTTAAAGTGAGGCATTAGAATGCGAAATTTTAAGTGATTATTATATGATAAGAAGCTAATAGCCTTAAGGCGGTTTTTTTTTCTTTTAAATAGTTTTCAACGTGACATTTATGTAGAAACGTTGATCGTAGTCGTGAGTATTATAAAAGAAGAAAAAAAGAATATATATGTTGGATAAGTGAGTGGTATCATTCATCGTTAAGAGTCCAATGTTATATGATTATTGAATACTCCGCGCGCTCTTTGGAATCGTCTTTTTAAATAGAGTTCATGAGTTTCGGGATTGAGCTTTGTTGAAGTGTCGCTTCCAGTTTGAATGAGTCAAATGTTTCGGTTGTCACATTAAGTCTTAAGTAAAAGTTACAGTGAAAAATGGTGTGTTAGTGTAAAATAATTAGTGTAAATGTCTGTAGGGAGAAGTAACGTGCTCACAAGAGAAGAACTACTTCAATTCCAGGCCCAAGAGGAAGAGCTAGAAAGCAAGAGGCAGGAGTTGAAGGAAGTCCAGACACGGTTACTGGGGTACGAACAAGACTGGCAATACATTGGGGAACGACTCACAGGAGAACTGCGAAGACATCTAAACAGTGAAGAAGCAAGGAGTTTGTTAGAAGAATTTTATTCGAACACTGAAGGAAGTACAAAGGGCGAAATATTGGACTCATTGGTGGCCATAACGTTGGAAGTTATTCAAAAGCAGAAAGATTTGAGAGAGCGAGTGTTGCAAGAAAAGCAGGACGAAAATACAGGGCTTAAGGGAAGAATAGACTCGCTGAACTTACAATTACAGGAAGCAGAAGAAACGGCAGCGAATTTAGAGCAGGAGTTGGGAATTGCACGATTATCATCGGACAAAGTGCAACACGAGGTGAGCAAATCAGGAAAGAATAAGGGATACCACCCACGGAAACTGATATTTTAGGAACAGAAAAAAGGGACAAAGGTAAGCACAGGGTCTAGAGACGCGGAATTGGTTACGAAACAAAAGGATATAGCAGAAGCAAACGAAATAGCAGAAAGTCTGCGAGACGAAGTAAGAGCCACCGAAAGCGGCAATTGCAACGTTAACAAACAAGGAAACAAACAAGTCAATATGGCAGATTCTTATGAGAAAATCATGGACATGGTGTCCAAATATGTTCCCATGTTTTCCGAAGACAGGTCACCGAAACTAGCAAAAGAGGTACACCGCTTCCTAAACTGCTGTAAAGATCTCTACGATCGTCTCAAGGCCGAGGAACAGTCGATATTCATGAAATGTGTAAGATATCGACTGATGGATGATGCCTACTATTTAGTAAGTTCCGAGGAGCCAAAGAATTTCGAGGCATTGCAGCAAACTATAAAGGAAATCCTACAGCGAATTGAGAACAGAAATGATAGCATGTCGACAAAGACCAGGAGAAGACATCAGAGAGTTTGCAGACAGAATGAAGGGACTGTTAGAACAGATTAAATCAGCGGTGTCGGCTAAATATCCGGGTAAAGATGAAAGGTTGCTAGCTGAGCTAGAGGCGGATGCAGTAGCAACATTCAAAGCGGGTATCAATGGTAACTCTACCCGAGTGTATTTAACTGGACGGAAATTTGAGTCACTAGAAGAGGTAAGAGAAGAAGCCATATATTTTGAAAGAGACGCCCGAAGATTGCAAGTTAGAGAGCCGGGAGTATGATATTGGGATCAGCAAAGAGCTAGAGCGAATGTGCAGGAAGGACGGAACACGAATAATTTCAATGGAGATGCGCAGAGATGGCCACAAAGAACTTTTCCACAGAGCCAGGCGCCAACTCAAACCAGAAACCATGGACGATTCCCAGCGAGAGCCTTGCAGCAAAGACCAATTCAGTGCTACAAGTGTAGGAAAGAGGGGCACATAGCTAAAGAGTGTAGGCTAGGGAGACAACGTCCTTATTGTACTAAGTGCGGTAAAAATGGACATGAGGCGCCGGTATGTAAAAACAAAGAGGTCCGGTTTGCGGAGGCCTCAGCAACCAATCGAAGTGAGCCTAGCAGTACGGTTCCGAATGTCCTTTATTACCAATTCTGCCGTACCTGTGACCATTACACAGATATTTGTGTCAAGATATATTTGGCGGAGCAAGGAAGCCAGCAGGGAAACGGGGATTGGCAGCTGGGAAATTTCCCCCCAGCTGCCTTCAATTAGCCAATCCGGTAAGTATAAGCGCAACTGAGAAAAATATGCATGAAGTAGAATTAAGTTTAGTAAGTAATTGTAGCATCACATTAGAATCAGATATACTGTTGTAAGCCCGGGGCGTCGTGCTTTCTTTTCCTTGAGAAGAACGCCCAGGCGGAGTCCAGCATCTATCGGAGCCTTTATCGTTTTTGTGTCTCTGAAATTAGTCTTTAATGGGGTTAATAAATGAAAATCACTCGATCGCGCGTTAATCTGTCGACTTTATTGTATTAACTTTTATAATTGTAATTAACTTCTTAAAACTTTTAAGCTTTTCAATGAGAATTATTTTAGAGATCACGAGACTCGACCGACTCCGATTGAGGATTTTACTAAACTCCCCGATTTGTGCCTTCGAGAATTATCATTTGCTCGCGTCTTTGCCTTATCAGCAAAATAACTTTCACACTTCGTCGCGACAACAGGATGTAATTCGACTCTTTAAAAAATGTTACCACAAGTGGAGAACGAAGAAGTAAACAAAAATTGATTACTTCTTGATAAAATTTGTATATTATACGCTGAGGAAACAATTTTAAGTGTTCGTTGCGCACTTGAAAAAACGATACTTTGTATCGTGGGAAATGAGTTGTGAATTGCGTCGGTCAAGCACTGTCACAACCAATAAATTATGATTTGAGCTGAGTGCTGACCGAGCGCAATTACAACATTCCATCCCCCTAAGAAAAAGAAAATTTTTGGCTTAAGGACAAAAATTTTCTCGTAGATAAAAATTTCTTCTAAAATTTTTTTTTCAGCCGGTCGAGTCTCACTTTAACAAAAATGTTGGATGTTACCAATGTGTAAAGCAAAGCAAGAATTAAAATTTTTCCTATCTTGCAAAAATTAAAGGTAAGTACATTATTTTTTTTTTTTTTTTTTTAAAACTATGCTACAAAAACTACAAAGACTTTCTTACCAATATTTAAGGTAAGTTTAAAAAAGTTTTTTTTTTTTTTTTTTTTTTTATAAAGACTACATTATGAAAGTATAAAAACTACAAAGTACATTATTTTTTTTTTTTTTTTTTTTAAAAAAACTATGCTACAAAAACTACAAAGACTTTCTTACCAATATTTAAGGTAAGTTTAAAAAGATTTTTTTTTTTATAAAGACTACATTATGAAAGTATAAAAACTACAAAAGGTTTTCTTAACTTATACCAATATGTATGGTAAGTTTAAAATTTTTTTTTTTTTTTTTTTTTTTTTTTTTAAGAGATCTTGCATGGCACACACATATGGTTTTTTTTTTTTTTTTTTTTTTTTTTTTTTTTTTTTTTTTTTTTTTTTTATTCGTTTGATGCAAATGTAAAAACTACAGGTTGATCGACTGTGATCTGTTCATTCTCCGGTCTTGTTCCGGTCGAGTTGGGATTATTCAGCGTTAATCTGCTAGATACCTTTTTATATATATTATAGGCCACGAGCAAGACCATTCCAAAAAGTATGAAGTATATCAGTGAATAATGGTGGATCGTATGTGGATCCAATGGGAGATTTTCCACTTCTTCTTCCTTCTTTAAAATATTGATCTGATCGGAGATTGCCGTAAGGTCCTCGTTTGAAACATATTTTACTACAGCTACTTTATCAGAGTAGTTTAGGTAGTTTCTGGTGAAGTTGTGTATAAGTATCGAAATGTTATTGGGTGGTATGTATGAGTTTTTTAATTGGGTTGACTTACTAGTATAGCCTCTTATGGTTAGTTCTGACGTACGTAAATAACAGTCGCCCGGAAGTTCTATAATTCCGACTTCGGATATAGTGTAATGTTTTATTGTGTCTTGGCATATCGAATCTAGGGTCAGGTTTTCGGTAGTTGAGAAAAGCCATTTATTTGCCTGAGACAACTGGATCCATATTGTTTTGTGATCTGATTGTCTGATATTACAGGTGCGTGATATGGAATTTTTTCTTTTTATTAGTTGTAGTTCACACAACTGGCTGTCGGAGTTCACATTGAATATGGGGTGTAGGATTCGGCACAAGTATTGTAGATGATCCTCTGTTATACAATTTCCTAGTTCTTGCGATGTTAGATCGTAATAGTGTTCCTTTCCATAGTCTATGACGAGGTAGTTTATAGTAGGTTGTATGAAAGCGAGCTTTTGCTGGTGTATGGTAGGTAAAGGTATAGCTTTATAAAGTTGGTAATTCTCTTTATATGGTAAGGGAATTTTGAATTCGTACAAAATTCTATCATCCACGATGGAAGTGCTCATTTGGCTTATACGATACAAGGATAATAGATTACCATCTTTTAAGAACGCGGATAAACGAGTATCGCTGGGGATCTCCTTTCGTATCGTATATAGAATTGACTCTAATTGTTCAGGTGTTACTATGGTTGGATGTGGCTTACCGTGTCGAACATCGGTAACTAGGTCAACTATTGTGTTGACTATGTTTTGGTACCTGATAATGATCAATGTAGTTAGAGATGTTAACGACTCCATTTCTGCAATAATGCGATTGTCGTGGGTCGCGTTTATTAGTTGATTCATCATCATTTTTACCTTGGTGAGTCTGGCATTTAGAGCTGAGAGTTGATCGTTAATTAAGGCCTGCGATTTGTTGAACACATTTACTGTGGTTTCTAGTATAAAAGTTTGATTTTTTATTAATGAAAGCAAGTGATTCTCGTTGTAATTTAACTTGTCAATTTGCTTGTCATAAAATTTAGCATCCTCTTCGTTAAGTGTTCCGAACAAGGTTTTACTAATAATCCCGATTGCGTCAAATAGGCCGCGTTTTTGCCTATCTTTGCTCTTAAGTAAGCTATACTTTTGTGTGATGTCACTCATGAGGTGATTCATTTCAGACACAGTTCCACTACAGATTATGGCGAGGTTTGGTTCATCTGTGAGAAGTTTGCAGAAGTCATTTACTTGGTCTACGTATCTGCCCATGTAACGTAAAGCTTGAGCCAGACTCTTGAGGTCATTATATACCAGAACTTTCCATTCGTTGGAATAGAGTTCTACTTTCCCCAATTCCTCGAAGTAAATTCCAGGATTCTGTTTAATAGGAGTGATAACAAGCTCGCTCCCATATGCGGAGATAACGTTCAGGAGCAAGGTCCCGACGTATAAAATCTGAAAGGAAGTGATGTTGTTAGTCTTACGGGAACGTAGTATGCATGTATAAGAGATATGTTTTTTTTTTTTTTTTTTTTTTTTTTTTTTTTTTTTTTTTTTTTTGCAAATGGGAATATAAGCGTGTGGGTGACTGAAATTGGTTAGCGTTTTGGTTTATGCAGGTTGACACATAAAGCGGTTAGATAAGAGAAAAGTTATTTACTTGTAAAATGTTATTGACACCGCTCTCCCAGGCTTGTTATTATTCAATGAATAATTTTAAATCATTATTGTGTACAATCTTATCTCTTTTTCCGACCTTTATTTTAGAATTTTCTGTTGATAGGACCTGGGTGATCTCAAAAGGTCCATTCCAGAGTGAAGAAAACTTGTTTTTTCTTGTATGATTTCTAATAAGCACTTTGTCTCCTAAGTTAAAGTGTTTTGCTTGGGTATTTTTGTCGTAGTAGTTTTTAGATTTACATTTTTTTTTATTTAGGTTTTCCTTAGCTATCTGGTAGCCATGTTGCAGTCGTGATTTCATTTCGTTGGAGTAATCGTCATAATTATAGGTCAGCTGTGGTTTCTGTGTAAGGATGTTTGAAATGTTTGCAGGAAAACCATACAGCAATTCGTATGGGCTATAACCTGTACAGCTGTGAGGTGTGGTATTATACACGAGCATGGAGTATGGTATCCATGTATCCCATGTAAGCGGATCTTGATTGACATAGTGTCGCAGATACTCGGCAAGAGTCCTGTGGCTTCTTTCGAGCGCCCCGTTCGTTTGGGGGTGATATGGGGAGGTATTTATCTTCTTAGATTTCATTAATTTACAGACTGCCTTAAATAGAGCGCTTAAGAAATTAGCTCCTTGGTCTGTAAGGATGTGCTCGGGAATTCCATGACGACAAACCAGTTTTTCTACGAATGCCCTGGCAACCGTTTGTGCCTCAGCATTTGGAATTGGCAATGCGTCAGAGAATTTCGTCAGGTCATCTTGAAATGTCATTAAATATTTATTACCTTCATAACTGACGGGCAGGGGACCCACTATATCCAGTGCTATCCGCTCAAACGGTCTTCAACTGGTCGATGTTATTTTCATCGGTATAGGCGGGTTTCTCTGAAGCTTGTTTTTCTGGCAAGACTGACACTTCCGAACGAAATTTCTTACGTCTCTTACCATCGTTGGCCAATAGTATTTGGTTTTGAGACGCTTTAGGGTGCGAGAGATCCCCTGGTGTCCTCCTAGTGGAGAGTTGTGGTACTCGAGCAATAATTCTGGTATGCGGTCTTTATCGTCGATATATACTTTAGTGTCCATATATATATACAGTTTAATACGTGAAGTTTTGAAAATTTCTTTTATTGTCGATCTTATTACCCCAAGCGTATTGCGATCGACTGTCGGAACAGTTAGTCCAACTCTATCAATCCTCTGCTTTATGCAGAAATTATAAAGTTTCTGGAAGAGAATTGTAATGTTATCTTGATCTCGGTTAGATCGTGCGGGAATGGCGGCCGTAGCCACAATAAATGTATCAGAGTTGTCTTTAAAAGGCTTTAGCTCCCACATAGCGGGCTTACGAAAGGCTTTAATAAGTTTATTTAGGACAGCTTCTTCGTGCGTTTTGAGAAGGGGTAATATAATGATTTTATTATTAATGGATTTATCCCGAAAAATAGAATCACTGCTTTCCTGTAAATAAAATTGTACGTCGTTAGGCTCTTTCTTGCTGTAAGGCTTTTCATTTTTCTGTAAAGGTCTTTCTTTTAAGGTTTTTGATCGTTCCTTTTGTGATCTGGTAGTTACTCTAACGTTTCCTAAGGTTTTTGCTGAGTCACCTTCGTTTTCCTCATTTTTTATGCGGCTTAGAGCATCGGCGTTTGAATTAGACTTCCCAGGTTTGTAAACTATTTTATAATCATGTTCCTCCAGAAGAATTCTCCAACGAGCCAATCGTGATGTTGGCTCTTTTAAGTTCATGAGCCATTGTAGAGGCCTGTGGTCAGTTAGTATCGTAAATCGTCGCCCATATATGTACGGACGGAACTGCTTTACTGCAAATATTATGGCGAGCAATTCCTTTTCCGTCGTCGTGTATCTAGTTTCAGCCGCATTCAAGGTTCTGCTTGCGAAGCATATAGGCTTGTCCTTACCTATTTCTCCTTGGGATAAGATGGCTCCCAATGCAACGTCGCTAGCGTCGGTGGTTACAAGGAATTCTTCGCCAAAGTCTGGGTATGCAAGTACTGGAGAGGTGATGAGCTTCTTTTTGAGAGCCTTGAAAGCTTCATCACAAAACGCATCCCAGCGAAACTCTACGTCCTTTTTTAAGAGTCTCGTCAGTGGTTTCGTCATTTTGGCGAAGTCGGGTATAAACCGACGGTAATAGCCCGCAAATCCCAGGAAGGATTTGACGTCTTTTGTTTTTTTTTGGTTCCGGGTATGTTTTCACCACTTGTATTTTTTTTGGGTCCGGTTGGATTCCCATTTTCGATATGACATGCCCGAGGTATATTAACTCTTTTTTCACGAAATGGCATTTTTCTGGCTGTAACTTTAAGTTATATTCCTTTAGGCGGTTTAGGACGTTTATCAACCTTGTGTTGTGATCGCGTAGATCGTATCCGTAGATTACTATGTCGTCGACGTAGACGAAACACTGTATGCCCTGCAGTCCTATCAGCACATTGTTCATTAGACGCTGAAAGGTTGCCGGTGCGTTTTTCAATCCAAATGGCATTCGATTATACTCGTAATGCCCAAATGGAGTACTGAACGCCGTTTTCTGTTTATCTTCGTTATCAACCAAAATCTGGTGAAATCCACTAGCGAGGTCCAGAGTGCTAAAGTATTTGCTTTTACCCAACTGGTCCAATATATCCGTTATATTGGGAAGTGGGTATGCATCACCTATAGTAACGTCGTTTAAGCCACGGAAATCCACCACAACTCTCCATTTCTTACAACCGGAGCTGTCAGCTCTCTTAGGAACAAGAAGGAGTGGAGAATTCCAGGGACTGAAACTCGTTCTAATTATGTTATCCTGCAACATTTCGTCTACCTGCCGGTGTATTTCCTTTCGATGTGACTCTGGAAGTCGATACGGTTTCTTGTACAAAGGCGGTTTACCCGGCTCTGTTAATATTTTATGGGTAATGGCGTCAGTGAAGGTTAGATGGTCGCCTTCAAGATGGAATAATTCGCTATACTGTCTGCATATTCCTAATATCGAATTTTTTTCTTCGAAGTTACAGTGCTCGAGGTTCAGAGAGTTAGCCAGTCGTTGTAAGCGATCTTTGACTATATTGCCTTCTATGTTAGCTTTTGCTATATCAAAATTATTGAACTCCTCTAGTTCTACTTTTAATTCGTGGGGCTTTATTTCGATGGCATGATCGTTGGTATTTAAAATTAATGCTTTGACCTTTTTATGAATAGGTCTAACTACAGCCGATCCAAGATAGACACCCGATTGGATCCTTTTCTTTGATATGACAGAATCCTTGAGGCTGTCGCAGGGTATTTCGATGACCTGCTCGCTTCTAGAGCGGACAGTTATGCTTTCAGGTTCCATGTCAGCTGGGCAGATTCTGTTTTCTCCTTTAACTGAGTTTCCCCTCCTACAAATACGCTCATCCTCTAACGATGTTTGGTCTCTATTAGGCCTCACTGTTGGGACATTAGACGTAAAAGTTTCTGGCTTAAGAATTTTGCTACTAGTTTCTGGATATCTGCTTCTCGATTGAGGCTCATTCGCTTTAATTGCCGTTTTATGACCAGCTTCGACAGATTGCAATTTGGGATTTGAAAACTTAGAAGGAAGGTTTTCCCCATTGACAATTACGGAGTACCCTTTTGTCAGGCTTTTTGGTACGAAGTCAGGTCTAATAATAAGTTCATTTCTACAGTAGTCTATTGTACAGCCGTAGGTTTTGAAAAAGTCGTTTCCCAGAATTCCATCCAGGATAAAGTTTGATGTTTTAGGTAGTATGTGGAAAGTGTGACGCAAAGAGATTTTCCTTGAGAATTCTAGAGTTCCAGGGATTTTGCCTTTAGTTACTACGGATTCTCCAGTGATCGTAGTAATTGTACATTTCTCCTTAGGAGTAATATTTTGTTTGAGTTTAGTTTCATATCTAATTAAGCTGATATCCGCGCCCGTGTCGATTAAAAATACGGAGTATGGTTTTCGTGAGGGGGTAAAAGGTATACATATTGTTGTTCCATGCATGGTTATGTCTAGTGATACGCTTATGACAAGGGGTGCGTATTTATTGTATTCGTTTAAGGATTGTGGACGTCGGCTTTGAAGATGATTCGGGATGGGTTGCCGAGGGTATCCTCCCGAGAGCTCTCGTTTCCCGTCTCAACGAGTCGTGGAGTACTTTCAACCGATTTTGTCCTACCACTATGTGGAAAGTAATGTACATTGTGGTTATTTTTATTGTTCCCATGATTGGTTGAAATATTTGTATGCGTTGTATTTGGATAACCCCGTTGGGCACTGGGATTTCTGTAACGTTCGTTTCCCTGGTAATTGCTAGAATGTGATTGATTATTTCGGGATCTACGTTGCCGACATTCCTCAAGAGTGTGGTTTGGTTTCTTGCAATAAGCACAAATAATGCGTTGTACTTCCTTCTTAATTTCTCTGGGCGAGAAATTGGGCAAGCGAGTGTTTCGGTAACATGTCTGTTCCGTGTGGCCTTCACGTCCACATACTCGACAAAACACTCTTTGTTTTGGAGGAGGTCTAGTGCTGTTATTGAGAGGTACCGCATGAATTTCTAGTCTGGGGGCTTGCTCTATTGCATAGGCTATTACTTGCCTTAGGTCTTCACCACCAAACGCTTTTACCAATAACTTCAAGCTGTGGTTCTTTAGACCATCTTCAAAAGAAGTTATCACTAGCTTACGATTTTCATTGATAATGAAGTCGCGCACGTTGGGATCTTCTATATCAGAATAAGTGACCGAGTTAAGGGTCCACAATAATTTAGAAAGCCTTTCACCATATTCTTTCACCGTTTCTCTGTATAGTTGTTTGGCTTGGGCTATTTCACTTTGAAGGGCGGCTCTAGATTTTTCTTCTTTGAAATTGTTTTTTAGTTCTTGTACCAATTCCTTCCAAGTATCTAGAGTTTTATACTGCGTTAGTTCGAAAGCTGGGCCCTGGAGCCTAGTCTTAACGAAATTGAGGAACATAGTCACTTCAGCTGCAGATTTTGTGGAAGAGAACAACAAGTCGCCACAAGCAACAAACTTTTTAAGACCTTCGGGGTTTCCGTCAAACTCTGGGATAAGGTCATGTACATCTTTTAAGCTTAATTTAAGCTCATTAGTAGGAGGGTCAGGCGCCATAGCGTGGAAGGGTAATTCGACGAATAATTCAATTAACCTAGCAGCACTTCGTGTGACTGCAGCACTTCGTGTGACTGCTTCCTCCGTTTTGAAATAAGTCAAATATTAAAGGATGAAGAGTCAACGCTTCACAAGTTCACTTGCGTTGCTTTATTTCTAATTACGGATTTTCACAATTTAGATGATTTATGTAAAAACGGAAAACTCATTTAAGGTCTCAAAAGCAAAAACTCAAAATTTTATGTTGTCTTAGATTTTTCTTCGTAGAAGATTACACACCCTTTTGTTTTTTTTTTTTTTTTTTTTTTAAAAAAATTTTATTTCAATACCGTAGGGAACTTTTTCACTAGCAGATTAGATTGGGAGAGAATAAAAACAAAAAGTTGTTGTCTCTAGTGCCATACGTAAATGAAAACACTTTGAACGACCACAAACATATTTGGTATTAAAAAAATTTTGTAACACAAAAACGTGGAGGGCAATATGAAATGCTCCTTAAGAAAGGTAAAGGGCTTCATATAACAGGAAAAATTCGTCAAATTATTCCTGGAAAAAGAGTAACACTTTCACAACTTCACCATCAAGGCGACTTAATAAAATTTCAAAAAAAAATTTTTTTTTTCGATTATTAATAGAAAACGAATTTATCACTCACTGCTATATGTCGTATTCATTTACAAATTAAAAGTAGAATCAACAATCAAAAGAAATTTAAGAATTTCGTAAAAATTTTTTTTTTTTCAACTTTCCCCATCATTCACTTGTTATATTCATTGTACTCGTTTAAGATTTATAAAGGTGAAAATCAAAAATATGAAACTTTATGCAATCTTCGATAAAATTTCCCAATATTGCCACATATCGTATCAATAAAAAAAATCATAAAATCACTATATTGTTAACCACACATATGTGTACATGCGCATCTCATTTAATTTCCATTAATCGAGCAACTTGTATACATGATCTTGATTGTAACTAATAACTTGAACACGTAAATACAAAAGAAAGGAGAAAAAAAAATATATACAAGGTTTCTTTACATCGAGAAAGTAGATCATTGCTTTTTGAGTGAATTGTCAGTCGAAGATATGAGATTATTAAAATCACTTCACCATCACTAATTAATTATCAGTACTTATTTAGCCAATGTTTCACCTGTTATTTCTATTAAATAATTTTTGTTTTTTTTTTTTTTTTCTAAATTTTGATTCAAAATTATGTAAATATATATATATGTTATAAAAGGTAAGATCAATTTTCTGTGCAAAAAAAAAATTTTTGTAGTTCTAAATTCTGACCTTTTCTGCATATGCGTACATGCGCATCTCGTGGTTATTCTTGTTTCTGGTTCAGGTGAGTAAATTGTTGTATGTCGATCCGTTGGTTGAATAGTTGACTGTTAATTAATTGGCAATTCCTGCTGTTTGGATCCTGCACCGCTGTTTGGATCCTGCACCGCTGTTTGGATCCTGCACCGCTGTTTGGATCCTGCACCGCTGTTTGGATCCCACCGCTGCCACCAATTTGTTGTAAGCCCGGGGCGTCGTGCTTTCTTTTCCTTGAGAAGAACGCCCAGGCGGAGTCCAGCATCTATCGGAGCCTTTATCGTTTTTGTGTCTCTGAAATTAGTCTTTAATGGGGTTAATAAATGAAAATCACTCGATCGCGCGTTAATCTGTCGACTTTATTGTATTAACTTTTATAATTGTAATTAACTTCTTAAAACTTTTAAGCTTTTCAATGAGAATTATTTTAGAGATCACGAGACTCGACCGACTCCGATTGAGGATTTTACTAAACTCCCCGATTTGTGCCTTCGAGAATTATCATTTGCTCGCGTCTTTGCCTTATCAGCAAAATAACTTTCACACTTCGTCGCGACAACAGGATGTAATTCGACTCTTTAAAAAATGTTACCACAAGTGGAGAACGAAGAAGTAAACAAAAATTGATTACTTCTTGATAAAATTTGTATATTATACGCTGAGGAAAGAATTTTAAGTGTTCGTTGCGCACTTGAAAAAACGATACTTTGTATCGTGGGAAATGAGTTGTGAATTGCGTCGGTCAAGCACTGTCACAACCAATAAATTATGATTTGAGCTGAGTGCTGACCGAGCGCAATTACAACAATACCGCTTGAAGGTAAATTAACCCTTTTAGAGGATACATGATCTACTTGTAATTTAATTAAGGCTAATAGAATAAAGAGAAACACTGTTATCCAACCCCAGCGGTCAATTACAATAGGTGGATTATTTGGAGCTCAAGGAAATTCACTAGGGTCTTGCAGAGCCAAGTTACGAATGGGTGCTGATGAACAAAACTGCGAATTCAATGTTATATATGACACGGACACCATACCGGTTGATGGGATATTGGGGATGGAATTCCTCAAAGATAAGGCTGTAATAAACTGTGTTAGGAGAAAGTTGTCCATAAGAAGCATAAAAGAAGCACCAGAAATATCAAGACCTCTATTCGGCAGTATTACGGGGATAGAGAAAGTTGCGACCATAGTTTTGAAGGGATACAATTCAAAAGATACATGCCAGTCACCCATTAGAGAAGAAAATCGAGAAGATTTTCCAGAAATGGTCAAGCAGCGTATGACAGATCGGATCAGGGCATTGTGGGACATTGTGTGCAGAGCTGGGTCAGCCGCAGAAAGCATCGACCGATATTTAAAGGAGAACCACGAAAATGAAAGCGAAAAAAGGAAAAGTAGTAAATGCTCAGCGGGCACCCACATTGAAGGACGAATTGGAAGGAACTCAAGACACAGAGCAGCCGAAACTACAGCAACAGAAGGGAAACACTTTGATTGCAAGCCTTTCTGCACCAGAGTCATTTGTAAATTGGCCTGCAGAGCTTTGGGGTGGCGAACAAGTACGGCTAGCGAGAAGTAAGAAAGAGGAAAAGCACCTTCAAATGGAAGCTGGGTCTAACAATGTAGAAAGCGAAGCTTATACCAAAGCTCAAGCTCAGAAGCGGGAGGCAACACCACATCCAATCAGAGTCGAGTACTGAGAGGAATCTGAACTACGGTTCGAGCCGAGATCAGAACAACTGGTGAGAATTGAAGTTGCTAATAAGCATGAGATGGTATGTATGGCGGAAGAAATCAGCCCGGGTGTGTATTGCGGAAATGCCTTAATCAGACCGAACAACGGACACGCATTTGTGGGTCATTTATAAATTGGCCTACAGAGCTTTGGGGTGGCGAACAAGTACGGCTAGCGAGAAGTAAGAAAGAAGAAAAGCACCTTCCAATGGAAGCTGGGTCTAACAATGTAGAAAGCGAAGCTTATACCAAAGCTCAAGCTCAGAAGCGGGAGGCAATGCCAGAAGTGAGCCGGTCCAGATAAGGAATTTCAGGCCAAAATTGGAAAAACTGAGTAAATACACCATACAACCAGCAGAAAGACAGAGAGGGAAAATCCATTTTAGTCAAGAACGACTGAACCTAATGAAGCAGACTCTCATGCTAGGGGATGAGCTGAATTCCGATGAAAGGGAAGCTGTAGTTCAAATTTGTTATGAGTACAGTGATATTTTTCACTTACCAGGAGATCAATTGACATACACTACTGCGAAAACGTTTAAATTGCCTTTAATGCCTAACGTTGGACCCATAAATAGGAAGCAGTATCGTATGCCAGAAACTCATAGGGAAGTGTGTCAAGAGCAACTTAAAAAACTATTACAGCATGACATCATTGAGCCAAGCGATAGTCCATTTAACTTTCCAGTGCTGCTGATTCCTAAGAAGGGAACGGATGACGCCGGAAAACGAAAGTACAGATTATGTGTTGAATTCCGCGAGTTGAACAAAGTATGTATCCCATTTTAATATCCTCTGCCTAGGATTGAGGACATTTTGGATAGGCTGGGTCACTCTCGGTACTTTTCCACATTAGATTTAGTTAATGGGTATCATCAAGTGGTAATAGACCCAGCTGACCGCGAGAAGACGGCATTCAGCACGAATTTCAATCATTTTCAATATAAAAGATTGCCATTCGGGCTAAAAACTGCTTCTCCGTTCTTCCAATATTTATTGAATGGAATTTTAACGGGTCTACAGGGAATAAAGTGCTTCGTTTACCTAGACGACGTAGTAATATTCGCGAAAAACTTGGACGAGCACAATAACAATATGAGAGAAGTATTTGCACGTTTACGAGAATAGAACCTAAAGCTTCAGCCTTCTAAATGTCAGTTTTTGAAGAAGGAGGTGGTATACCTTGGACATGTTTGTTCAGAGCAAGGAGTCAAGCCCGATCCACGTTTAGTGGAAGTTGTACAAAAGTTTCCTCGTCCAAAGACGACCAAGCAAGTACAGTCATTTTTGGGGTTAGCAAACTATTATCGGAAATTTGTGCCTAACTTCTCAAAACTCTTAGCACCCATTAACAAATTATTGAGAAAAAATATCCGATTCAACTGGGGAACGGAATGTGAACAGTCCTTCACAACCGTTAATCATCTCCTCTCTTCAACACCGGTGTTAGGTTATCCAGATTTTAAGAAGGAGTTGACCGTTATCACTGATGCAAGTGGAGAATCTTTAGGGGCGGTTTTAGAGCAAGAGGGTAGACCAATTAGCTATGCCAGTCGGACTCTAAATCCAACCGAGAGGAATAATTCGGCAACGGAACGGGAGATGTTAGCCATTGTTTGGGCCATACGCAACTACAAGTGTTACCTCTTAGGAAGCCTCTTAAAAGTTGTAACGGACTATCAGCCACTTCGGGGTATGTTTAAGGTAAGGGACACCACCTCACGGATGGTGAGGTTTCATCAAAAGTTAGCGGAATATGATTTCGAGATCATATATAAAAAGGGGAAGGATAATGGCAATGCAGACGCCCTGAGTAGGATTCCGAGAGAAAATACACTAGCAGAAAGATCAGGCAAGGAAGAATACCCATGTCTGGCAGTCACTCGAGCCCAAGCTAGGAAACAAGAATCATGAATCCGAAAGAGATTGGAAAGACATGGATGAAAATGAGGTAAGCGAAATTGATGTACTGGATAAGCGCCAGCCCCAAATGATTGCTAAACCAGAAGAAATTCAAATGGTATTAAAGGATTTCCATAATTCCCGATTTGGGGGACACTTCGGGAGAAACAAAACTCTGGAAAGAGTGAAGCGGTTTTATCGATGGAATGGTATGATGGGCAATATCGCGAACTATATAAAACGATGTACAGTTTGTCAAAAAAATAAGCACACCAAAGCAATCCAAATGCCATTGGTCGTAACGGAGGTGTCAGAGAGACCCTTCGATAAAGTGTATGTTGACTTGGTGGGACCGTTGCCTGTCAGTCACAGTGGGAACAGGTATATCCTATCTATGATGGATGACCTGACCCGATTTGTAGATTTTGTAGCTATACCAAATCAAGAAGCCAATACCGTTGCCAGACCGCTGTTCGAGCAAATTCTCAGTCGATATATGCTACCAAAGCAATTGGTCACAGATCAAGTAGCAAATTTTACAGGGAAAGTTTTGAAGGCCCTATGTAAGATGCTAAAGATCAAGAAGCTACAAACTACTGCTTACCATCCGCAGGCGAACGCAGTAGAGAGACAGCATTCGACTTTAGCAAAGTATTTGAGAAGCTTTGTAGATGAGGAACCACAAAACTGGGACGAATTTTTGAGAACAGCGGCTCATGCATATTACAACTCGGTGCACTCCGGTACGAAACTGACACCTATGGAAACCGTATTCGGATTTCGTTCAGAAATCCCGAGTAGTTTACAGCGAAAGCCCGAACCAATGTATAACGCTGACAAGTATCATACAGCTTTGCGGTTCAAGTTACAGAAAGCGTTTGAGCTAGCAAGAGTGAATCTAATACGAAATAAAATATCCGCCAAAAAATATTACGATAAGTCAGCCAAAGCAGTCGTTATACATGTCGGTGAAAAGGTTTTGGTAAGGGATCCAGCTCGTGCAGGGAAATTATCGTCAATTTTCAAAGGTCCGTATGAGGTAATTTACGTTCATAGTCCCGAGAACGTAACTATACTTCAAGGGAAGAAGCTCAAGCGTATACATACAAACCGCATAACAAAATTTGAAGAATAATTTAAATGCATTCGCAGTATAGTATACAAATAATGATAATTTTTTTTACATATCTTACAGAGCAATAGGCATACCACCACTACAGCCCTAGAGAAGAGCGATTTATTGGTCCGAGAAGGAAATCAACGGGAATGAAACCTGGAACCTGGTTAAGCGGGAGAATTAAAAAAAAAAAACAAGCGGGGTGGGCAGTAAAAAAAGAAGAAGAAAAAAAGAAGATGAAGAAGAAGAGGAAGAAGAAGAAGAAGAAGAAGAAGAAGAAGAAGAAGAAGAAGAAGAAGAAGAAGAAGAAGAAGAAGAAGAAGAAGAAGAAGAAGAAGAAGAAGAAGAAGAAGAAGAAGAAGAAGAAGAAGAAGAAGAAGAAGAGTAGACAAAAAGGTTTAAAGAAAAAAACAAAAATATATATATATATAGATGGAGAGAAAAATATCAAAATAAAGTAAGAAAAGGGATGTAATAAAAAACAATAAGAAGTTCAAGTAAAGGTAAATAAGAACAAGAAAAAAAAATATTTAGATAATATATAAAATTAGAAAAATATGTATAGATAATATTGAATTAATTAAGTCTTTGCTTAGATATTATACTTACATGAAAAATAAAGATAAATTAATTAAGTAATTGAAGTCATTGTTTTGTTTTTTCTAATAAAAATAGTAGTAGGTTAGGAAGGTTGCCATTTAGCGAAGTTAAGTAGGGTTAAGACGATGAGAGCTGTCGCGATAATATTTTTGGCAGTGGTAGCTGTGCAGTGTGCAGAAAAGTCAGGCTACAGCATACGACCCGTCGAGCAGTCCGGAGTACTTTTTGAACGCCTTGGCCAGGTCAACTTTTACACATAGCACTGAACTGTATTGTACAAATTTGAGATGCCAGATTTATCAGAGGAACTGAGATTCGCTGATAACTGTAGCAGTTTGGTCAAACAACTTTGCGTAGAGGTAAAGCAGACCGAGTTCGGGACACGATGTGCAGTGGCCATGAGGCAAGTATGAAGCTGGATTACTAAAATTAAACGACAAGATGAGGAACTCAATCACCACACCCATACGGATGCTTTGAGGCGGGGAAAAAGGTCATTCCTTGATGGAGTAGGCGCGCTATCCAAGACTGTTTTTGGAACTATGGACCATGCGGACTCCGAAAAGATATATGCAGAGCTAGAAGATCTCAACGGAAGAGAGAATCGCACCTTCAACTAGTTAGAATACCAGACTACCGTAATAAAATCAACGTTCGATCTGTTCAACACGTCACGACTTCAAGCTGCGGCAGAGCGAGAGGAATTAAAGAATAAGTTGTCCGTTATCATCGCAGCACACCACAGTCAAGCCGGAGAAATATCAACGTTGCAACGGAGGGTAGAGTTGAACGATATTATTACACTAATGACTCTACAATTGAGAGTAATAAGCGATATGCAGCAAACCTATATGAACATTTTGGTCTCATTGAGTGTGGGAAAGCTCCGTTCTATGATACTCCATGCTCGGGAGCTCACCGATATTATGAGAAACGCCACGAGACAACTGCATTTGTCCGAGCATTTCCTGGATTTTCAGCTACTAACGCAGATTGCTAAGGTGAAGGCAATCCAGAGTCAGCGGCATATTCTTATCCGAGTTGATATCCCCAGCCTCAAAGAGTAGCTTTCGACATCTACAAGATTTACACCATTCCTGCCGCAGTGCACAAAGAGGGATACCATATATACGATCTAGGCGTCGAATTCCTAGCAGCCAACAACCACGAGCGTCAGTATGTCTTGATGGATGGTCAGCAGTATAAAGAATGCCAGCAGCTGATAACACTGGCCGACCATCCGCAATTCCTATGTCAACAGTTAGCACCAATTATTACAATTATTACAACCTCGAGGAAAGTTATTCCGAAGTGGAACAGTCTGGTTCACATGGTAAGCCGAAATCACTGGTTATTCGTGGTGGCCGCAAGTACGAAGTTGGAGGTCAACTGCCAGAATTTACCCACCGCCATTGGAGAGCTATCCGCCACGGAAATTTTAACGCTAGAGGAGCATTGTCATCTGCAGATAGGAGACCTTCTTATAGCATCGGAAGACGACGCCAGACGGAATATAACCCTTTGGCAGCCCACACATTCGGAGTTACTAGCTTGGGACAACTTTGCGATGAAGCCAGTCGTGAAAAGGGTAGAGTAGGACCACGAGAAGAAGCAGCAAGTACAACTTCTAGCTGCAGATTCTATTAATAGAGCATGGAGAGATCAGGAATCCGCAATAAAAAGTATGCAGAGTGCCATCAAAAGTGAGGAAAACAGCAGGCAGCAAACTCTTCACCACATTTACTTAGCAGCCACATCGGTGACAGGACTCTTAAGCCTATTACTAGTAGCAGGAATTGTGATCTACCTGAGACGTTGGAAGCAAAACGAAGCCCTACTGAGCAATCGAAATACATCGACGTTGCCAATCGTACTGAGGTCAACTAGATACACCCGAGCAGTGAAATTAGAGCCGCAACTGGAGAACAAAGTACCCGACACTAGCATTGAAGTAATAGTCCCCACAACAGCAAATCTGCCTACACCTAACTTACCCACTGTCGTTGGAAACAACTCGTACAGCTGGAGTAGCACAGCAGCAGTGTTAGAAAATAGCACATAAGATAGTATTGTAAATAAGTAGGTAATGGCGACCAGTAGTTAGCAAAAATAAATAAAACAAATTTGTGATATTAAATAGATATAATAATTGTAAAGCTGGTAATCAAATTGAAAAAAAAATGTATGTTAAAGATTTAAAAAAAAAGAAAAAAGGATCAATGTTTTGCTTTGAAAAGAAAGAAATGTAATAATAATATAATGGACTAATTAAAAAAAAAAAAACTAAAGCCAGCAATTGAAATGTAGCAAATTATTATGAAAATATATTAAGCGAAAGAAAATTTATATTGTTAGAAAATGTATGTAAAGACAATTATTAAAGAAATAGAACATAAATGAAAGAAAATGTATGTAAAGATAGAAAGAAAAAATATGCATGATGAACAGATATAGTTAAGAGGAATGTCAAGAATATTATAATTGTGTTTAGATAGAAATTAAATTAAAAGAAATGTAAATCCTTCAGCTTTTGAATTGATTGCCCTAAGTGAACACACCGGACCTAGTTCCTCTGGGAACTAGTTTTTTCCAGGGGGAAGGATGTTGTGCCCCAGTCTGCTGGTACACGGAAGCAACAGGCTGGCAGGTGTACCGGTAGTAAAGTAGCTAGCAATAGCGGAACACTTTACTTCGCACAGTAAAGTGCCCGCTTATTGCTAAAATATGTGATGTTTGTTTACATTACGGCAGCAGTGACTAAAAATGCTACTTCGCATAGAGCACGGTCATTGCCCGTATTGTTTACAACAGCACAGCTGCTTGCTATCGGTGACATTGGCCAGCAGTCTCGTCATCGGTTGTAGAATATTATCGCATCATAACAATTACATATGTTGAGGGTCAGATTCTACTTCCGAGTTCCGTGTGCAAGTTTTAGTGGTGCACAACTAAATTGGAGTGGGCAGTTCGGGTTTCAATTAGAACGCGGTAGGAGTAGGTGAACAAGTAATTCAAAATAAAAGTGTAATTTAAAGAAGTTTTTGTTTTTGATTGCTTTGGGACACGACAGCGATTTGAGTTATTTCGTTTTGTATGCACTACGTGGACAATTTAATAGAAATATCCAAAGTATTATTACTTTCACATTCATTTAATAACGTAGTTTCATTTCAAGATTCAATATGAAGGTCTGATTCAGCATGATTACTACCTTCTATGTGGATGAATTACTTTTGTTGTGCCTTTCGGTTTAAGTGCGGGAAATAGGCAGATGAATTACAACTCGTTGTATGTTGTTTTTCTTAACTTATTATTATCACACGTTTCCTTAAATACAACTACTATACATTTGCTAATTTTTATGAGTTAACACAACAAGCCGGCGGACAGTCAACTTTACTCTACTGTAGTACGACGACTCTTCTTACTTGCTTGATACTGTCAAAGTTCGTTTGGTTGCAGTATTAGTGTAATGTTTTCTGAACAGGCACACAACTTTATGTGGACCATCGTGTTTTGTTGCAAAAGTTGGCGGGTGTCTACGGGTTTGGCGTTGTCAATGAATTTTTTATTTGCGTAACCATATTTGATGGGTCTGGAGGATCATTTGAGGTGTCTACAAAAAGTTCGCCAGGAACTTTCAAGCCTTGGCCGTATACAAGATCTGTCGGTGAACATTTAAGCTTTCTTAATTGAGGAACAGAAGTTATTGACGCACGATTAAGAAAGCATTTTCTGGGGTTTGTTCACGTTTGCCATTTTCTAGTTATTTGTATTTAATATTTCTCTAATTTCCTTTTTTAAATTCATTCAATTCACTTAATTTTTTGTACCGCTTCTTACCGATTTTTGAATTTTTTTCTGAAATATATTCCTCCTTGACTCTCAACGCACAATTGTTTAAAACTTTCTTATAAAAAAATAAATCGTTTTCGATGCTGCATCTGAACAATATAAGTGCAGAAAATAAAACTCCAAATGCCACTGGTTATGGGAACAACGCACGAAATCTCCCGGTTTGCAGGGTATGCAATAAGGATATATCTTAAGTGTATACTTGAACAAACCGTTCAGGAAATTTTCCGAAATGCCTTCCAACGACGACAAATTGTTAATAGTGTCCCTGTGTATAAATCTGGGCAAAAATAATGTGAATATGACGATAATTCAGTAGTTCGTCTGAAATTGGCTACATTCTGACTACAATGGTAGTGTGAGATATTCAAATGACTTATGCTAGCCGCCGAATTGACGTTTCCTTTTACAGTCAATTTGAAGTCATATATTGCCGTTATATAGACCCACTTGGTTCCAACATGTCCTAACTATTTAAAGAAAATGTCCCGAAACTGTACGGAGGAACGGTCCAATGACAACAAATTGGTAAATTCAAAAAGACAACAAAAAGATAGATTGGGATCTTAAAATTTCGTACATAGGCCATCAGAAGGACGTTTAAGTTGAAGTCAGTAATTGACGATCTATATACAGACTAGGTCACTAAATTCTTGCTGGAGTATGCATGTATCAGGAGTATGACCCAGAGCTAGACCGATCTTGGTTTAGTGCCAGGCCCACCCATATCTCCCAACTCTAAACGTATAAATAAAAAGGTATTTGGAATAATCTGGGTGGTCAATCAGAATAGAAATTCATAGCTAAAGCTACTACATCACAAGACAACACACAAAAAAATAAAATAAAAATCATAAAATAATTATGTTAAGAATAACTGGAAAGGAAGGTTTTTAATTTATACACGTTAAAAATTAAAAAAACACCCAAAATTGGAGGGATAAAGTACGAATTTTACAATAAGTGAAATAAAATTCAAATAGACCTATAGCACACATAAAAATTCATGAATTTACTGCGACGAGAGGTGAAGTTTGTCACTGGCTTTGGACTAGCTGAAAGATGCAAAATAAAGCTCAGGTTCACCCAAGTCTCAAGAAAGGCTGGAATTGGATGGCTTACTCTTTTTATGAAACGTTACCCCGATTTATCTGGACGGAAATCTGAAGGAGCGTGATAAACACATGAATAAGGTAGAAGTATACAGCAATTTTAAGCTATTGGAACCCATTTTACTAGAGGAAGGTCTAATGTAGAAGTCTATGCATATGTATAAAATGGATTAGACTGGCTGCCATCTTAAAAATTGACCTGAACATGCTATAACATCTGGTGAAAACGGGAAAACTATTACCTATTGCATGATGCAATGCGGAAGGAAATTTTCTTCATCTGCTTGTGTCTTCAAAGGGAAAAATAACAAAGAAGACTTTGGATGGTATGCCTTAGTAATGTTTAGAACAGACAAATCTGCCTATGTAAATTCGAGTATATTTTACTTGGTTAATATACCACTTTATCCTAGAAAACCTCAAAGAAAAGAAAAATTAATAGTAGATTAGTATTCATCCAATCGCACTAATACTAAAATGCTGGAATATGCTGCCGAATATGACATTACTATTCTCTGTTTACCACCTCAAAAGCAGTTTCATAAGAAAATCAGCAACTGCAAGTTATGGAATTTCAGAATGTTCAGCATCTGGTACTTATCCGTTTAATCCTAATATTATTCCTGATTATACAATCATAAAGGCTAACATACAGATATTAACAGCAGAACTTAGAAAAATGGATCGTGGGAAGGTAAATTACAGAAAGAAAACGACTGTTAGAGAAATTGAAGACGCTTCATCAGAAGAAGCGATCGAAGTTGTTCAACTGGACGACGAATTTCATGGTCCTGAGGATTTTGAAGATAATATTTGCGCCGGTTCCGGGAGGACTATAGAAAATAATAAAAATAGACGAATGCATTATATGCAAGAAATGGTTGCACGACTCTTGCTCACTATTTGTGCACACTTGAAATGGTTTCAGCTGTTAACCATTTTCTTAGTTTTGTTTTTTGTCAGTGAGTAATAAGTGAAATGTACTTTTGTTTTCTATTTAAAGTTTATTTTACATGGATAAAATAACTTCTGTTTTCTGTAAAAAATTTGCCATATCCCCCTAATTTACCCTAATGAAAAAAAAACTGTCAGTTATAATTCATGTGCATTATACCATAAAAATATATTTAGTCTGAAGGATATACCTAGCCTGGCTAATAAGTAGTATTAAAACTTTCACCAATTCGCAAGCACTTTAAATGGTACCCTTCCTTACAAAGAATAAAATAAAAATCGAAGAGAACTTTAGTTTAAGTCCCACCGGCAACAATAAATAGAACCGCAAAGTTCTTGTTGTTAATATTGTGTACTGAGTAAATACAGATACTTGCAAGGTCCATCGTCCACAAAATGCCATACAACCAACGGATCAACTATGTCAATCCAAAAAGTTTCCTACATGGGTTGGATTTGGATTTGGATCATCATCACATAGGAAACCCCATAAAATACCATAAGAGCAGAAGAATAGAAAACAAGGGCGGTATATGTATGTACCTTCCCATAGAACATCAGAAAGTTAAGTTAAGAAAACCAAAAGGAACACACCGATAACGAATTTTAGAAATGCGCCCATGTCTACAACTGCAGTAATGGGACATGAAGTCTAAGGAATGCCACAACAAAACTTAACACGGACAAGTCTGCAATAATAAAGAAAGCCCTTTAATCCTTTTTATATGTGGAGCACTTGGAATTCTTCTGTCTACACTATGGATCTAACAGGGTGTGTGGGGTGTGGGTGTGGTGGTACAGGGAATAGGACGAAGGACTACATAGAGCGACATATAAAGGGTGCATCGTTTGCTCTATTTCACTATCATCGATTTACTAGATTTCATATACATTCATATGAGATGAGCTAACATTTGGACATGGCTTTTAGTTCAAGACGATTCTCATTGTTTTTACAGGTACATACATACATAAATCCTTATTGCTTACATATCTGCAGCAAAAAGATGGACATCCAACCTTTGAGATGACTTTTAAATGCAGCCTGAAGAGCTCGATTTTATCGTTATTGAGGATTATCATCAAGATGCATGTAGTGCTGACGGTTTCTGTATTAAACGTATCATTACAGCGAGCTTGTCTAAGCTGGTTCTGATAAAAAAAATGCCAAATGCTATCATAGCGTAAATAAATACTATATTTACAGAGAAGTACATATACTATCACAAGTGGTTTTACTGCGAGGAAAGATGCACTTGACTGCACTCTTATATATTTAGCTCAATCCACGATATTCTCAGTTGACATAATAATTTTTTTTGCGAAAGTTGGTAAACTATTGAATTCTCAATTCGTCCAATAAATTCTTTTTTGTGGCAAATCATCCTAGCTATTATGTTCTCAATATGATTCCACGACCTCGCTGTATTTGTTCTTTTGATAACTGGCAACATAGTGGCAGAACTCCTCTGCGAGTGTAGCAGAGAACTGAGCGGGAGCTGTGTTCTTGAAAATCGAATCTTAGGGGTGAATTCGCTTTCGCTACTTGATGCAGGAAACCCAGGTCTGAGAGTCAAATCCGGGAACGGATTCACCAAATCGCTTGACCCTGTACCTAATTAGCCTGACTGGAGCTGAGCAACTTCGGAGCCTAATATATTAAGAAACAAATCCAGCTATCCTTATGACGGTGGTATTCTGGCTTTCTGACTGGCTGCACCTCTTAAGTCTTGACAATTAAGGCGTCTTTACGGCGAGCTGCTGCTAGCTGTTACGATATTGGTATGCGTTTCGTCAGTCTAAGCCGTCCCTATGATAAGCTACCCTGGTACTAAACTTGGACGAAGGTTGGATCTTGATACCGAGTCAACTTTATGTCAACCTGACGATGTCCGAGAAGTGGCAGCAACACTGATTCAGACTACTGGCCGTGATTCTCTAGCGTCTGGTCAGCGGTAAGCTTGCTGCAGCCCTAAAAAAGCGCGCTGTATCTGAAAAATGAAAATTAATTGGAGATTCAAAATATGGGTTCATGTTCTGTAAGATTCCTTTTAAGTTTGTTTTCTTATATCTGCTTATGCTCCTTTTACATGTACACCTCGTTTTATTTTTATTATTATTTTAGCTGCTAATTTTATTTTTAGTTATTGTTTTTATTCTCTAGATGTTGACTTTACAAAAATTGGTTTTAATTTTTATTTTCAAATTTTACGCCTATCTAGCTAATTCCACCTTTGTTACCAGCAGGATATTTGAAGTCATTTTTATGGTATTTGGTTACAGCGATTATAGCGGTGTTTTTTTTAGGAACTAGTGGTTTTACAGTCCGGAATGAAAGTGTCGTCACAGGCGCACATGGTAGGTAGAGTTTTAAAGACACTTATAAATATCTTGCCCAATACGGGAATTGAATTCGCAGTTTTGGAATCGATCATACATAAAATAGAAGAATTTTTCAAATTTTTATTTTTTACAATACTAAATTTAATAATTAAATACAAAAGAAGCAGTCTGATATAGTGAAGCAGCCTGCGACTTTCTATTTTAGTAAAAGCTAGCTAGGGACAAAGTCTGTCTAAGAAAGTTGAGTAGATCACGTCAGTAGTTTTACTAACCACCCCAAGTTAAATTAATACATGGCGCAGTCGAACGGTCCAAAAGTAGTTGGCTCGCAAAAAGTAACGTTGTGCGAAATAAAGATACATAAGAGACCGTGAAAGAGAAAGCTATAGCTAAAACAGAATGAAAAGTGGAAAATAGTAGAATAAATTTTTATGGATTGAAATGAAGTTTAAGGATTTTATGGACGTAAGTAAATGATAGGACAGATCAGATAAGATATCACGAGTCAGACCACCAAAAACGCGCTATATCTATAGAAATAAAAATATGGAATACATAAAGAAGGTAAAAAAACTACGGCTGGATGGTAATGTAGCAGACAATTGAAAAAATTTAAGCAAAATTTTGAAATTTTCCAAACTGCGATCGAAATTAGTAAAAAAGCGGTGCAAATTGCAATTTTACTAAATGGACTTGACCCAGATGAAGCAGACGCACTTTTGCTCAATAAAGAGCCATTCGATAACTATCTAAAGGATATAAAAAAAAGATTAAAGCGATGTAACTTTAGAGAAGAGGACCGCATGTTACGGGACAGAATTGTACTAGGAGCTCTAGACAAAGTATTGCAGGCTATAGACCTACTTGACCAGGACAGCAGAAATAACATGTGAACAGACAATAGCTATGCAGAGACTATCATCGTTAGAAGTAGATTCAATATAAGTATATACAAGTAAAAAGGCTACAGTTGGTCTAAGACCAATTCTTATGATACCCTAGATGAATGCCCGTATGATCACTTCTCTGTGCAAGTATGATCTTTGCCGTGGTTTTTCGCATATATTTTTAAAACAGTTCTTCGGACATATAGTGAAAAAAATTTTTTGTATGGTAACCCTACGATTGCCGATTCGGTACATTTTAGAACATAGATTTTTTTTTTAAAAAGCCCGTCTATAAAATTTCAGAACTCTAAGTGAACGTATTCTCGAGTTATCGTGCGGACGGACGGACAGACAGACAGACAGACAGAACAGACATGCAAACATCAAAATAAATTTTAATATTATGCGTGGGATTCCAACCGATTCTGCTCCACAATCATTATTTCTACGGGTTCCAAACGGAAAGATAAACTTAGTATACCAAGTAGACCAATTCTAGCTTTTACACTAAAAATTTTTATGAACATAGTCCGCTGACATATACATATGTATAACATGAACTGCCTAATTTTCTATTTCATATGGGTCAATTTTTGTTGACAAGGGTGTGACAATTATCTTAATTTAAAGTTTTTTTCCGCTTTAATATTCATATCTAAGTTCAACAAATTACAGATGTAATCGAAATTATTTCTATTGCAATACAACATCAAATATTTTGTAAACTTGAATTTTAAAGGAATAAATAAAAGCAATTTTTGTCTACTTGTCCCTAAAGTAGGTATGGGGGCAGAGAAAGGATTACATATGTTATATTGCCATCTATTTCTATTCTATATATTCATTGGAAAATCCACTCTACTGAAACTGGACTATGGTAGATTTTGTATAGAACTTATTAATTGTAATTCAGCGGAATAAAGTAGTTCAATCAAAAAATAAGTAAAAAACGACTCAGATTTTTTGATTGGGACATTTCTCTCGAATATTCTTTCTCTTCATGAATCAAATCACTTATTTCCTCTGATTGATCATACTGAAATATATCGGAGTTTATTTTCTACTTTTTCATGCGGCTTGGCCTCAGTTTTGTTTGAAAACTCGTTTTTTACTTATTTTATTTTCTGCCTTTTTCGTGTTAATTAAATTGTTGTTACGTGCTGCATGGAGATATTTTAAAACAATTTTTTATTCATGTTTGGTGCAGGCTCTCTTTTGGACAATATCCAATGAAGCTAAGTCCGTGCGACCAGCCCCGGCCCAGATATGGGAATTGTATTCCATTCTAGGTCTGATGTAGGACTTGTAGAGGAGCGCTATATTTGATGGGCTGAAATATTTCTTACACGTTTTCAAAAAACCAAGACATATTGATGCTTCTTTGGCAACCGAGAAGATGTGATCTGTCCAGCTTAACTTACTGGAAATATCAATGCCAAGAATTCTTAGTGACGGTGAATCAGAAATTAATGCTCCATCAAACGAAACGGGAGTGGTTAAGTGATGGTCTTGTTTTAATGATATGAGACAGCTTTGGGTCTTAGATGCATTGAATTCGACGCGATTCACTTTGCCCCAAGCGAGAATATTGTCAAGATCGTTATTCAATGATCTAATCATGCAGTCTCGTTTAACACATGTGGCGTTCCCTCTGGAATCCGCAAGGGTGTCAAAGGAGTATGCGAAATCAAGGGTACTGTCATCAGCAAAGCTATGGATAGGACTAAAAGTAAGGGAAAGCAGATCATTAATGAAGAAATAGAGTCGGGGAAATAACAGAGCCCTGGGGGACACTGGCATTAATAGGATGAGGTTCAGATATAACGCCATCTAATACAACACGTATTTGGCGACTAGATAAAAAACTTTCAATCCATAATAGAAGAGGAGGGGAAAGACCAAGTGCTTTGAGTTTGGCTAAAAGGGCTGGATGCCAGACTCTATCAAAGGCCTTTGAAATATCTAGAGCAACGATTTTGGACTCACCAAAATTGTGAAGACTACGATTCCAACGTTCCGTAAGAAAAGTTAGCAAGTCTCCAGATGAGCGACCGTGCCGGAAGCCGTATTGGCGATCGTTGATGAGCTGATTGGTTTCCAGATACTTCATTAATTTGGAGTTAATGATAGATTCAAAAACCTTTGAAAGAATCGAAGTGCTTGCAATTGGTCGCTAATTTGAGGGATCGCTACCCTCTCCTTTCTTGGGAACAGGCTGAACGTGAGCTAGTTTCCAAGCAGTTGGAAATTTTCCTGTCGAATAGGACAGGTAGAATAGTTTGCGCAGAGGTTTAGCCAAGGATGAGGCACAGCTTTTAATTAATAGGGGCGAGAAACCATCAGGTCCTGCGGCTGTAGAGACGTTGATACCATTAAGGACCTTGAACACATCTCTCGTACGGATGTGTATTGGCTCTTGTACACATCCGCACGGGGGATGCACGACAGGTGCCTGTGAAGTGGGTGGAAGAAAAGAATTTGATGCGAATCTAGCAGCCAAAATATTAGCTTTATCCTGGGAGTCAACAACCACTTCACCATTATTAAGTAGTGAAGGTATATAGGAACTGCTGAAGTTGTTCCTGATGGTTTTGACCAGGGACCAGAAACCTTTACTACCTTTGCGGCTTGCCAAGATTCTTTGTCTAACATTCTGGTCAAAGAGAAATTTTTCTCTCTGGATAAGGGACTTGCAGGTGTTCCGTGCAGTCTTGTAGATTTCTTTCAGTTCTGGACAAGGATGAACTTGATAGGCGCGAAAAGCAGACTCTTTCGCTTTTATAGCTTGGTTGCACTTATCGTTAAACCATGAGCGATTTTGCTGTTGTTGAGATCTGCTGTAAGAATACGGAATATATTCACGCATTCCTAGACTTAGTAAGTTACTGAGTTCTAATGTGCATTCATTAGCATCCCTCGAAGCAAAACAGACCGACCAATCTATATCTCTAAGATACTGATTGCGACTTTCCCAATCAGCGTTCTTATAGTGCCAGAGAAGCCTACTTGTAGGTGGAGAAGTAGGGCGGCGCAGAGTTGAGGTGATAAATTGAGCCGTGATTATACAGTGGTCTGAATTACTAAGAGGGGAGCCGACTGAGATGGAAGATTTGTCAGGGTGATATGACAGAAACAAATCTAGTAAATTGGCCCTATATCCAGCTGCATCAGGGATTCTCGTCGGTGCATCCACTAGCTGATGCAAATTGAAAGATTCACAAAATAGTTCAACGAATCGGCCCGCAGGACTTGTGGTAGAAGAATGTCTGAGCCACGGTATATTATGGACATTAAAATCGCCTGCCAGGACGATTTCGGAAGAGGGGGAGACAGAAAGCAAATGATCAATATTGTTGGAAATATTGTCAAATGCGGATACCGTGTCGTCATCAGACATTTTTGGGCTGCGATAAAGGAAGCAAAAGTAGATGATGTGCCTGTGAAGTTTGAACCTAATCCAGATGTAATTAAACTCAGGATTGGCAGAAGGTGGAAAGTCTTTTAGAATGGTAAAGGCCACATAATTCCGAATATATATTGCGATCCCCCTATGTGGAGAAAAAAGATGCACTAAGCTATAACCAGGGACGTGATATTGATTAGAATCAGCATCAGAAACGACCTTGGTTTCACTTAGCGCAAGAATTGCCGGATTTTTTGATTGAAGGTGGCAGTACACCGAAAAACGATTTGCCCCCAATCCGCGAATGTTGCAAAATTCTAAAATAAAATTCTGCATATTCCAAAGCAAGACAAAAAAAAAGCAGAAGAAAGAGCGACACACAACAACACAAATATTTATTTAGGGGCACCCAGCCCAGTGTTATGCCTATTTGCTGCTTTCAGTACCTCAGACCGTGCAGTTCAATGACCACAGCTGGAGACACCCGTATTGCTGATCAGTGACAAGGGCTAATGACCCTGTACTGATCACTGATGTACATGGGAGATTTGTTAAACGCCACCGTACTGTGCTGCTGGCTTGTGGAATGCCGGCAGGGCATAGAAAAGCCCTGGACTTGGCGGGTATTGTTTATTTTTTATGTAATAAAAAACGGCGCGGCGGATTTTTGTTATTATTATTATCTTTATATTAAAAA
The DNA here is from genome assembly GCA_963930735.1 of Dioctria linearis. Classification (NCBI taxonomy): domain Eukaryota; kingdom Metazoa; phylum Arthropoda; class Insecta; order Diptera; family Asilidae; genus Dioctria; species Dioctria linearis. The sequence continues at coordinate 130,077,659 of OZ005744.1, read as the reverse complement.
AATTTCACTGCACTGCACTACAGATTGATCGCTATTTAACTTTGACACCAGTAACACGCACGATGGAACGTCTGCTCCAGCTGACTCCACGCACTCAACTCCTTGAATTCTTTGTGGGTACCAGCTCCTCTGGCAGGTTCCGGAAGTGAGTTTCAGAGGCTGGCTCCCTCCCTGACTAAAAAGGTCATTGGACCCATTCGATTGCGGGCTCTGTCATTAAAAACTCGTCACTGCCATTCCAGCCAAGAGCTGTTACGCTCGTAGTCATTAGGAAGGTGGCGGAATAAGTCCATGTCACGAGACTCATTCATCAGCACCACTAAGTTTACTTATGCTTTTACGATCACAGGTGTCGAAAAAGTGAGAATACTACGAAATTCTCTCGAACCACACGTAAAGAGGTGGTAGTGGACCGAATCTAAGCAGTTATATTTTGGGCTAGCTGATTGCCTCGGACTCTTGAACTAGCGCTCGGATTACCTACTGACCTACATCCACAGTTACTGACCTACATTCTAACCCTGCTTCAGAGATACACGTAAGCAGAGTCTCCCATTTGATGCCGCAACATTGTTGTTTTAGATCTTCCTATAATTTATACATCCTTCCTCTCCACGAATTTAGCCCACCAAATAGTCAAAATTGTAGCAATATGGTAGTTTTCAGATTTTTCTCTAACACTTCCAGTTTTTTCTGCCAAATCCTTGTCCAAATTACATGTAAATTGTGTCAAACCGCGAAACGTGGCTTCACCCATATCTTATGTAGGCAAGTAAAAGAAAACCCCATTTATTGCTTAGAATGATAAATTATTTACTAGTCATTAATTAAAAATTCTTCTGGGATTACCTACATAATATTTGCTCGAGCATAGGGTCTGTGCAAACTTTCGGGTAAAGTAAGTTTCTCTTCACGCAATAAGTGGAGGAATTAATAAACATTGCGGCTCAGATATATTGATGCGCGACATCTTAGAAATCTGATATTATTGCTGTTCTGTATGTGGAACTAATTTTGTTGGTTATAAAAGAGCTCATAAATTATGTGATGTTTCCTTAATTATTTCAGAAATCGTTGTTTTTCCTACGTGAAAGTGATATATTAAACCGGTGAAACACATTCCTGTGGCAATATTCCTAAAGTTTAACATAAATGGTTTTTCGTATAATATAAGCGAGAAAAACACGAAAAAATTTACATAGTATAGGATCAGATGTTCTGTGAACCAAACTTAATTGGAATCTACTGGAATTTCAACTTCAACATATCTTCCCACTCACGCAATTTGTCTGAATAAATAAACGAAAAAGAAAAATGTGTTTTAGTCTCAATAAATTTTTTCTTAACACCGATGGCTTCTCTTGTAAAACATTTATCTGAATTTTACATTATCGTTTCCTAACATTGCGATACATGCGATTACTACATCAAACAACATCAAAATAAATCTTTCAACTAATAACACGCAGCTTTTAGTTAATGAAAACTTAACGCTGCTGGGCAATCTAAGTTAGGAGTACAATTTTACAATTCAGTAAAATTTTTTACCAGCAGCCAACCAAAATTACACGCATTTGGAACAAGTGGAATATTAGGTCTTGAATTAACATCTTATACAGAGAAACACAAAGAGAAAAATATTGCAAAATAAAAAACAAAACCTATTAGGAGCCAAACAGCAAAACACCATTAAAAGTTGTTTCTTCCATGATTTTTCCGCATGCTTGAAAAGCAGCTTTGAACTAGATTACCACACTGAAAAAGGATCGAAATCCATAAAAACCCTTCTACAGTGAAACGAAAATTAATTAGTTGTTCATTGTTGACAAATAGTCACGACAGGGAGCAAATAAGTTTTGTACCACATTTGGGCACACTACTAATTTCTGAACAAAATATCCAACAATAAAAAAAAAAAAACACAAAAATATAAAATAACTTAACATTGTGAGTACAAAATCATAAGGTGATTTCACAAAATCAAAGCAGATAAGTTCAAATGCAACGCTATGGAAAATTGGTTATCTGACCCGTTACAAACCCCCCTTCATTCCTTCGGTTTTTACTCTTCTTATAGCCGCCACCACCACCACCACACAAACTTGAACGAATCGTACAAAAAACTTAATCTTCAAAACCCTTTCGGCAGAAATTGTCCCATCACATCATGTCAAAGGGGAGACTTTTATGGGAAAGATCCTTAGTGATGGTCTCCATAATAACAGGAATCTTGCATAAATTCGTCAAATTTTATTTCGCCAAGCTTGAGACGACCCGAAGGGGCCCTTTTGGGGCGAGAGTATGCACTGAGAAAACAGACTTAGGCATCGTATCGTAATGAAGACGGAAAATCGGAGGACACCCAATTTTTCGGATAATTTAAGGCTGGCTGACCTTTTCCGTTCGTGATTCAACTTTCTGAGTGAACCGCTACATGCCATGTCGTTTAAGGCAGCCAGGACTTCACCAGACATTCATTTTTCCTTGAATTGGGAATTCAAAAAGACTCACTAAAATGGAGGCAGTGGCAATGGCCCGTTCATGGTGGTATTGGTGGGCATTATAAAAGAATGAAAAGTTCAAAGTGAAAGAGCGAGGCAAAAAAAATGAATTTCTCTTGGAAATATTTTCTTTAAGTAATAATTTCCCACCTCCGAAACGGTTCCGTAATACTATTTTTATCTGAAATACTTCAGGCTAATCCTAAGTATAGCAATTCTGCTTTAAGAGTAATTTGTTAACCATGTCAGTCCGCAGAAATTCTTAAGCGAGCAGATATTGAATGTCGTTTGAGTGTATTTAGACTTCTCGTCACTTTTCAATGCGAAAAGAAATTGAAATTCAAAACTTGCTGGGATCAGCTGGAGGCTAAGACCTGATTTAAAGACCAAAGGCATGATTTTAATGCGAGAATAATTGTATTTTATTTGCAAATATTACGTGGCATAACCAGGGTCAATCAGTTGTTTTATATTAAAACGAGGACTTTCTTTCGAAGGGGCCTTATCCAAGGGTAGCACGTACAATATTCCCAAGCGTTAGTTGACTATTTCTAAAATGAGTTGTAAGGTTTTAACGAACCCCACATATGGCATTCTATGTGTAATTGTAAGTAGAAAATGACTAAGTGGGCTGTTTTAAATAATAATACACAGGTATTGGATATTACAAGCAATGGAAATCCATGCTACTAAAATGACAAAGTGAATGAATTTAAGAATCACACGCAGCGTAACGTAATGCTCTGAAACATGGAGGGTTGCTTATATTCCGCAATATCAATTCCCATTACATTTTGTCATAGTAAGTGGAAAAAGTGCTTGTGCTACCTACCTTCATCCTCTCTTCTAACTGATTGCAATTGGCCGTCTGTGCTTTTTAGGATTTAGAAAAGATGATCTTTATGCAGATCACAGCTTTGAAACTGGTATGATTAAGGAAACATCAATGACATTAGATTTCACGAAACCTTAGATAAAGATGCACATACAATTCTTCAATTCTTCTTCAAAAAGTTGGACGCAGTTAGTTTGTGAAGGTAAACGACAAAATGCTCAGGTGAAGCGTCTCTAATATTTGAAGTTCCTCAAGGTTCCATAATTGGACCATTTTTATTCTGGCTTTATATAGAAACGACATGATGCTTCCATTCATAAATATGAGAACGATGTGCCAATGAATCTAAATAGATCAATTGTCGTATGCCGTTTCAGTAAAGATCTGCGACGTGAGTTTGATTGGTCAGCGACGAGTTGAATCTCAATAATTCAAATTTTCTACAGAAAGCAATTGACCTTAACATTGTTCCACGAATATTGCTCAACAATGCTATTCTGTGGATTCTACTGAGACCTATAGCTTTAGATCTTAACAACAATTTACCTGTTGTGAGCGCTACAATAGGAAAAATATATACGAGTCTTCGGTAATGGTTAAGCACTAGCTCTCTTTCCCTTTATATGCCTATGAAGCCAGTAAAACCTTTAATTTTGTCTCATTCTCACTCTACCTATTAGGAAAGGTGAGCTTTCTGCAATCGTCCTGGCACAAGAATCTCCTCTCTCTTCAGAATGGACGAAGTTTTTATTTTTTTCTAATGTTTTTGTAAGTGGAATTTATTACCGCATGATATCCAGAACAAAAGCAACGTCAGAACTTTCTTATAAAATCTGACGAAAAATTCAAGTTTAACTACTTTTAATTTTATTACTTTTTTTTTAATTGTGTTTAGGTTTGGTTAAATTAAATAAAAGACTTATTTAATTAACACTTAAAAAATATAAACTTAATTTTTCTGAATTTAGTATATAATTATGATTTAATGTCATGAATCACCACCCGCCCTGTACTCCAGTGACAGTAATACTCTTGTTGTTGGTTCTGTCATTGGTTGGCAGTGAAGGCATTGGCAGGTCGATACAATTTTATATCAATTTTGTTGTAGATTCTGGCATTTAACAGGTTCTATCCGGAAAAGCTGTATTGGTTCTGGTTATGTCTTTCTCTGTCGAAGTGACACGATGTGAATATGCGATGCGAAGAAAAATAAATATAAACATTGAAGAGCTGCGCGCCACAAAGTTTTGTTAACAAGAATAAAATGTCTGACTGATGATAAATGAAACCCATCTTATCCTAAAATGGGACAGCGAGATCAACGGCCAATTTGGAAACCTGAAATTTGTCAATGTTGGAATAATTATTATAGAAATCCTCAAGAGGCTAAGCCAAAAATCTTTATTCACAAGCAATTACTGGCTGAAGAGGGATATTAAAAGGTAAGATCACTTTTCTGACATGCTCTTTTATAAAATTAATTGTACAACCAAGTAATGGCGGCCTTGTGGATTTCAGACATACCAGCGATAAACATAATTCATTGAACTACATACTTCGCCAAGATTTTAGAGGGCTATAAACGAAGGCCAAGGGATTCGATTGAGGGATGATCTATCGGTCAAGCTGAGGGGAAAATCGTCAATTTTTAAACGAAGTCAAAGGAGGAAGAAAGTGATCCTCCAATTTTGGCTCAGCCAAATAGGCAATTTGACTGATTTCGCTTGAATGTTACATATCCGTCAGGTGTACAATAGATTTATACTATTAAATTGGGACACTGGTAACTGTTGACTGAGGACTTAGGTTTCGGTGTAAAACCAAGGTCGAGTGCACTTACAAAGGCATGTCACGTACGGGTTCTAAGCAATCTACGACTATTAGATTTTAACTAGCCACATTTAGACGACTAACAAACTAACTGTAGGATGTGTTCATGTAGCTGGTGGGATAGATAGTAGATCAGGCCACGATTTAGACTAAGAAAAAAAAACGGAATTGTCCCGATGATTTTCAAAAAATGATCAAATATGAAAATCTTGTCTAAGAGGAAACCAAATTACTCTATAGTCTAGTCTACAAAGAGATTTTCTGTTTTTGAATGTGAAATTAAAATAACGGATTCTTTTGAAAGGCGAACCACTATAATTCGGGTCAATCTTTTCAATGTTGAAATAGCAGAGGAACTAGCTTTTGATATTGTTATTCAACCCATATTTTTCTAGTGGCATAAGGGGAACAAAATGAACTTACTTACTTACTTCTAAAGGTTTTTGGGAGTTATTGGGAAAGATGCGTACAACTAACCTACCTTGCAATTGAAATCGGAAATATCAAACTAAGAGTTTGAGACATTAGTCTGTATTTTACTGGCCGAAAAAAATATGCTTTTGGTAACTGTGAGGACGCTATAATAAATTGGTCACAGTGTTTCATAATATGCAGTGCTAGTCTTGTCTGAACGAATTAATCATTCCGCCCAAAAACTGTTCCTTCATGCAATCTTTGTCGGATACATGATGGCTACTGTGACTTCCTCTCTTCTTCGTGAATTATAAACATACACCACTACATAGCATCAACAGCTGATAAGTTTCAAATAAGTACAGGATACGGGAGTGGTCATTTTGAAACACTGACTGCCATGCCCTGGAAAATTTACTAAGCAGAAAGGTACATTTGAGCAGATTTACGTTCAAGTTTAGGATTGTGTTTTCTTTGAGCTGCAAACAATTCGTTTTACAGCTATTATGATGGCCTATTCAGCTAAAATTTTCATATTCTTACGATATGCTACTGGCTTGAAAGAAATTAAACAGCTTTTAGCTCTCACTAGTCTAGGTCCAACCGTGGGAAGGGTAAGATGGTAATTCTCCAGACAAAGACTACGAGTGGAATTTTGCAATACACGCAAAATGCAGAGAACGAAGCATCTAGTATTTTGGCGTGTTAGGTCTGTATAGAAAGGCAAACGTTACGCTCTCTCATCACAGGTACTGCGTCCTTCAGATTCCAGATCGACTATCTTACCCGGTCTCAGAGTTAGTCCACAAATTGGCTCTGGACATTTTAGAAAAATGCATTGGTGTAGCAGCGGCTTATTAGTTATGACTAATTTATATAGAGCTCACTGATATCGCTATAAATATTGCAAAATTTAAGTTAAAGCTTTTTCTGTATCTAACTATATAGGCCTGCACATGGGACAGTCGCTCCAAATCATAACGTCTGCCTAGATTTACCTCCATTCAGTCTTATGAGAATTGATTATAAAACTTCAACTTTCTCCCCTTGTTACTGTGCGATCAGTTTTTCCAAGCATTCGTGCCATATTCATGTTGACTACAATAAGTAAGCTCCAATTATAGGTGAATAATGGTAAAGTTGTTAAGAATGCATTTAACCTTGTCTGGGTCTACCTGTAGCCCTTGCTCCCCTACAACATATCCTAAGTATTTTAATTCGGGGCGACAAAATTCACACTTCGAGTAGTTGATTACTAGTCCAGCTTTGCATAACCTATCCAATACTTCCTCCAATATTTTAATATGATCTGCGAATGATTGGGTCACTATGACAACGTCGTCGAGATAAACAAAGACGTGGCTTTCTAGGCTTCCAGATAGTACTTGATCTATTAGGCGTTGCCAAGTAGCGGGTGAATTACTCAGACCGAATGGCATCCTCCGAAATTGAAACAGCCCTCGGTTCAGCACTGTAAATGCAGTATACTGCTTCGATCTACTCTCCATGGGTACTTGCCAAAACGCCGACTTTATGTCCAGTGAGGACATATACTTCGCATCACGTAACTTATCTAATGTCGCCGAGACGTACGGGAGGGGATAGGCATCTTTCTTAGTAACCTTGTTTAGCTCGCGATAATCAACGCAAAACCGATAAGACCCATCTTTCTTTTTGGCCATTACAACGGGGGAAGACCAGGCGCTATCAGAAGGCTCTACAACCCCAGCTTCCAGCATCTTATCGAGTTCTTCATTGATGATCTTTTGGATAGCTGGTGATACTGGGTAGTAGCGTTGCTTGATCGGTGAAGCACTTGTCTGAATTGAGTGTTCCACTCGATTAGTACAACCTAGTCCACTTCCCATTTTAGCCTCAGCCATACTGATAAGCTCACTTAATTCCTGCTGTTGATTCTCTGTTAATTTAGTATGACCTTCTAGTGCACTCACGTGGAAATTTGTGTCTTGATCGCTAAACCGCCACGAATTTTCTTTTAAGTTTGCTGATATTCCTAGGGCCTTCCAAAAATCAATTCCGAAAATCATGGAATGAGGCAGTTCAGGAATAATCAAGCCCTCAATAATTGCAATCCGTCCTTCTAATTCAATTGGTAAAGTAATTTCATCAAGCACTGATCTATTCTTACCATCTGCTAAACTTACGTTCTCTACCTTCGATTTTCGAACCTTAAGACCAAATTTTTCCAGTAATTCCCATCCTGATCCACCGACAATGGTTTTAGTTGCTCCTGAATCCAAGCGCCCGCGAACTTTAATTCCAAAAATACTTACAACGAGATGTGGACGCGTATCACCCTTTACTTCTGTAAAGATATAATCCACTAATGTGGTAAGTGAATCGTCACACTGTGCAGGTTGAAGGCTTTGCTTGTATACTGGCATAATAACATGGGCGGTTTTCTGAAAATTACAAGAACTCGATCCGCCCTCTTCTACTGTCGAGCTCTGTTCACGTTTCCTGAGACTTGGCTAGGTTCACTACGTGTCTGACTTTGTTGTGACTGTTCTCCTCACCCCTCTCTGCCTTGTTGTTGCCTGGCTGTTTCATTCCTAGATCTCGTTTGCCATTGTTGCCTTCTTGCATCGCTCTGACAGTTGTTGCATTCACTTCTCATCACACCCGGTGTTCCGCATCCTTGGCACCTTACTTCGGTTCTACAGAATCGCGCTATATGGCCAAGTCGATTGCATCGAAAGCATTTGATTCTTGAATTGACAATTGGGTTGGAGTTTTGAGTTTGGTTAGCTATCGCTGAAATTTTATGCTCTGTCGCTACATAAGCTAAGTCAGGTTCAAGAAGTTGATTGCTTCTTCTTGAAGGAGGAGGTGCATAAGCTTCTACTGATGTACGAATAGATTCCAATTTTCTCCCTAGCTCAACGAGCTGCTCCACTGTCTCAACCTCAATTAGTCCCAGCTGTGTTTGATAAAATGGGTTGATGTTACGCTTTAATATTTTAAGCTGTTGGCCTTCCGTCAATGGTTCGGATAATCGTGCAAACATATTGGTCTTCACGGCTATGTACATTCCAATCGCTTCGCCATTTCCCTGAGTTCGCCTTTTGATTTCCTCCATTAAACGATCGTCATAGTCGTGAGGTAAAAATTCACTCTTCAGTTCCCTGATTACATCCGCCCAGGACTTGAATTTTGCTTTATTCGCCCTATACCATATTAAAGCTTTCCCGGTAAATAAGTCCAATGCAGACCGAAATAGCTGGTACTTAGTTATCCCCCTCGCCTCCGATAACTCATTTACCCTTTCAAGAAAGGAATTTAAAGATTGGCCTTGATTGCCAGAAAATTTAATTTCCCATTTATGCAGAGAGACGCGGGCATGAGCGTTTGTTACCACTTTAGCTGTTACTGACAAATCGGGGTCTGGAGAGTCCTCTTCTTCGTAACCACCATCTGCTTTAAGTTGTAGTGCCCCTAAAGCAAGGACCAAGTCAGCTCGTACCTGCGTTGTTTTCTTTCTTTCCTCTTCACTTCCAGGTTTGCTTTTGCTTAATCTTCCTAAAGCCCATTCAATTTTTGTACATATTTTTCTATAATCTACGCTACCAGTATCACCCTGAAAAGTACTTGATAATAGCTGAATATCCTCCATCTTCTTACTCAAGGCTTCAAAATCTTCCTCAAAAGAAAATGGGAAAGGATCTGCTATTAAAGCTTTACCGCTCTTCTCAACCCTAAATGGATATCCATGGGTACCTGGCAAAACGCCGACTTTATGTCCAGTGAGGACATATACTTCGCATCACGTAAAGAAAAGGGATGTGGTGACCTAAAAGGAATAAATATTAAAAACTTGGGAATAATATAATGAAATGATATTTACCTTGTTGTGTTGTCCCGTGATGTCCAACAGTATTCAATTTGATTGATTCTGCAAGGAATTTTCATTTTATTTTCAGCTCGATATGAGAAATAAAGCAAAGAAGTACCTATATACATGTAAATCACTGCATATGCACCTCCTGCAAGATTGGCGGTATCAATTCGGATTTAAAGTTATAACGGGCACGGCGATGCTCCTTGCTCCTGAAATTAATAATAGTATGAAGACAGTCATATAATAAACATATAGCCATATCTACTATACCTGCACGATGGATAGAGGCCTCTGCTTTGGTCGAAGCTGGATTGATTTAAATCCCTCCACGCTGCATCGTTGGATATATCTTAATTTTCGTTGGATTTCGGACGTCTGTAATTAGGATTAAGGAGTATTAAGTTGAAGTCGAATTACTAAATTATATTTTCAAATTCACTTACCACTGTTAAGATTATGTAAGACAGGTGGGGTATTGTGCGAAGTCCAGGTTAAAAAAAAACTAGAAAGGAAAAGGTGGTATTTATCTTGTTTATATGTAGAATCGGTATTGGAATAGTTTGACTTACCTCGTTCGGTCTTCCCTGCATCACTATTAGCACATTATACAACATTATCACCAATACGAATGCGACAATTTTCCTTACTGAACTTCAATCGGCAGTAATATAAGACAAATTGTTCCGACCGCAGCCCAAAGCACAACATAAAGCATATTCGACCCGAAAATGTTGGAAAAATTCCAAATTTTATTTTATTCAAAGACGCCGATTAAAACAAATGGAATGGCCTAAAGAAATCTCGGCAATGTACCCAAGTTTAAAAAAAAAAATCGAACTGAGCCAATTATTTAGACCAGTTGCGAAAACAATGTTATTGCAATAAAGTGCAAGAATCTGCAAGAAATACGGGCAGGAAATAGCAAATAGGGGGCTTACGCGGTGAGAAGCTTTGGTAGGTGAAGTGGTCGGCCATTACAAGTTAGCCAGTGATAAAAGAAAGAAGTGTCGGTACGAAAATTATAAAGAAATAAAGTTTTAGAAAGAGCCTCGAAGTTGGAATTTAAAAAAAAGGAAAGAAAGGAAAAGGACGGAGGATAGAAAAAGGATATTGGAGGGAAGTCGTGAGAAGCGGAGGAAAGTGAAAAAAACGGATAAGCAGAATATAAGTGAAGAACGTGATCACGAATGATTGAACTGAGATCAATCGCATATGCGTGCAGAAATTTTTAAATTAAAAAGAAAACAGAAATATTCAAGATAAGTACTCCTTTTCTTCATGTTATTTTTTTTTTTTTTTTATATTTAGTTGAAGTTATAAATTACAAGTCTTGAATTTTTAAATCGTGATTGAGTGGTTCGCACTACCTTGCTTGCCGCGGAAAGCTTTAGTTTTTTTCATGTTTTTCTTCTCCTCAAAAATTCAATTCAATTTTTTTGCTTGAGAACTAGTAAATACTGAACGATTACGAATTATAACGTTTTCCATTAAGTACGAAAGAGTTTTTCTTATTTTTTTATTTTTTTATTTATATCACATTCCCGAGTTCGTGGACTCTAATAACCACGTGGCGCCCAAAGGTGTTTAAGTCCCACCCTTTCTCCATCGCTAGCCGGGGTAACGATTGCGTGCAGCCAGAGTGTGTAACAAAGTTAATGTGAAAAATTTCTTTGATGCTTTCATTAGTGACATGGAGAAATAAAACGCTTTAAAATTCATTAGCGCATTGGAATTTGACATAATACCCGAAAGTTTGTTAAGAGTTTCTCTGAGGCATGAAGCCACTTAATTCATTGGAGACTCACAATAAGATTTCAAATTTTAAAAATAAAATATTCCTGGAGTATCAATTGCGTTTACGTATTAAGAATTCATGCTAGACCGCTTTGACATGGGTTTTAACTGACTGGAAATGGACAATAGATCAAGGGAAATTCATAATTGCAGTATTTTTGGATATAAGAAGAGTCTTCGAGAAGATTGATCGAGCAATTTTGCTTCAAAAGCTAGAGAAATATGGTGTCACGGCTACAGAGCTCCAGTGGTTTACATCGTTGTTGACTGGTAGAACGTAGGCAACTAAAATTGGTGGTGTATATTTGAACAGTGGAGGTGTAATGGTTGGTGTTCCTCTAGGTTCAATTTTAGAAAAATTGCTGTTTATATTGTATATCAATGATATATGGGAAAAGTTTTAAGGTATACAGAGCTTAGACAACTTGCAGATGATGCGCCAATTTTTATAACAGGAGTGATTGTTTCAGAATGTGGAAATAAGCTAAAGGACGACTAAATGTAAATTTGTGTATGGTTAAAGATGAACAAGATAATATTAAATAAAGATAAAACGATGTTCATGTGTACTAATATAGATATAGTGTAGTGTATGGAAATGGATAGATTAGATTAGATTCGTAGAGGGGTGTGTAGGCGTCAGCCTCGCAATCACCGCGACCTAAAAGATCTATTGTGAGTCCCCGTTGAATTTATTCCCTTTCTAGGTTCAGACTGTTAATAAAGTCTAGGATCCTTCTGGGATTGAGGTTCCGTACGTAGTTACGTATTGGAAATGGATAACGAAAACATTGAATTAATCAAGGAAATAAAGTACTTAAAGTACTTTGTACATTGTATTTGCAAAAAAGTGGCTAAAGAGATCTCGTTCTTCAGCATAATCAGCAACAATATTTCGACAATTAGTACTATCAAAATATATAAGATAATGAACAAATCTCAATTCGAATATTGCGCTGGGATAATTTTTACGGAATCGAAAGGGGACATCAATAGGAGACAAAAGCTACAAAATAGGGCAATATGAATTATACTTCGATGTAATAAAATAACTCAGAGGCAGGCAACATATTCTGGATGCACTAAAAAGGTTAAGTGTAAGGCAACGGTTGTATTTAAGTGTGCTAATAACTATATTTAAAATTAAGAATAATATGCTTCCAGGATATTTGTGTAATCATGATAGATATTTCCACGAAATGCAATCATATTCGTTGAGAATTAATGACAGATTTATAGCTAGAAGATTTAATTTGCAACTAACAAAAATACTTATATTCTGCAAGATTCCTCATAATATGCTTGAGCCATAAACTTAAAACAATAAAGACAATAAAAAAGCACACGATAATATTAAAATTACAAATTATAAGTAAATAAAATTAAATAATAAATAATATTAAACAAAAAACAAGTTTAATATATTCGTGCAATTTCAAAGAACTTATTAAATGTTTTCAACCACCTCGAATTAATTCGCAAAATAATCGGCTTAATGAAGAAACGTAATCAATGTCTATGTGATCCACCGCGAAAAACACTATTTAAAACCTGACAAATGCAGAGCAATTAAAGCCCGACAATAAGATATGAGGAACATTTTTGTAAACCACATAGAGATCAACCCAAAATGAAGACCGGAAAAGCAGAGTTTTTGACAGCCTTCTTCGATTCAAGACATTCAAGACGGAGATAAGAGAAGCTGCTGGGCTGTAAAGTTATTTCAATTTTGCGGCAGTTTATTTGACCTTTAAAATTTAACACAAGCTGGAACTGTTTTGGAAACATCGTTTTCTTTTTTTTATATTACAAAGCCACACTCAGGGGATAGCCCTATGATGCAAAGCACAGCATGGGCAGGAAGGAGATAGGGAAAGGATTAGGCGCTATGACAAGAGTGGCGGAGGTGCCAATGTATGTCGCCCTAAAACTTCGGCAGATCGTATGCGGAGGAAAAACAGAAGACTTTTCGGGATAAAAAAGCATCACGGAATTTTACTGTACGGCCGAAAGTAATATGAAGGGTAAAAGGATGTGCGCGGGTTGCAGCGCGAGTATTGCGTGCAGCAATCATTCTACAAGGGATTAGACTAGATATTTCACCAGAGCAGTCAGTGAGCTTGAAGGCTCTCTTTTGGACCATATCTAATGAAGCTAAAGCTGTGCGACCAGCCTCAGCCCGTACATGGGAATTGTATTCCAATCTAGGTCTAATGTAGGACTTGTGCAGTAGCGCTAGATTTGACGGGCTAAAATATTTCTTACACCTTTTCAGAAATCCAAGATATTTCGATACTTCTTTGCCAACAGAGAAGATGTGATCTTTCCAGTTTAAATATTAATGCCAAGAATGCTTAGTGGCGGTGAATCAGAGATTAATGCCCCATCAAAAGGAATGGGTGTGGTTAAGTTATGGTCTTATTTTAGATGCATTGAATTCGACGCGATTAGCTTTGCCCAAGCGAGGATATTGGCAAGATCGTAATTCAGTGATGTGATAAATGCAATCTCGGCGGCATTCTCCCTGGAGTCCCGCAAGAGTGTCAAAGGACTAAGCGAAATCAAGGGTACTGTCATCTGCGAAGCTATGAATGGGAAAGCAGATCATTAATGAAAATTAAAAAGAGAATTGGAAAGAGACTTCAGTAACACCGGCATTAATGGGAGGAGTTTCAGATGTAATGCCATCTAAAACAATGCGACTATATAGGAAACTTTCAATCCATAATAGAAGAGGAGGGAGAGACTAAGTGCTTTGCGTTTAGATAAAAGGGCTGAATGCCAGACTCTATCGAAGCCATTTGAAAACGGCAACGATTTTGGAATCAACAAAATTGTGAAGACTACAGTTCCAACGTTCTGTAAGAAAAGTCAGCAAGTCTCCAGAAGAGCGTCCAACTCGGAAGCCATAATTGGTGATCGCTGATGAGATGATTAGTTTCTAGATACTTTATTAATTTGGAGTTAATGATAGATTCAAAAACCTTTGAAAGAATCGAAGTGATTGGAATTGGTCGGTAATTTGAGGGATCGCTACCCTGTCAAATAAGACAAGTAGATTAGTTTGCGCAGAGGTTTAGCCAAGGATGAGCCACAGATTTTAATTAGCAGGGGTGAAAAAACATCTGGGCCAGCGGCTTTGGAGACGTTAATCCCTTTAAGTACCTTAAACACATCTCTCGTATGGATGTGCACACATACACATGGGTGATAAAAATAGATGTTTCTGAAGTGGGTGGAAAATATTAGCTTTAGCCAGGGATCACTTCACCATTGTTAAGTAGTGAAGGTATAGAGGAGCTGGTAAAGTTGTTCCTGATGGTTTTTTACCAGGGAGCAGAAACCTTTGCTATCTTTGCGGCTTGCCAAGATTCTTTGTCTAATATTCTGGCCAAAAAGAAATATCTCTCTCTGGGTAATGGACTTACAGGTGTTCCGTGCAGTGTTGTAGGCTTGTTTCAGTTCGCTACATCGATGCAATTGATAGGCGCGAAAAGCAGACTCTTTCGCATTTATAGCTTGGTTGCACTTATCGATAAACCAAGATCGATTTTGCTGCTGTTGAGATCTGGTCTAAGAACACGGAATGTATTCACGCATGCCAAGGCTTAATATGTTACTAAATTTATAGTGCAGTCGTCAACATCCCTCGAAGCAAAACAGACCGACCAATCAATTTTTCTAAGATACTGATTGAGGCTTTCCAAATCAGCATTCTTATAGTGCCAAATAAGCTACTTGTAGGTGGAGAAGTAGGGCGGCACAGGCTTGATGTGATGCATTGAGCCGTGATTAAACAATGGCCTGAGTTACCGAGATGGGACCGACTGAGATGGAATATTTGTCAGGATGAGATTTTAGAAACAAGCATTAGCTCCATCTCCAGCTGCATCAGGAATTCGGGTTTGTGCATCCACTAGCTTTTCCAAATTAAAAGATTCACTGAAAGGTTCAACGAAAAGGCCCGCAGGTCTTGTGGTAGAAGAATATCTGAACCCCGATATGTTATGGACATTAAAATCGCCTGCCAGGACGATTTTAGAAGAGGGAGAGACAGAAAGCAAATGATCAACATTGTTAAAGATATTGTCAAATACAGATACTGTTGGATGCAAGCAGTCAGCTAAGGATGGATTTTAAATGCACCTGGAGACCCTAAGAAGCGCTGCACGTGGTTGTTCTTGAAAATTCTCTCTCCCTTTCATCGACTCACAATGTTCCTGGTCGTTACATTAATTGCGGATATTACCCATACAAAAAGGATCGAAAGACAAAATACGCATGTGCACGCTGTGGAATGGCTTCCTGTTTTATTTGCAATACGTTATAATATAATCTTATTTTAATAAAAAATAATTAATATAATTCTTTTTCTTAAGAATCAAATTTTACAGCCATTTTTGTAAACGGGTATGTCACACCCTGCCACATACTCCTTGTAACATTTTTTCGCCACACTCTCGCCGAGTTAAGATAAGATGAAACATAACTATGTTATCTCATGATTTTCAACAAAACCAGTGGGATCATTTATTCTGAAAGATCTCCAATTTTCTGCTAATGGATGTGGACTAAGCCTACCCTAGCAGACAAGTGTCTTACAGGTTAAGTAAATTTAAGAATACTGATACGCAAAATATGATCATGTGTAAAAGTTCGCAAATGTAAAATGAATTACAAATGGAAATAAGAAATGAGAATGAACTGAGAAAATTTAAGAAGGAAATAATTGAACATATAAAAATAAATGTTCCTATTGTATAAGCATGTATTTATTTCTGTTAAGTATACATAGTACTACTACTGCTAAATATAGTATTTCGTTTCAGGTTTTATTTATGCATCTTCAACATCCAATGGTAATGGAAACGGTCTATTTTCAGCAGGATTAAAAAAACGACTGTTAATATCACAGTCAATGCGGTGACATGGTCAAAAGAACGAACAACTAATCCAAAACAAATGAATAATACACGTAAAGTAATTTAGTTCGTTAAAGCATTTTTATTACCTAAGAAATTGTTTGTGTGTTTTTACAACATATCAACAACAGACAAATTTCCCAGAAAGCTTAAAAAAACCCCAAATAAAACAAAATAAAAGCTGATATACAGGTAGGATACAGGAAGATATACGTAACTGACGCACCACCTGAAGCCTCAGATAAGGCCGTTGCTAAAATTTTCGAGTCTTAAATCTTCTAGAAGACACCATCCGGTTGGCAGTTGAGTCAACAACTTTTAACAATTTATGTAAAACAGGGATGTAAATATCCTGAGAAAATCTTAAAGAAAACCAAATATTTTTAGGACTAAAAATAAAAGCTAGAAAAAAGTCACAAATCAATGAAGTTTAGTTCCACAAGTCGCTGACTTATCCATGTGTCAGAAGAAAACTTCGATGCAACACTATCTCCAGGTAATCCAAAAGGTAGGAAAACTTAAATATCCTTGAAATGGTTTAGCATTATCTCACAATTTTACCACTCAAAACAATACCTGAGACGATTATGAAAGAAAATGAGACCAGAGAACGTAAACCGCGGTGACGTAGATACCTTGCCACTATTTCATCACCTGCACAACAAAAAGAGTCACGTATCAAGGTTACTGCCGAGGGATCCTATGAAAATTGAAGTACAACTCCAAGGATTCACCCGCAATGCCACCGCTGTGGTATGAAGTACCGACCACCGACATACATTTAGTAAAAATAACTATATATTAGGTATAAATTCCGTTTTTCAACCCGATAAAACTTGACAATTCACACGGATTTCTGTTTCTTAGCGTACATCGATAAGTTACGAGCACGATGAATGCGAATGGTGACCTAGAAAACAAATGGAATGAGATGTACAGTGTTAAATAAAATAATCCACCACAATACTGGTAAATATTTTTGATGTGACTTTATATTTGCAATAGAGCCTAATACCTAATCTACAATGCATGGTAAAACCACGTCGTCAAAACGATATCGTTTGTTGAAGAATGCATATAAATACAGGAAATATGTAAGTATTGGTGGCCTGACAAATTAAAAAGCTGTTAACCTGTCAATTATCATAAATGTAATTGCTTTCTCGATTTCAATGCACAATTACATCAAAGGAAATTGTTTGGGACAAGTCGAAGAATATATAATATTGCTTTAAGACTGAGAGTACCAGTTCCAGTTTACAGCTGTTTTGCTCTAAATTCGCCTACATGGTTCTAAATTGTGATGAATAAACCTGAGGTATTACTACATCGTTTTTGATGGTTAACTGCTACACATAAACTTGTACTCATGTCGTCAAATGAATGAAAGTGAACAAACATTTTTGCAAGTGTGAATTTTCAAATGCAAGATAGCAGAGCGAGAGCGTCATATACAATGATTACTCAGCTGAGAGTTTTTGGTCCAAGAACCGTAGTCATTTGGTTCAGAAAAATCTTTTTTATATAATTTTGTTAGGAAAGGTATAAAAAAAATATTTCGATTCAAAAGATAAGAAAGCAAGCTTAAGATTATGAGAACACCATTTTTCTGTATGAGTTTTAGTTTAGGGCGGAGAAGCTATTCAAATCAAACAGAAATGGCCGTGTCGAGTACCGTATATCACTCACTTTCAGACAAAAATCTTACTCACTTGCTTTCCAGAATAAAGAAACACGTATTGGATTCCACGTGTTTCTTTATTCTGGAAAGCAAGTGAGTAAGATTTTTTTCTGAAAGTGAGTGAGATGTAACAACTTGATATACGTTACTCGACACGGCCATTTCTGTTTGATTTGAATAGCCTCTCCGCCCTAAACTACTACTCATACAGAAAAATGGTGTTCTCATAATCTTAAGCTTGCTTTCTTATCTTTCGAATCAATTGAAGAATAGGGCCCCAGATCAAACACGTGTGTTGCACGCACAAGTCACTTGCCTTACTACAAGTAGACTAGAACGAGGACTTGCTGCTGAAGATAAAGACAAGATACCACACCACGGCCGATAAGAACGGAACTAAATTCACCACAAGCGCAACACCAACAGCGCGAATGAAGAATGAACTACTAATGAAGGGAAGGCGACTTACTATCTTCTGGAAAGGAACGACGTGCCCTCTCGATTCATTTAACAACTGAACTGGCTTCTGCCAGAACTTATTGGTAACTAAACTTAAGGCCGGATTACATTAACAACGCCGGCGCCGGCGTGTTCGTCGTTTTATATCAAAAATATTTAGAGACAGTACTGCATGTATGAAATGCATCCCATTACCCACGCCGGCGTCGTCGTCGACCCATCTCTAATCCTAAATTTAACGCTGGCGCTCCATTGCTGCCAATATGGCAGATCTAAATCTGTTATGAAAAAAGATGGAAAAACGAAATAACATTTGTAATTGTTTACATATAAATATGGAGGAATAAAGTATTGAGTTCATGAAAATAAATGATTTTATTTTCAACAAAAAAAGAAATAGTTATAAAAATATCGACTTAAAGGAAAAGAAGTGGGTAGAATTATCTACCCAAATAACTGTTCCAGGTAAACTCATTTTTAAGATACAATGTTGTGTTCTTTTTGTTTATTCATGAACATTTTTCAGTTGAAAACCTAAAAGCGCGGTGGAAAAGCTTGAGAGATAGATACTCCAAGGAGAAGAAATCCGGAGATGCGTCACATTCCCCAAAGCATGAGTGGAAATTTTACCAACTCATGCGATTCTTGGATGACTATGAATTTTCTAATCTAAGGTAGATAATCCATTTAGCACTATTTTTTGTTTTATTATAGCCAAATATTTTAATTATAATAATTCTTCTCCTTTTTCTGAAGGACCACAAGCAACTTCCAAGTAGATGTTGAGCAGCCGACGGAAGTTTGATAGTTTTTCCGACCAACAGGGAAGGACCTCCACCTCCACTTCTGCAAACATTAGCGTGAGTTCTTCCACCAAAAAACGGAAGCCGACAGAGGAGCTTGTCCAAGAGGCTCGCAAAGATATGCAGGAGCTGATGAGAGTATCCAAAGTAGCGTTCTCTGCAGAATCGAGTGGAAGTAGTGAGGTGCGCTCATTTTTTAACAGCATCAGCGTGCAAGTTGAGCATGCAAAACTATCATTCGACAGATTTGCAAATCTGTAAATGCGAGTGTTAACAGCCGTCCACGAAGAAATAAAAATTCAGTATGAAGAAAATAAAAAAAAATAAAAAAAAATAAAAAAAAAATAAAAAAAAATATATAACTTAAAATGTTCTTTTATTTCAATATTGATTATTCAGAATTTATATAATCTTTTAGGGTATCCCTCAGGTCAAAAGCTTTACGGGCGGCATTGAAGCGCCTGAATAATTTGTGTTGAGGTAGGGGATGCGTCTCTTTTCTCCAAAGTCCCTCTTTAAACACGACATTTTCAAAATGGTCCACAAAATTATCCGGACAATATTCTCCATCATACATCTTCACAAAATTGTGCAGAGCCACTACTGCTTTGATGATTTTTTCGGCGTTCTCTGGAAAGCAGTTGTTTGAATTTAATAAGACTCGCCATCTTGCTGGCATTATACCGAAGGTGTTGTCGATTGTGACTCTTGCTTTACTAAGAGTCTTATTAAACATTTCTTTGCCTGAAGGAAGCAACCGACCTGGATATGGACGCATCAGGTTCCTCCTTAATGGGAATGCAGCATCTCCTACAACATAAAATGGAAATTTTATATTTGAATTCGGAAAAGTCTGCGGTGGGGGGAAATTAATCTTTTCATTCAGAACTTGACTCCCAAAGGTACTACCACTAAGAACTCCTCCATCACTTTGGCTCCCCCATGCTCCGATATCAACTGCCGTGGAACAGTAATTACTGTCGCAAGCAGCTAATAATACAATACTACTGTAGCCTTTATAATTGTAGTACATTGAACCAGACCGTGGAGGGCACTTGATCCGTATATGCTTCCCGTCGATAGCTCCCACACAATTTGGTAGGCCTGTCATTTTGTAAAAGACCTGTGAAATTTTTCTCCATTCGTCCTCATTAGGTGGAGCAAGATATATTCCATGGAGTTCTTCCCATATATCCTCGCAAGTCTCCAAAATTATTTTCCGCACTGTTGATGTACCTAACCGAAAAGCCCAAGAAAGCATTTGCCAGCTAGGGCCTTGCGATAAATATCTGTGGAGTTGGGAAATCTGTAAGTTATTTTAAAACTATTCGCATTATGTCATTTTATGACTTACACTAAACATACTGCCAAACGACATTCGGATTCAATTGCCCTCCGTGGCGATTCTTTCGTCAATCTTCCCGTTAGCAATGAAGAGAGAAGATGAAATTGTTTCACGCCCATACGAACAGCCTTCCGAAATTGTTGTTCATCACGATCTTTAATAATCTGGAACATTTTCGAAAAGAATCCATGATTTTCGCGATTTTCTTTCGTGAAAATTTCTCTCGTCCAAATTCTTTTCTCCTTCACATTTATAGATAGCACAATAAAGTTCAAATATGCCATATAATCGCATATAAGTAAAAGGAGTTTATTAAAATAGTTATATGGCACAAGATCCATTTGATATTTAATTCATACAATTTACAATTTTTCATTTAACACAGTAGTTAAAAATGACAACATTCAAATGTCATTGAAATTTTATGTATGGCGCTGCGCCCGGAGCAGATGTTCAATGTAACTTGCCCGGCGTTTTGTTCGGCGTTTGACGACGACGACGACGACCATGCCGGCGCCGACGTTGTTAATGTAACCGGCCATTACTGAAGTGATGCATGTCGCCTAAGTCAGCTGCTGTAGGTACGTAGATGATGGGAAAATGGGGGATGGTTGTGCTTAGGCTTGCTACACTCCTGCTGTTGGGCTATTGCATATAGCGGCGTTTGTGCTACAAATGTGGATTTTTTTTTGTTTGGGCCAGGCGTAAACCCTCGAGAATACTTCACAAGCCATGAAACAGACTCCCTCCCTACCACATGCGAGGCCCAACGGAGTCCTTAAATTCTTAAATATTTGCAGTGTTCTTATGTAAAACAGACAAAAGTTTTATTTGAATAGCTCCTCCACCCTAAACTACTATTCATACTGAAAAATGGCGTTCTGTAACCTTAACGTTGCTTTCTTATCTTCCGTACCGAAAATAAAATTTTCATACCTTTCTTAACAAAATTATTTAAAAAAAATTATCGTAACGAAATGACTACTATTCCTTAAACAAAAATTGTCAGCTGAGTAATCATTGTAATGTCGTTGTGCCGTCACGGGATGCCGTGGACTGATGATACCGAATGTAGCTGCCTACAGATTCGGACTCCGGCTGCACATAAATACATGCAATTAGCACTCAGCTGAGATGTAATGAGCGTAAAATGGTAAGCTTACCTTGTAATCAAAACTATTTAATTATTTTGTTAAGTAAGATGTATAGTAAGTGCAGCCTTTGGGAAGGTAAGGAACCAAGCTTTAAATTACTAGAAGACTGTTTTCCTGTGCGGATGGTAGTTTAAGCTCTTTAGCATATATAAAGTCAATGTTTGGCACTTTTCTCATGCAGTGTCCAAATATATATATAATTTTAATTTTCTTTTAAAAGTCCGTGTCCAAAATGTCTTGAGTTATCGTGCACACGGACAGACGGACGGATATGCAAAAATCAAAATAACTTTGAATATTTTGCTTGAGTGTGCAATCCTTTTTGCTCTACCAACATTATTACGAGGTGTGACGAACGGAATGACAAACTTAGTATACCCTTTAGGTTTCATCTAGGGCATACAAATTAATTTCGCTATGGCCAAGGTGCTGAAAGGTGACGTAAAGTTCCTCCCAAATAAAATTCTCATTTCTCCCAAAAAAATCAGAGAATCCAGCATGAAAGCATCCCACTTTATATCTTCAGAGCGAAACGAATGTAAACAGAACTACTTGTGTTCAAATATCATAGGATTACAGCAACAACTTTGGAACCAATTCTCTCAGCGTTTTCTGAGTTCATTTATCCATTTATTTAAGAAAATGAATACTTTTTCATTCTTTTTCATTGCATGTAACCCTCTTTCACATTTTTTTTTTCTTTATTCATAAAAGTTTTAAAGAGAGTTTGCTTTTTTTATTATTTTTTCTTCTTTCTTTCCTCTTCTAGCCGCGAACATTTTAAATGTAAAACAGTTGATCTTTGCCATGTATTCGGCGATGACACGAAGGCATTAAAAGCCATTAGCCATTAGCCAATGAAATTAAAATAAATCGTAACCAAATATGTTTTCTTTCTAATGGTTTCAAAAAAACATAGCACGTATAGAAAAAATTTATGGAAAGTATAGCGTTTAGACCAAATACAAGCTGCTTTTATATGAAAAACTCCAGCAGTAAGACAATGCACAAATTTGTGTGATGTCGTTCGCTAACCGATTCGCTACCAAAAATTATCTAGTTAGCGCATAGAAGCGGTTTCCTACTGTTTTACATTTAAAATGTACACGGCTAGAAGAAAATCAAACTCTCTTCAAAAGTCTTACGAATAAAGAACAAAATTGTGAAAGCGCAGATTAGATGCAACGGAACAGAAAAATCGGAAGGTTCTCATTTTTGTGAAAACAGGTATTTCTGAATTATTGAGAGTTTAGATTTTGGATACCTTGGTACTGTATTGATCGAACCAGGTTGTTGCTGTGATCCTATCATTCGTTTTGCTCTAAAGACATTAAGAGCGATGCTCCCATGCTGGATTCTCGGATGCCTTTGGGAGAAATGAGAATTTTATTTGAGAAGAATTTTACATCCCATTTCAGAACGTTGGTCAAAGCGGAATTTTTCAATTTCTTAAAAAATTGAGGTAAGTTGACCCGATGTAAATTATTATGAATAGTTTGAAAGAATTTTGAAAAATAAGATTTTATCGCTCGGGTAATCTACATTCTCTCAGTTTTTATTTTTAACTCTTTGTCTCAGTCGCACTACAGTAGTTCATAGTTAAGTTGTTTCCCCCATGCAAGCAAAGGACATAAGTAGGTACATGACATTATATTTATTATTCTGAAAAACACGAACATTTCTTATTTTGTTCAGATGATTCCTATATTTTGATTATTATATTTACTCTAATGTTTAAGGGTGACGTTTTCCACAATTGCTGCGATTGAGCCAAATATTCGTGGGACTATAGATGCAAGAAGTGTTGGTGGAGAGCTTTTATCTTCTGTCATTTTGGAAATATATGTAATATTTTTCAGGCAAACATATGTTTCGATGATGGAGTCTAGAGAAATCTGATTCAAGAAATAGCCTCGTGCTAGCAATGACACATTAATTCGATCTGATGAAAGCTGCATTTTTGGCCTACTCTTGATTTGAATAATCGCGAATTTAGGCTTTCACATGTGAACAACGAGTTGTATTAGAACCAGGTCCAGATATAGGAGGGAGGGGCCATGAGGCCCATATAGTGCGGGCCACAAGCCCACGGAGGGCCCCAAAAATCCATGGTAAATGGAACTGAAATAAAAATATATTTTTGTCAGAATTTTTAAAATAACTAAAGTTTTGCAAAAAAGTTTGCTCAGCAAATTACCACAGAAATTTTGCAGAGCATTGTACCATTCTTCTTTTCGGCTTCTACTTTATAGTTATCTACATTGTTTCCATTTCGAACAATCCCTTCATATAAAGGTTATATTTAGGAGTATTATGTAGGAATATGATATAGGTCCTAAAACTATTATAATAGAAAGAATATTATATCGAATAAGCTTATGCGCATTAGTGCAGTTTTGGGTCCCGATTGTATATGCATATGGTAACATTTGATACATTTTTCGTTCGATTTCTTTCGTTCCTATAGTTATATAATGAAGCTTCTCCAATGTTTGTGTTAAGCCATTGCCGTCTTTATGTTCCAGGCCGTGACATCGAATTTTTTGAATGTATTAGAGTGGTACGATTTCGTACTCCTTTTAGCATTTGTTCTTATGGAAAAATGCATTACTTTCAACTTCAACCTTATGCACAATGTAAATAAGCCTCCGTACTAAAAGTTTTATTCAGGAATTTTGTTATTCAATTTCTTGAGCATTTACCAGCATAAAAATCTAAGTACTTTGTGTAAGAAAATTGTTTATATTTTATTGCTCAAACATAACACTAGACATCAAAATGAGAAAATGCGTTGAATTCTGTTGCCTTCATACCACAAATCACAATAGAAAGCAATCAGAGCTTTTGTGCTTGCCTATTGAGTTATGTGAAAAAAATAAGTCTTTCAATGTTTAACGCACATTAACTTCTTAAGTATAACAAAGACAAAAAGACAATGTTAACCATTTTTTTATATCATCCCGTAATGCTTCTTTCAATTTAAAAATATTTCCAACATTCCATATAAAATAATTTAGTTTTTTCATTTCAAACATGACTCAAAGTATTTTTTAATCAATGAATCGGCAGAGGACGGCAAAGGTCTTCTGTGTTCAACTCTTCATAACTTTTAAATTATAATTCAAAGGCAATTCAAATATTAGCCTATTTTATAGGCAAATTGGTAGTATAATTTATACTTTAAGTTTTTATACATTTTCAAAAGAAAATCAAGAAAAACAAAAGTAGATCTGATTTAAGAACTATTTGCTCCCACTTTGAAGTGAGCTTTCATTTCTCTGTGAGAAAACACAAAAAGAAATGAAAGCTGGTATGAAGGCAACAGAATTCAACGCATTTTCTCATTTTTATGTGTAGTGTTATGTTTGAGTAATAAAATATAAACAATTTTCTTAAAGAAAGTATTTAGATTTTTATGCTGGTAAATGCACAAGGAATTAAGTAACAAAATTCTTGAATAAAACTTTTAGTACGGAGGCTTATTTACATTGTGCAGAAGGTTGAAGTTGAAAGTAACGCATTTTTCCATAACAACAAATGCTAAGCGAAGTGCGAAGTCGTACCACTCTAATACTTTTGCAAGTAGCAAAATCGTTTTGTGTCACGGCCTGGAACATAAAGACGGCAATGGTTGAGCTCAAGCTTTATAGTGTAAGAGCACACTGCAGGAATAAACAGCTAGTAGAATTCATGAAAGAGCCGTCAAGTTATTCTAATAAGAGTAGAAATTTGCCGACATTTTTACACGCTGCCTTTGCCTTACTATCAAGTCAATGGTCCCACTTTTTAGTTGTTTGTTTTGTGCTTGCATCTCATTTGCTCTGCATTCGCCGTCTTTCGTTAATGTTTAACCCTCCGGGATTTGGTTGACATATTTATATGATTTTCAGACGAAGGGGGCCCAACTTTTCTGGTTGTCCGGGGCCCACCATTTCCTGTCTCAGTCCCTGATTAGAACCCTATGATCTTTGGGCGTTTTCCCTCCTACATTCCTACGCAAATGTGATTTAATTCGATGCCTGCATTTGAACGCCTTAAACAGATTAAAATCCACGACTGTTTGTGAATGTCTTACCAGACCTCTTCTTCCGCGTACGAAATTGATAGCTTTGTCGCAATGTTTCAAAGCTTAGACCAACTCGTTCTGGCTGGACAGTTCTCGATCAGATTTAGGAGTCGAGACTAAAAGGCAGCAAAACGCTCGAATAACCTAATATTTAAAGGTGTAAGTTAAAACAGCATGAAGGGTGCAACAATATCTGCAAATGGCAGTTTAGTTGGGTGTGGAAAATTATGTTTTCACTTTCCAAAAATTCATATAACATAGACTTTCTAAAAATGCCTCCATCACTCTGCCGGCCGAGAGCTCCTACCTCGACATCCAAAAATTTATACTTAGTGTTTATATTTAGTGTTTATAATTAAATTGCAGGCTACCCGAAGGAAATGGTGCTTTTAATCGAATATGATTTCCATCAATATACCCCATGCAATTTGGGAAGGCCCAGTAGTAGTTGTGAAGCATATGAAGTGAGACAAAAGTATCCCAAATTGCTTGAAAATTTGGCATTTCGTGCTATGTGAAATTCTGTAATTGAACGACATTGCAGTGGAATAAGTTTGAAAAATAAGGGAATTTAATTTTTTCAGGTGATCTTGTATGAAAACGATTGAAGAATTTGATGAATAATTACAGAACTCAGAAAAGTTACAGAAAAAACCAAGTCTGGAAGTGGAACTTCTTTCATAAGTACACCAAATAGGCACAGTTTGACGCTATGGATTTTTTAATAAATGTGATATGTAATATCTCTGGAACGAAATCTGCCAGACAACACTTCAGCGAGTCTCAAAATAAAACATTCCAACTGAAAATGTTAATTGTGAAGCTGAGGCTGAAGATGTCAGAAAAAGCAAAGAAACTAATCAAAATATAAATATTTGAAAATATCACCCTTCCAAAAATATCTTTGCAGAATTCTAAAAAGAAAAAATTGACATCTTTACAGAAGACATTGACCTCAAGAAAGACACTTTCTGGGTGAGTTTTCTACTACATATGAAATCATTGAATGTAACTTTTAATTTGCCTTAACATACAAAATCAAGCTTGCAGAATATTAGACTGCCATATGTGCAGTATGGTACAATTCTGACTTAGCCATATTCAGTTTAAAAGCCACTAACATCGAGCTTGAGCTAATCCACAATGGCCACAGAGCACCATATTATTTGTTCATCATATCTGCAATATAGGTGCAGCAGCTGAACTGGAAATTAAATTGGATTCCCAAATTTTGGACTGCGTTAACATACTCCAGGACTCTGTTGTTTAAGACCACAGGAGGAAGCACAGATTTCTCTATACCATGCCTCATTGGTCCGATAGACACAAGCCTCCATTTGTCAGTCCTATAGGTCTACTAAAGTACATCTCCATATCATCAGCGAATAAATGAATAGAGCAATTTTTAATAGCACTTGGTAGATTCTTAAAATAAAGGTTTTAAAAAAAAGTGGACCAAGACGAATTTAATTCAGTACTTTAAATTCGTCTTGGTCCACTTTTTTTTTAAAACCTTTATTTTAGGAATCTGATTTTCCAATAATTTATATAACCACATGAAACTCTGCTCAGAAGCAGAGATAATATTCCTCAGCACAAATATGCAGGTCCAAGACATTTTGCGCGCAGCTAACCCCTCGCCAGGCGAAGTTAAAGTACTGAAAATTTCGGATTTTCCAATAATCCATAATACAAATAGTAAGCCAGGAATTGTTGATATAACAAAAAACAAATATCGTATTCAGACAGAGTTTTGGTTTCAAAATATATTTTTTCTGTCAAACTCCCATTTGGATAATTTGGTTTCACTAGTACATTATATTCGTCGCGTTGTTACTATAATGAGTGAAAAAAAATATTTCAAAGTGCGTTTTCGGTTTTTGGAGGAATTCCAAAGACTGCAGTAAAATCAAATTATTTACTCAAAACATCTTAAAAAAATGTATCAATGTGCTTAAAATTCGAATGGTAAATACTTAAATACCTCAGTGATATCAATCTTCCGAATTTGGTAGATATATTAGCGGGTATCATACTGCTGAGAGTTCTTTGAATGCATATATTTCTGGTAAGTCTTCAAGAGTTACTTTGCGTATGTATAATATTTTAAGTACCTATTCTTTCATGTTGAGATAGGCATTAGGCACCCATTGCATTACGTGCAGACGACTGTTTTGTTTCTACAATTTTTGCTGAGGCTTCAATTTTAATAAAAACACACGAAGCACCTGGTTTCAAAAATTATTTATTCCCTTTCTCAATTTTAGTTCCCGCTCACATTCATTTTCATAGAATGTTCAAATTATTTCGTTTTACTGTACATCTTATCAAAGAAAAAACCCGTAACATTTCCCCCTTATCTATATTTAATACATTTAAACAAAATATTGAGCTCTAACTTTATTACCTGCCACCTATGTTTGAAAATATAATATGAATGATAGTGATTGCTTCTGTCAAAGTTAAGTGACATAGCTGTCAAGACTAGTTTTATCTATATCTACAGGGAAGGTGTTGAAGTGTAATTATTCACTATATTCATATTACTACAAATTGTTTTAATTAAATCTAATAGTTTTGTGTGATTCATGCATGTATTCTGTCTTGCTTTTATTTCGTTTTGGAAAATATTTCATTATGTTTAGCATGTTTTCGATTGTTTACATTGAATTTTTGGTTATGTACATGATTCTAATTCTAATTACTAATTTATCTTTTTAGATAACAAATGATGAAATGGCCCCACTGGACTACCAATTACAGTGCCTCAGATAAGTATGCGAAGTATGCCTTGATCAACGATGCTTTATGTAATTTCCCATTGTAGGTTCGACGGTAGTGAGTTCCATCATAGATGGCATAAGAACAAGATGTCGCATAGAGTACCAGAGAGAAGTATACAGATTTTAAATCGCTGGTCCATTCCAGAATAGACCACAACATGTTTCAGAGGTGCTGAGAACAAGCGTTCTTTAAACAGCAGTTTTGTACACATTTGGTCGACTCCCTCAACATGATAGATGCGGGAAAATATGAATCACTCGACGTATCCATCATCATTTCTCTTTTCATGTTGCTGTACTGATCACAAACTAAAGGAATGATGCCAACGCAACATATTCGGTGAGGTGAGGTGAACGAGATAGACGAAACTGTTCACAAGAACAAGTAGAATTTAGTGTCTTTAAAAAAACCAGAAACGACCCGCGGATTTCATTAGAGCTTTAAGAAACAACTCTGTTAAAAAAAGACTTTATGAATTCTTAGTACACGAAGGGCAACAAAAGGACTAGTGGCGATAATATGATTCCAGAAAACGTTGATGAACTAAAAACGTCTCAAAATAAGGCAGATACTCGTATGATGTTGCATTTATTCTTTTTACAGAAAGACAGCTCAGTTGTCATTAAGTCTACGGATACAAATGTACTCATATTAGTGCTTTACAATCTGCCTAACCTTAAAAATAATATAAAAGTATGGATCTAAAAACACTTGATGTTAATTTAATTGACCAAGAATTGGGACAAACACTTTGCGCAGCTGCCCCTGCATTTCACAGCTTTACAGGATGTGACTATATACTCCATCCTTTTTCAAGAAAGGAGAACTAAAGCCTTTTAAAATTTTGGGAAGTAGGCCAGTATTGCAGTTGACATTTTCTAAATTTGGAAATAAAGAATATCTTAATGAAGAAGATTGTACATTATTAGAAAATTTCGTATGTAGTGTATAGCGGACAAAAGCTGTGATGATTGACGAAGCCCGATATGAAATTTTTTACAAATCCTGCAAGCCTAAATCAGAAAAAGTTTTTTAGAAATATGCGAAGTAAATGATATTCTTTTGCAAAAAGTTCATGAGATTCACTGCTACATTCACACTAATATCTCTTGTCACCATTGTTCGACCAACCTAAAAATAAAAGAAAAATTTGATTGAATTCAAATTAAAAATCACACCAGCATCTGGGAAATCACAGATGCAAAAGTCCCACGACGACCTGAAATAAATAAAATGAATTAACTAGTGAATTTACAGAATTAAATAAATAAATAAACATACACAACAAATTGTGTCTACATACATAGCACCTTACATGTATGCAAACAACAACAGAAAAAAACGCAATAAACCTTATGTTCAGCAACATAGAGCATAAACGTATTTCAAGTACCCACGTAAGGACACACAATAAACCCCTTTTCAACGCATTCGTGAATATCTGTGATGAGAATTTTGCAAACAAAAACTCACCTTGACAGGTAAACGATGTATTGGAAAAGGTGGGATTTTCACATAAAACTACACATAAAAGAAATAAATTTATGTACTAACCTGTGCAGTAATGGGTATTTCAAACGATGATCATTCCTAAAATACACTCTAACACAAAAAATTCACTAAAAACAAAACTCGCGGGCGCTGAACTTCATATTTTCGCGACGTTTAAACTGCCACCCCGGAGTAAAAAGAGACGCAGATTCTAATGGGCGCTTTCGCGTCGCGATATTTTTTACGGTTTACCAAATAATCGCGAATTTTCGAAATTACCTTAACACCAATGAGTGCGAAAGAGACAAGGATGAAGATGAACAAAATGAATTATGAGAGGAATTTTTTGAGGAAATTATGGTAAGATTTAGGAAAAGTTATCATAATTCCTCGAAATTAAAACTGATTTCTATGGGAAAGATGTCAGAAAATGCAATTGTTAATTTGACATCAAATGACTACAACGAAATCACATATTGTAGTCAATTAAGCCTGAAAATTCAAGAATTCATTTTTTTGGATACGAAATCGGAACAAAATTCTCTGTAAAAAGGGGGTTCATTCTTCATTCTGCCTTCTTTTAGTTTCAAATTCTCAAAGTGCGAGCATATGTCAGTAGAGCATTCCTCCCACATTTTGCAATTTTAATACTGTTATTATCAGCAAAAAGAAATAGAATTTTCAGCAGTACATCAGAAACAGCAAGGAATTTTTAATCATTTTATTTGTGGAGTTAGATCAGTCACAAATTTTTCAATCAAATCAAAGGTAAATTTGCGAATTATTCATAATCTCAATTTGCGTTAAATGTCATTGTGTTTGCATGCCAGGTGTTGGTCATATACACGTGCATGAAATTAACAAGAACGATTTAGTTCTCACTAATTAATTTCTTCCTTTCAGTAATTTAAGGTTTTTCTTTAATTATTTATCTTAATTAAATCGAAATTTCAAACAATTATTTATCGTGTAAAAAATATGCCATTAGGTCAGTTTTACACAACATAATAATTGGAAACTAGATCTTCATTGAGTTCTAATCTTTTAAGTTTCCTTTATTTGTTACATAAATATAAACATAATTTAAATCATTGAACTTAAAGTTTATAAACGTAAACGTGTAAGCTAGTGAAAGTAAATTTTACAAATTGAAAGAATTAAGTGAATTTATTTAACGTAATTAATTCTTGCATAATATTAACATTTGTTTACTAGATTATTATTTTCTTGCAATAAAAAATTGAGTGAACAATTGTGTGATAAATTTCCCCTTTTATTTAACCGCTACACTCCACCAGAATATTTTATTTCAGCATACGTGTATTCTCGTTCGTATTTGCAGTTTGTTCGAAAGTTAATTATAGGAATAGATAAATTTCATTAAACTGTACCCTGCGAGCGCAGTCTATTCACAGTTGTCAATTATTGGAATTGACACATCAGCTGTGGTAAAACACCATACCTTTACCGTCTCACAAGCCCAATCTCTACTTTACCTTTATACATATAGTGAAGTCTCTGTGAACCTTTGGAAATGTTAGGAAACTGCTTATAATATTGTCTATTATAGGTTTCGAAGGAAGTCTTCTACCCCAAAACAAAGCAATTCTGTTTTAATAAATATACAGAACCAATTATATATGTTGTATATGGAAGAATGCGGTGAAAACTGAAGAAATTAAATTATCACCAACAAAAAGTGGTTGGGTTTAGCAGAAAATAAATTGAAAATTAAATGGTTCGAGGGAAATGCCACACCGGAAAGACTGCAAGATATCCTTAAATTGACGTAAATGAAGAAAATGAAAACGATGGGCTCATTTGTGATTCATTAGATGACAGTGAATCTGAAAGTCATACTTGAATTGAAAGTATAAATTAAAAAAAAAAAAAAACAAACGATATCTAAAAGTAAAACACGAATGCTGGTAGTTTTAAGATTGGTTTGATAACTTCGTCTGGCGAGGGGTTAGCCGCACGCAAAACATCTTGCACCTGCATATTTGCGCTGAGTGAATGCATGCCCTTCATTGCTGACAGGTATCAGGAGTGAACCATTTTTGCACCGAATAGGGACTAATGACGAGAAATGGGTTCTATATAAAAATGTTAAGCGGCGAAGACAGTGGGTAGAGAAAAGAGAAATACCGATTCCCCTGGCTAAATAGTGTAATTAAGTTATAAGAGCTAAGGTGTTTGTCTGCTTTTCGCGCTTATCAATTATATCTATGTGCAGAGCTGGAACAAGTGGGCAGGACTGCATGGAACACCTGCAAGTCTGCTATTCAGAGAGAAAAATACTTTTGGACCACAGAATTAGGCCCGCACATTGAACGCAACACAGCACATCACATCGTAGGGCATGATTGCGCAGTTTTTTGTAATATACACAAGTAAATGACCGACCGCATATTCCACACGGCAGAAGCATCGAAATGTCTTCGATTTCTGAAAAGGTGCTAAGAAATATTTCAGCCCGTTATATGTAACGCTCCTCTACAAGCTTTATATCAGACCTAGTATGGAGTACAACTCTCACATCTGGAGCGGAGCTGGTCGTGCAACTTTAGCTTCATTGAATATTATCCAAGAGGCAGCCTTCAAGCTCTTTGGAGATTTGGTTTATTGCTTGTCATACCGACTCAAGCAAGCATCGTCGCAATTTTGGATGCCTTTCGCTGCTCTATCACTATATGCATAGTATATGTTCCGCACATTCTCTCACCTCTCATAATATTCTTGGTCGTACAGTCAAATATCGTGATGGTGTCATCTTCTGTTTTTCTTCAGGCTAACAACCTGCGAATATTCAAAGGTGACCTATATACATCAGCACCTCCGCCACTTTATATCCCCTAATCCTTTCCCCAGCCCATGGCTTAATAATATATATATACTAGAAGGAGCCCGTCGGCGTTGCCTGGCGATAATATAGATACCTAGATGGGTGGGGGTGGGGTGGTCATAGATCACTGACTTATACCAATGGACTGAGAGATTTGCTATTTCATGAGTCACAAAAAATATTGTGTTTGTTTATATCAGCGTTTGAGCGCCCTTTAAAACGTTTACCACATAAAAACATGTAAAACTCAACCACTCAGCTCTCTTCGTCGACGCTGTAGATAGCGTCCAAATATATAGCAAGAACTGAAGTTTTGGATATCAACACCAAGAAAGGGTTACCCAATTCCCTCCACTTTTGAACCAAAATTTTGTATGGGAACACCAAGAAGAGATGGCCCGATTTAGTCTGTTTTTTAAGTTTTATTTACTATTGCTATGAAAACGTCCCGTACCAAATTTCAGTTCTGTACGTGCACTTACAAAAAAACGAAATATTTGTATGTCAACCCTATGAAGGAGTTGCCCGAATTAGTTCATTTTTATACCCTAGATGGAATCGATAGGGTTTACTAAGTTTGTCATTCCATTTGTAACACCTCGAAATAATGATCGCAGAGAGCAAAATGTATTGGACACCCACGCATAATATTAAAAGTTATTTTTATTTGTGCATGTCCGTACGTCTGTCCGTTTGTCCGTCTGTGCGCACGGTAGCTTGAGAACGCGTATACTTAGAGAGCTACAATTTTGTACACAGACCTTAAAAAAAACAGTAAAATTAAGTTCGAAATGAGACAAATCGGGCAACTCCTTCGTGGGGTTGCCATACAAAAATTTCGTTTTCATTATATATTTGGGCACTGCCTGAGAGCGCGTCGATCTAGAGAGCTACAAATAGGCACACATGGTGTTTTCATTGTACAAACAAACAAAATTTCATAAATGGACTAAATCGGGCAACTCCTTCTTGGTGTTGCCATATAAAAATTTAGTTTTTTTACGTATACTTTGAAAACGATCAGTCCAAGACATTTTTATTGGACTAGAAACTTCTGCAGAATACGAAATCCTATAAAATTGGTTATAATAATTTTTTCTGTGCGACAAACCGTTCCAGAAATATATGGGAAAATCCACTTCAAAAATCAAACCTGCATAGATCTGCATAAGAAAAGTTTGGAAGAAATACTCTCATGTTTAACCCTGGAATGGTAATCCGTTTTAATATTCACTTATCGGTAACCCTAAATGAGTGTTACTCATATATGAAAAAATTCTATACAAAACAGTTGAAATAATTTGGAGGAATACAATAACAGAAAAATGAAAAAAACGGGATTCCCGTAAGATTAATTTAAGATTTACAAATTTTAAATAATAAGGTAAGAAAAATTACTTTACATACCTCACGAATGGATTTTATACCACAACTTCTTGTAGTGGATTCCCGGCCAATTTTCTAACCTAGCATAACTGGCGGTTATAAATTTTATGTCGAGTAGCCTAACTAACCCGGTGCGGTTTATGTAAAATTGACTCGCCTTACAAGAAAGGTCCATTATGCGAATTGGAAATAAACCGATGGTGCAATTCCATTAATTCCATTATCGGTGATAGTCGCGGCGGCTATTGTGTCTAAACATATCGGTGTGTTGGTTACTGTTGTTGTCTCACGTGCATAAATAATGTCTCAGCTATTTAGACTTTTCATAAAGCAGGACCTCACTCTTTTCGCAACAAAAGGGCTTCTTTCTGAGAGATTGAGCGCCTTAGGCAAATTTGGTTAGACTTTAAGACTATTCATTATTCAATTCTCCAAGCTACGCAAGCTTTGGATGATAGTGAACTACAGAAATACAATTATTTTACATACGATCTATTCTCAAGTAGGGAAAATAAATATTACACGTTTCGAGGTATTCTTAGAAATGCATTGGATGCATTCGAAACAAACGAACCAACACGCCAAAAGCAGAGAATGAGTCTTCTTCCTTTCTGCAATTGGAGCGGTGTTAGTTCAGAAATCCGAAGAAGGCGAAAAACAACCGATAGCTTACGCAAGCCCCAAACTCAGAGGCGCTGAGCTCAACTATACCACCACCGAGAAAGAGTGTTTAAGTATCGTATTCGCTGTAGAGAAATTTTATGGTTATTTAGAAGGCTACAGATACTATGTAGAAACAGATCATTCCGCGTTGACTTGGGTATTCAGGCAACAAGACTTAGCTGGAAGGTTGGCAAGATGGGTGGTGAAACTACAGTCCTTTAATTTTGAAGTAAATTACGTGAAGGGTAAAGAAAATGTAGTGCCAGATGCACTGTCATGAATTCCTGCGGTAGAGCTATTGGATTGTATCCCAGTCGTAAGCGATATGTGGTATCACGAAATGATGGAGCTATTACGGAGCAACTCGAGGAAAATTAGGTGGAAGTTGGTGGAAGTTGAGTTATTCATAAAAGATGTCCAAGAAAATTTCACAGAAATCCAGTGGAAAAGAGTCGTACCGTTGTCTTCACGACTTGCAGTTTTAAGTGAGTGTCACGACGCCATGCGCTCCGGTCACTTAGGAATATATAAAACGAAACAAAGAATATTAGCGCGGTATTATTGGCCTGGAGTTTCTAAGGAAATTTCCGCAGGGCAGTTAGACCTTGGCAAATGATTGCCTTAGATCTCATGCCAGCATTGAGATCCTACATTATAGGTAACCATAAGGTATGGGATCACTATGTAGCAAGAATCAGCGTTGCATTAAGAATTGCCGTCAACGAAGTGACAGGGTTCAGCCCGTTCTATCTAAATTTTGGTAGAGAGTATTTAGGATCTAGATCTGATCACAAACCGTGCTAGGACAGTAATGATGATAACGCTTTTAAAATGAGAAACAAGCAGCTCGATAGGATGCAGAACATATATTCCGATATTTATGGATGGATTGCGCCAAAATTCATTAGGTGCGAGGTATCCGATAAGAGATCGAAGCTCGTGTATAGATTAAGAGATGCTAGGGGAACAGACCTTGATTGGTGGCACATACGTCATTTAAAGCCGAGCAGTCCGAAAGAAGAGAGTCTAATAAAAAAAAAGAAAAAAAATATATATATAGATATATAAAAAAATTTTTTTTGAGTTCAGTATTATAATCCCACCTTTTCTAATGTTAAGCCCAACTGTGAAATCATAAAAATCAAATAACGTAGTTAGTTGCAAATTGGTAGAATGAGTACAGTCACGGAAGTCATTTAGACTGCCTTCTTTGAGAGTGTGAATAGTTCGGAGCGGGTGTAATTTCAGAGCATTATGAGACTAATCAGGGTATAGCTCGTGAGAAGTCTTCCATTGAGTGGTGTAAATATTTCATATTTATTAAGTCATATAAATGTGTGGTTTACTAGTAGGTATAGGGAAGCACAGCAAGTAGACCAAGAGGTCGAGGTTCAGCTCTATAGGAGCTCACTAGAAACCTAAATAGGTGATAAAAAAGGAAGGGGAATAATACAACAGTTTACTGTTCATTGCCCAGGGTAGCAATAGTGGGACTTATAGGGCCCATAATTTCTTCTGGACTAGTCATAATGGAATAGGATGAAGATGAAATACGTGAAAGTTTCATTATAGGTAATGAAACTTTGACGAGAAGAAGGGGAAATGTAACAGACGGAGTCGTTCCATGTCCTCGCGCAGTAATATTTCCTAAAACGTAGCGGGATTAGAGCACGGTTTTAATTGAATATGCGTAATGAATGTTAAGGAGTAGTCGTCGTTATGAAGTAACAAGCACGGTCCACAAACATAGGGAAATCTAAGGAGATTTGGGAGTCAACGCGCCAAGATTTCTCCATGCTTTCATAGGCGCATGCCTACAGTAGAAGCTCAAGAAATTAGGTCAAATGAATGTTTTAAATGTAAATAATTAAAGAAAATCTGGAAAATAAATTTGTTTGCATAAGCAATATGTTCAATGTAATTAATGAAATAAAACTTTAAATAAATTGGTTAGTAAAAGCGAAATGTGAAATATAAATTACCTAAGATCTCCAATAAGCTTAATTAAAACACATAATGAGTCGTAGCTGGTAAACCGAAATGGCCTCCACAGAGATTAAACTCGATGGTAGTAGATTTAGTAGTAAGTAGTGTCGCAGCTAGTGCGAGAGAGAACATATGAAATTGTTACATGTAGAAAAGGATCTGGTATAAATAGTAAGTAAAAATCATTGCATGTAATTTAGAAATAAGCGATAGAGTGTTAAGGTCAAATAGAGCGAATAGCCGATGAGAGTATAGGGGCCGCTGGTGGGCCAATGTTGTGGTGTAAATGTGTGCACGGCTTAGGGCGAAGACTTGCGTATAGACCGCGTGGTGAAGTACAAATCGAAGTTCGAGAGAGGAAGAGGGTTTCCGGAAGACATGTTGAATGTTGAAGTCAAGGTGCAAACGTCTGGGAGTAATTAAGTAAAAACCGAAGGAAAGTAAGAAGCTCTGAAAAAGAGTAAAGAATAGTGTCGGTGTAATTAAGTTTGCCATTAAATGGTGTGCTATCAAACACAAAAGAAGTGTTGTAAATAAAGATTCGGAGGAAGAAGATCGCTGTGAAGCGAATTCCTAAGAGAAAGGAAAAGGAGAAAATAAATTAGAAGTAAAGAAAAAAAAATATTAATTTTAATCTCACCCAGTTAATTGTATCTTTTGTGGGTTAAAAGAACCAGTTTATTCCGGACGGTAAGGTTAAGAACAAAAAAAATTTAAGCGGAAAAATAGCAGAAAGCTCCATTCAAGTCCAAAAGGGGCTCAGGGCTCCGATAACACTAAAAGTGCAGTAGGAGCCATTGTCGAAGGAACGAAGTCCAGGTCGACCTGTCGTAGGAGGTAGCCGCATTTATACCGTATTGTTGAAGTCGTCACACAAGCCAAATCGCCGTTAATTAAGTTTCAAGGAAAATTAGGTTAAGGTAGCTTATGGCTAACAGGTTTGTGAATTTACGCTTATCTATATTAAATTGTTTTAAAAGAAAATTTTGTGCTGTGTTGAATTTTAATTCAAGCCTTGTTCTTCAGTACTGAGTAAGGAAGATGGCCCGTTATAGCATTCCAATGTATTGTTAAAACAATAGCAAATTTGCCTCGATACAAATTTGTCTAATTACAATCGAATGTGTAACCGTTAATCTGATAAGCAGATTTTACGCCAAATTTAAATCTGTGGAAGCAAGGGGTCAGTTAGTTTTCTCTAAACCGCGAGTACTGTGCGACACCAGCAAATTCAGTCTAGCAAAATGGAATCGTCAGACGGGAACAAAAGTTCGCCATCAACTCCAGGACTAACTATAGAGCAGGAGGTCAAGGAAATTTGTAACCTGGAAAGGCAACTGAATCAGTTGCAGACGGCATCCAAAATTAACAAAATCGGCACACGATTCAAATACTTGCAACTGTATGACTAGGAGATAGTTGAAATCAATGATTCGCCACCATCTTCTCCAACTCACCAACAACAAGTGGTGCCAGGACCATCTTATACATGAGCTATAGCGTGGACTTCAAACTCCAATATCAGTACGACGCCATCATCTTCTCAAGGCCACCAAAAACAAGTTCCAGGACCTTCTAATGCAGGATCTTCAGCAGGAACTCCTGATCCTAAAATCAAAGTCTTGGAAGATCTTGTATTGGTGCCGGCCACAGAACAGAGAAATGATTTCTACCTGACACTGACAAATCCGATGGGGACCAGTGAGAACACCACCGTATCTTGGGATACCCTCCGAGAATCAAAGAAGCCCAAGCAGCGATTCTTCACCCAAGATGGGACAAGGTACAACGTACGCCTAATGAAGGATGGCATCATTAAAGTTTTAAGTTCATTAAAAGGTTAAGACCTAAAATTCTTTTTTTTATTTGTAATATAACCCTTTTTTCTTTTTTCTGCGTTGGAAATTGGGGCTGTTGCCTTGTTCAATTAGCTCTGCTCGCTTTGATAAAATTTTTATTCAATACAGTGTCTTTAATCAAAACTTTGATATAATACAATGCATTTCACTTATTAGGTAATTATATATGTACAACATAACATTGAAAGACAATACAGTATTTCAACGAGGGCAGTATGTTCCAAATTTGGAACAATGTTGGAAACCACTCGGTGTCAATATGTGATGATAGGGATTATGCGGTCGGCACACAGCTTCTATATCGCTGAAAATAGAATAAACTTTGCAACTTGGATTATTGCAAGAATAAGGATTGTTTTCAGTGCAGTCGTAGAAGACATTTACTGTTACTGATCGCTGGCAAGCAAAATAACTATGTGGCGGGCCAATTATTGGGCGCTCCAAATAGGATTTTCAAGGGCAATAATCGAGGTCGTAAAAGTGATAGATTTAACTTAATCACTCTAGGGGAGAACACAATTAATCAGCTCTGGTCGCTGCATCCGCAGGTTTTTAGGGAGACCGCACACTGACGAACCAATTGACCGTCCAGTCAGCGGCTTGTCTGTTGACTTGTCACAGACTGATTGATTTTTCATCGTTGCTGATTAACTATTGTAGCATGTGTGCATATTGCATCGCCTTCCGTCGGCTTGGTAATCCAGTCAAAGACGATGAGTTTTAGTGGTATTTCGATTTTCGTTAAAATTTCACAGTGTTGTTGAATACTAGGGAACTGATTTAAAAATTGAAATAAGAACATAAACCCTGTAGTAATTTACTAGTGGTTGAGGAAAAGGAGAAGAAGGAAAAGGATTTCAAGAAAAAGAATGTGGAGAAATCCATCCACACTTTCCGAGCATAAACATAATTATTT
The DNA here is from genome assembly GCA_963930735.1 of Dioctria linearis. NCBI lineage: Eukaryota > Metazoa > Arthropoda > Insecta > Diptera > Asilidae > Dioctria > Dioctria linearis. The sequence goes on along the minus strand of OZ005744.1, from coordinate 130,038,066 downwards.
AGATATGAATGTTTTTAAAATGTAATAAAATAAACCGAACTTTACTTAAAAGTTGAAAATTTCATCAAAGCTGTAAGATTCCTAAATTACTGGCGGCTTCGAAGAAATTCAAAAATAATACGAATTTTTTCTACTTTAAATTCGGACGATGTTCTTTTCAGAAAAGCAATAAGATCTCACCCCGTAAATATTATATGTAAATGCCTTTTTAAATTTTTTTTATAGAAATATGAACTTTAGTTAGAACAAATTTTATTGCGATTTAACAAAAGAAAAACCGGCAACAATCAACAACAATCAACTGATTGATATTGATGCAGACTGAGCGCAATAGTCGGTTCGATTCAGTCAGCTGCCTGTCGTCAACTCCCCTCTGATTTTTTAGTTGTTGACTAACGTCCGGTGACGAACGCTGTTGTGTGTAATTAGCAAAGTCAACTGACTTTTTAGTCCCCGACTACAGTTGGTGATTGTGCAAAGTGTGGATTAGTCTCACCTTCTCGTAACACCCAACAATCGAGGACGTCAGAGTAGTCATGAATTGCAATTTTTAGTTCCTTGCTTTCAAATTAAAATAAATGGAATTAAAGGAATGATTATAGTGAGGTCGCAGTGTACCTACTTAAATATTACACACTCTGTTTCAATCAAAGCTATAAACAAATTTGAAATTTTTCTTTCTCTTGAAAACGAAGGCAATGGTAAATCGTTTCCAGAATGTGGAGAGATGCTCAAGAGAGCTCAAACGTACTGGGTAAGTTGTAGTAATAACAGCAAAATTTGCAAACTACGCTATGGGAAAATTTCAAAATCGTTTTCTGTTTGAGATGTAGAAATGTTAGGAGTAAACTTTCTTCCAGTATTTGAGCTCATTTTTCAAATCGAAAACCGGCAATATTTTATATATTGGTAAAGTAATACAGATTAGATTTTTATAGAATAATAGAATATACATTTAATTTCCTGAGTTAGCTATGAGTATGGCAGTTTAGAATAGCTACAAAAACGAGATTCGCGATTTTGGTATAACGGCGACAAATAAATTCTAAATAATCTAAATTAAAATATCTATAATAGCTCATTTACTTATTTGGATCCGACTGTACGTTTTTTTCATCAATATCATATTTCCTCTCAAGTAATAACCCCCTATCCAATTTGAAATTCCCCTCAATTTTCCCTCGCTCGCGCGGCTCAAACATTTTTGCCAAGCAAAAACCGAAGTGCTTCCTAACTGACCTACCATCATGAAATTGATGGAAGCACAATAAAAACACCTCCAGTCAAAAAAATACAGCGTTGATCTATCATAACAAAAATATATCCATAGGAATGAAATTAACCTAATACATGCTACCGGTGTAGCAGTGTTTGTAGGTCCCATAGAAACATTTTCCAACTCCATCCCTTAAGCCTCGGTTTCTAAGAGGTTCCGCCGACGCAAATGTTCAAAACAAATGCGCTAGTGTAAATGTGTTATCGTTCAACGCCATCCCGTGTAGTTTCCAAAGAAATAGTATTGTCGTGTGAAATTTCTAGTTGATACAACCAAAATATTAATTTTAATAATAGAATGAGTTTTTAGTTTTACTAAATCAATGATCAATCTTTGTAAAATTCATTGTCTTTGCAATGACTGTGTGATGTGAAATGCAAACGTTTCTTGGAAAACATTCAGATAATTTTCTTCGTGTTTGATTACAGCGCATTCACGCTGGCAAAATCTGTTGGAAACCTAGGCTTTTCCTTTTCTTATTGAGCGTAGCTTACTCTGTAAGTGGCGAACAAGCGACAGAGATGTGTGACCTCATAGGTAGATTCCTGACTAGTTCTAATGCCATACACAACAAGCGGCGACCAGTGGGGTTCATACATTCACACGCCGATAATTTGTTCACGATTCAAATAGCAATTTAGATTTTCTTGTAAACACTGGCGCAGACTTATCTATAGTACCATTTTCCTACTACTTAAATTCAAAATAAAGGTTCAATAATTACAATGACCGCAGCTAAGCGTGTCCCCCATAAAATTATTAGAGCTTAATATAGGCCTACGCCGAAAGTTTACACGTCCTTTTATATTAGCTTCAGTAGCCAACCCCATATTGGGTGCAGACTTTATAACAAAATGTAAGCTATTAGTTGACTTAAAATATAAGTGCTTACTAGAAACGTAGACTAATTTACAGACTCAAGCATTCGTTACCAACATCTCCGTTCCAACTGCCAAACATTTCTGCGTCGTCAATGAATATAATGAAATAATGAAACAATTTCCAATTTTGCTTGAGCATTCTAATTTCAACACTGCAGTTAAACACAACGTACAGCACCACATTCAAACAAAAAGGCCTCTGCTCTACGCAAAACCACCCAGATTAGACCCCAAATGGCATAAGGCTGGAATTTCGTTACATGACAGAACTGGGAATTGCCCACACTCGTCGTCACCTGTCGCATTGCCATTGCATATGGAAGGAAAGAATGATAGCGATGATTGGCGTCCAATTTGGGACAATAGTCATTTGAACGCCATGACCACACCAGGCCAGTATCCCGTCTCACACATCCACAATTTCTCAATGCAATTTAATGGATGCAAAATCTTTTCAAAAATAGGTTTATGCAGAGCATACCATCAAAACCCAGTTGTTCTCGAGGATGTACATAAAGCCGCCATAACCACGCCATTCGGGCTCTTCGAATTTGTGCGCATGCCATTTGGCTTACGAAACGCGAGATATTTCAACGATTTATCAATGATGTAACAAGAGATCTCGATTTCGTATTTGCTTATACATATAGCCGACTTATCAGTAGGTAGCAAAAGCAATGACAAGCCACAATCTTACTTCCGTATACCGTATGAAACTAAATAAATGCATCTTTGGAAAAAAAAGTCTAGATTTCCTTAGTCATGTTGTAAATTAAAATACCCCATCCAAGCACCCAGTCGATATATACATATAGTTCAACTAGCACAACCAAAATTCATTCGCTAAATCCAGTTCATAGGAATGGAGAATTATTATCACCGATGCATCCCTAAACTTGCTAAACTACTTTCACCAATATACATCCACCTAGCGTTGCTACAAAATACTCCCAACATTAAGCGACAGTGCTCTTGGCCCGAAGAATGTGTCACAGTTTTCGAAAAAAATTAAACTAGTGCTATCAAATTCCGTAATTCTCGCTCGTACACTAGATAATGCAGAGCACAATGTTACAATAGACACTTCTGACAAAACAGTCGGCACTGTCCTCCAGCAACGCAACATCAAGTGGGATCCACGTGCATTTTTTTCAAAAATAATATCTAAAACAGAATAAAAATACTTTGCTTTCGACCGTGAGCTACTGGCTAAATAACCGAAAAACGATAGCCACCACATTCATTCAGCAGTATATCTACCGATTTGATGTCCCTTTGGAGATCACAGTCGATCAAGGCACACAGTTTGAGGCTAAGTTTTGTTTCAGAAATTTCCAAGCTTCTAGGTGCTAACAGAATTAGGCCTACAGCCAACCATCCACAGGCAAATGACTTGGTAGAAAGGCCTAATCGACAGCTCAAAGCCTCCTCAATGTCAACACCAAGCCCCGCAAAATGGAGCGATGAGCTACCGTTTGTGCTTTTAAGAATTCGTACGTCAATTAAGGAGGACCCAAAATGGTCACCGGCAGATCTTGCCAAAGCTTGAAAGTTCCAGTCGAACATTTTACAGATACTTGAAAAGATCCTCCAGACCCATCGAACATGGTGACGCAAATAAAACATTCATTGATAAATGCCAAACCCGCAGACACCCGCCAACTTATGCATCCAAAAACATACGTCCTTAAGTTACTTAAAACATGCGAGTATGCATTCATTAGAATCGACCGGGTTAAAACAGGACTCACCCCACCCTACGACGGTTCATGTAAGGCGGTGCGGCGGTTTAGAAAATATAAGTCGTAGCTATATATTGTCCAAAATCTACTTATGTATCTGAACTTCAAGCTACTAACTCCGAAAAAAAGCAGCAAAGAATTCCTTCAATCTTACAAAACGCTTCGCTGGAGGGGAGTGTGTAGTGATTGGCAGTACTAAAAGTTGCTGAATATACTGACAGTACTTAGGCTGCAACATGACGAACTTTGACAGCATCGTGTGCTCTCAACTGAGCAAGCGAAAAAAGTCTTACTAGAGTAGCAGAGTAGAGGTGACTGTCCGCGGGCTAGTTGTGCTAAGGTGTAAAAAATTTTTGTTCAGTGAACTAATTGTATTAAAGTAACGAAGCGTTTATATTAGACATAAATTATTAAGAAAAACAACAATACAAGTTGTGCTTCAACCGTGTGGTTCCCGCACGTTATCCGAAAAGCACTACAGTTGTATTTTGGAAGCTGTACAGTTAGTTCAGTTAGTTGGTCGCATGTATTACTCATGGCTTATAAAACACAGACATTGTATTTAATGTACAACTTCATTGAGATATTTTATTTCTGTTTTGCATGAACATATACTTTGCAAAAGACATAGCTCATCCCACAGCTCCGCCGACGTTTAAAACGATAACGTGTTAATATCGATGAGAAATATAAAACCAAGAAATTTTGGATTTGATTAGACAGTTCGTAGTCGACTTTGTATCTTAGAAGAGAACTATTTAGAAGAGATTTTTTGGCGATATTTTTTTTTGCGTACAGACATAGATAACTATTAGAAATTTTGTTCTGATCTAGGTAGAATCTGTGCTATCCTATCCTATCCTATGGTATAGAGGCACCCCAGTGAAATTTTCGTCATCATTACCAACCTTTTTTTATCATGTTGCAACGTACCGAATATGACACTTCAGCTCCGGCTATATCCTTCACCCTTTCATTTATCTTCAACGAAAAGCATGGAGTAGATGAGTGTCTTTCGTTATCCTAACCAAGAGCTAGCCTCAAATTGTTACTTAAAAACATAAACATGCTGTGATAAAATAAAAGGTGAGTGATATCTCACTTCGCGAATCGGAGCACGGAGTTTAAGAAGATAAAGAAACCCCACATGATATTATTGCTGATGGAACTTCAGTTAATGATTGGTTTTCTAAAAAAATAATCGAGGCCGGAATTGTTTGGGTTCCGTCTCCCAAGGGTGCGAACGATACCCTATTACTAAGCCTCCACTATACGTCTGTCTGTCTGTCTCTCAACGGTTGTATCTCTTGAACAGTAAAAGGTAGACACATGAAATATTCAAAGAGTGACTAATACTGTAGCTCTATAACAACAAATAATAAAAATAAAGTATAGTTAAAAATTAAAGGGGGTCCTCAAACAATAAACTTTTCCTTTTGCTGTATCTATAAAATACATAGTGCACGATGTACGGAACGCTTCGAGTGCGAGTCCTCCTCGTACTTGGCCGGTTTTATGGTCATTTCTGACATATACCACTAATTAACATGTACTCAGTTTGAGAACATGTAATTACATTTTGTCCACTGATACTCATGCGTCTGGTCATGGCTCTCTCTGAAACTGGTGAGTAATTATTTAGACTTGGTGTTCTTTTTCGTTTTGGGCAATTATAATAACCACGACACTATAATGTACATTTCAATTGCAAGCAAAATATAGAACACTTACCCAAATGGGTCTATTATCTGCACTCCATTTGGTTCCTCTAAAAACCTTAACAATTGTTTTTATCAGTTCATATGCATATGTATATCCGAGAATTCATCAAACAATCAATAATCGTGGGAAGATCGGTAAGCTAAAACTCGACCCCACGAGGGAAACCAAAGTGCTTTCATCTCAAACTTATGGATGTTTATCCAACATTTGATAAAGTTGGCAACATTGTGACAGTCATATTACTTCTGTGTTGGCTTCCACCTAGAGTTCCTATTCTTATTAATTCTTTCGGTATATTTGAAGCCATTTTTAAATTTGCATTAATTAAATAAAAAGTCGGAAAAAGTCTGTTAAACACGTTGCCAATCTCTAAGAGTACTTAATACTCTTGCCAATTTGAAGTGAGTTTATAACTTTAATCCTAGACCGCTGCGCTGCGGTATCACTACGGGTTCAGATCGTAAGTTCCCCATGGATATTGGTCTGGAAATGCAGCCTCAGCGGGTTCAGATCGTAAGTTCCCCATGGATATTGGTCTGGAGATGCAGCCTCAACATATATATGGGTAACTGGGTAGACCTTTTTCTCTTTCAGTGTATGGTCTGTATTTTGGCATGGAAGGTCTTTATCATTTTACCATCCCCAACGTAGGATAGCCTTTATTTATTTTTTTTTTTTTATTATTTGTGTTTGTGTTCACTCCATTCGTATGTGAAGTATTGAGGAGAACCTTATTTTCCTATATTAAGAAAGCTTCTATTGATTACTGCACCACATCAGTTTACTGAGCTGGTCTCGGGGAAAAGATTACTTTACCACCTGAATTATTTATTTATTAATTTATTAGAGCAAACAGGACAAAATTAATCCATCTGACAACTACATAAGAAAATAAGACAAATGTAAAAAAAACAAAAAACAAGAAACCAAACAAAAATCAGTAGAAGTAAATAAATAATAAAAATAAAATAAAACTAGCGTAGTAAATTTCAATAAAGTAACAACAAAATATTAAGAAAGCGCAACAACATAAAAATTTTAAATAAAAAAATAAAGTGGGAACAGAAAATTGTCGTACAAAAGCAAACCAAAAAATAAATAATAAAAACGAAAATGTGAGCAAAATGGCAAGAAATTAATTTAATTCGTAAAGCCTGATTTTCAACTTTATCGGAGTTAAACCAAAATTAATTAGCTCAGAATAGTCATTGAAGGGGCTTAACATAGAGCAAATAGGCTCATTGTAATCGTAGGTATTTGATGCGTTGAAAAGGTAAATGTAGCAGGGTATACGAATCAGTTCCTCAGGGTTTGTGGGCGAATATTGAAGGTTATTTTAGATAAGAGCTCAGAAGCCTCGACGGGACCAGTAATTACTTGAAACATGAAGACTACTTCAGTAACCTCACGCACACTAGACATAGATAGCTTAAGGAGATTTAAACTCTGCTTATAAAGAGGAAGCATGACAGGATTTTCCCATTGAAGCTGTCTAAGGGCGAAACGAATAAATCTCCTCCGTATAGATTCCAAGCATTTTAGATGAATATTGTGAAAAAGGGACAGGGATAGCATACTCAATTGGTACAATAGCTGAATACAAAGTTTTTAAAGAAAAAGGATAATAAAAAGCAGGAGTACATCGTCTTGCAAAATACGGCAATAGCTTTGTAAATAGAAAAAGCTAAGTTTCGTGTCTCAAAGTATACCAAGGACTTTGACTTTATTGGATTTGTCAAATGCAATACCATTTATATGGTATGTAGTCGTATGTGGAAAATTATTACGGATGAAACTAATGGTTTTACATTTTTCTATATTTAAATAAGTACCTATCTGTTTGCAAAGCGCAGCAACCAATAGAAATATCGACCATCTGAAAATGTTGACATCATCCACATATGCATATATCGTTAATATATAAGATGAATAGAAGTTGACCAAGATAGATGCATTGAGGAGCACCGGAAGGAACAGGTATTTCACCCGAGATAGCCGAACTAAATAGAACTTTCTGGATCTTTATTGATAAATAAGATTCGAATCAATTAAATAAAAATATAAGAAATATTAGAAAACTAAGTGTGAAGAGCAAAAACTTGTGAGAAATTTTATTGAACGCCATACAGAAGTTAGCAAATATGCAGTCAACTTGGTTTCCATATTCCATACAGTTGAGATAAACAGGGGTAAATTCCACTAGGTTAGTCGAAGATGATTGCTTCTTGACAAAAACATGGTGCTTAAGAGCTAATAAATGTTTTCAGTGAAAATATACAGCTAATTTCGCTATGATGGATAAAGATAGTGCTAAAGAATTCAAGGAAGGCCTGCAAACCATGCCGGAATCAGAACTAGTGTGACATCCATATTTCATTTTAAATTGATATCCTTCATAGTTCCGCCGCATGTTAATAAAAGTCCAAAACGTTTTTGGTTCAATCTACATCTCTTGTCGATGTAAGTAACTAAAAAATGCAACTTTAGTTAGTTCCTAGAATTTTCATCGCAGGCTAAAAAATTTATTGTACTCAGTCATTTAGGTAAATTATATCTTAACCACGAGATCCTTCATACGTTGCGTGTTCTTCTAATTTCATTATTATACCAAGGAGGGGAGGTAGATGCATTTGTTTACAAGGGGTTTATAATAGGAAGCCATCAAAAATTATATTGTGAAAATGGGGAACAAATTCGTTAATATCACTTTCATTGACCACAACAGATCAGTCACAAGTTGATAAAAAATAATTCAGAAGTGAAAAGTCTGCTTTACGAAAGTCAAAAGAATAAGATTTCGAGAAAACTACGTTACGGTAAGGTGGTAATTGTATAAAACAATACATAAGCTCAAGACGTTTATACTCCTCAGGAACAAAAGAAATTTCACTTCGAGTGACATCATTATTGTTAGCGTCAGAGGTAAGTGCCAAGTCCAACAGTCTATTTAAGGAGTTCAGGACTGAGTTTATTTGCTTTATGCCTAAAGCGTTCATCATCAGTCCTAGAGAGCCTTACAAAATTATTAGTATTTAATTAGTTTATACTCACCTAAAAATTCAAATTTAAATTCAAGCAAATCGCTCCTCAAAAGACACAGAGAAGTGATCTTTAATAATAGTACCACCATAAATTGTTTTGAAAAAAAAACCAAAAAAGAAAAGCGTTCACAATAGCAAAGAAAAGAAAGTTTCAACAGGAACAAGGCAATTTGTTCGCTAAAAGATTAAAATCAAGGAAATGTTCCCCTGGACAATTTCGTTCCAATCCAGGGTTACAGATATTGTTTTCGTATACAAGTAAAACCTTCTTCCTTATTCTGCGCACTCGGAAAATTTATGTTACATCGTATTCTCGCTCCATACACATCCCGATTATTTTCGCTTTCCTATTGTGGCGGCCCGGTGCCAAATTCATATCAATCAAAATCCACTTTAAATCAAGTCCAACGACTTGTACTAACCTGTCGAAGTTTCAGTGATGGTATGTTCGCATGGAAAATGCCTTCTTTGCTGTCAACTCAAAATTCAAGTCATGTAGCTACTCCATCCACCATCATAGAATTCCGTAGGAATCGACGGGAGCATATATATGTAGGTGCGATAGAATGTCACCGAACTCCCGTCTACAGGGAAAAAAGAGATATGTTGGTGGCATGATTATTGGGGAAATGGTTGTGGGATCGGGGTTTTTGAATGGCGGATAAAAGGGAGTAAGATCCCGAAACCTTTTTGTTATTCACCAGACAATATCATAATCATCTGGAAATTTGTGCCCTGGGCCAAACTTGCCCCGTGGTTGAAAAAATGGGACTAGGATTCTGTGATGGAAAAGACATTGTCAGTATGCATGGATAAAGCACTCCAGATGGTGTAGTAAATACTTAAACTCAATAAATCTGCACCGCTAGAGTTGAATGTATTCCTGCGATTACGTCCCATGGGCTCACTAAAAGTATACTACCGATTTCGTTCACGGTGCACACTTTCGGGTTCATCTCACTTCGAAATCGTGGCGAAAAATATACAAATCCCTCACTTGTACACACTGTCATGCCCAGACTCCAGAAAGTCACATCGATGCCTGGCCTAGCCCGATTGGGGAATGATGATATGTGAAATTCAATCAAATATGGGAATCGATTTCATACTCATGGAACGTCGGCGGTTCGGAGCTCTATTCTCTGAATCCCTTTTCAAATAATAAAAGGCTTCGATGAATTTATGAGGCTATGATAATGTGCTCGCGGCCCAATTTGCGATAGAAATTATTTCGGGTCTCATCGGCAACTTTAATATAAACTTTATAATAATGAGTTTTAAGGCCTTTTATAATTATAGTAGATCACTCTACAAAACTTAATATAGTACAGGTGCATGTGTAATTAATTTCATCGTTTAAGTCAGATTTGCTACAGCTTCTATATATTACATGGTTAAATATGATTCTACGAGAGTTGCTCGAATAATATATTTGTCTAAATAACCCTCTTCAGTAGTGTCCCATAAGCAATCCAGTAAAAACACTCCCGTAATTCTAAGATATAACTTTATTTACTGACTTAAATAAGTGTTATTACAAAAAACAGTTACTCGCGATCGAACTCCAGAATTTTAACTAAAACTAATTGAACACCGAACCGTTATCTAAAAAGACTATCCAACTTATAACTGAGCAACCTGATACACCGAATCGACTGTGCTCACCTCCATTCAACCAAGCGGAAGCGACTTTGACCCAGTGGCCAGCGCAATACCTTGCAATCATAATTGCAAAGTATTACGTCAATCACTGCCGACAGCTGGAGCCCCCAATACTGCATGTAAACAAACAGTGAGCCCAGCTGAACAGTTACATACAGCAGTAGATACGACAGTTTTTAAGTAAACAATTCGCAATCGCCAGGCATTTCACTGTGCGAAGTGAGGTGCTTAGTTATTGCAAATCGTTTAATTACCTGTACACATACTGCTAGCTCGAGTCGTGATGTCACAATTTCACCAATTGAATATTGGGTCACCACATTCCTCCCCCCTGAGAAAAACGGATTCCCAAGAGGAATCAGATCGGGGTGCTCAGTTAGGTTACAATACCTAATTTACACAAAAAAAAACAAAACAAAAACTAAGCTACAGTAGTCACTATCGCTTCAATAACTTTTATAACTATGGTTAGGTTTACATACAATTTCTGTTCTATTCTTCTATTTTTTTCCTTATTACTTTTTTGTTATCATACATAATTTTTTTTCCATTGTCTTAACAAAATTTTTTTACATTTTAATTACTTTACCATATGCGTTTCTTCTCTTTAACAAATTTCTTATTATGTATATACTTAATTCTCTAATCTTTTTCCTTTCTCGTTTAATTTCTTTCTTATTTTCTTCTTACATTTAATTATCTTTTCTAAATTTCTTTCTTATGCCTTATTTTGCTTAGTTTTTTTTACAATTGTCTTAAATACTACTACTACTTCCATTTCATTGCTTCTAATTCTTAGTAAACTTAACTAATAAAAAAAATGTACACTACTTGCTTCTTAATAGGTACATATACCACCTCTAATAAATTGTTCCTAGCTACCGGTTGCCAGGACCTACGTTTTTACAATAATATCTACTATCTATTTCCGTAACATTGCTGAATGCTGTGGTGACTACTCCAGTTGTACTAGCAACTTTTCGATGGGAGGGGGCAATTTGGGCTCTGGAGACCATCACCTAGATGCTAGTCATGTCCTTTGTTCGCCAGCTGCGACTCTAATGTCCCTATTCGTGTCTTTCTAGTTAACCCCAGAACTATTGGCAACGTAGATATATTGCAGGTGCTTAGGGATGCTTGTTCTGCTTCCATTGTCTCAGGTAGACCACAATTCCTGCTACTCTTAGTAAGCTGATGGTACTTAATGACTGCAGATAGTTGTCTTCGCTGATATGAACCATATCCGTTTGATAGACTATGTCTTCTATTACCTGGTGGGGCTGTCCTCTTCGGAAGTTCTGAAATTTATTTCCAATGGTGGGATTTGGTCGAAAGCGAACTGCTATTTTACGGTTGAGCTTTTTACTTATAATGTTCATTGTTTTCCAGATGCCACTCTTATTGACATTTCACTTGGTATTATTTTTGTACTATTTCCATATGCACGATGGAGTTCTCTCAATTATATCAAGAGTCCACCCATACATAAAGAAATACACGTGCTCTATTTCCCTTGAAAGTCTTGTAATGTATTTTTTGAAACTGCATAGCATACTTTTTTTTAAATTTATTCGACTATCTGTCTTAAATTTGTGAAAGCTATATCACCTTTATTTTCAGCGTCATCTTTGACACACATTGAGACCTTGCAGATAATTCAAATGCTTTCCATTTCATTCAGTATGTTGTTCGTTTCTTAAACGTCTTCTAAACTCCGAGACACTTCAAAGTTGTGTATATCTGAGGGCTAATGAGTGCGAAATGCCTTCCTCTCAGTTATTTAATGTGTGGTTTAATGCTTTCTTTTGCTTTTTAAACTTCCTCAGTGCTTTCTTTATTTTCAGTCCGATCTTCACAGTTTGTCAATGTGTGTAATTAAGAAAATTGTCGACGATGAAAGTTCCTTATTTTCACACCCACAGTATTGGTCTGACGATCAAATTGGTGTTTCTGGAACTGATGGAATCCCCAGTTCTTCTTCAGTCTCCTTGAGATTTTTTCAACTTTTACGTATGGTTAGCAATTATTTTTAAATTCTATAATTAAAATTAGGACGAAATTTTGTACTTATTTATATATTTATCTATTTTTTCTTAACATCCATATGTTTACTTATGTTATTTATTTTTCCTTTATTTCCATTAATTTTTTAAGATTTTAATCTTTAAATGTTAGTTTATTATTATACATTTAGCATTTGAAAGATATGAATATTCTTCTAACATGTGTTATATATATGTGGAGTGCGTGGAGTCAATCCGATCGGACGTTGCATAGTGTTGTAGTTCAAATAAATCAATATAAACATATTCAATCAACTACTTTAAGACAAGTGATAGTGTTGTGCTAAATATCTTCAATATAATCAATTACTATAATTATTTAAATTCCGACGCGACCGATAACAATAATAAATAAACAAAATAAATTTTATCCGCCAAGTGAAGGGCTCTTCTATGCCCTATCAACATTCTATAAGCCAGCAGCACGGTAACGTTTCCTTTCCTTCTCTTCATCTGTGATCAGTGCAAATGCATTAGCACTTGTCACTGATCAGCAATACGGGTGTCCCCAGCTGTGGTCATTGAACTGCACAGTCTGAGGTATTGAAAGCAGCAATAGGCATAACACTATTGTTGTTTTTTTTTACCTCGCTGTGTCGTTGACTGCGGCTGGTGGCGCCCAAATTTTTGTGTTGTTGTGTGTCGCTTTTTTTCTTTTTTGCTTTTTTGTTTTTGCCTTCAGCATGCAGAATTTTATTTTAGATTTCTGCAACATTCGCGGATTAAGAGCAAATCGGTTTTCGGTGTACTGCCACCTTAACTCAAAAAATCCGGCAATTCTTGCGCTAAGTGAAACCAAGGTCGTTTCTGATGCTGATATTAATCAGTATCACGTCCCTGGTTACAGCTTCGTGCCTCTTTTTTCTCAGCATAGAGGGATCGCAGTATATATTAGGAATGATGTGGCCTTTACTATTCTTCAAGATTTTCCTTCTGCTAATCCAGAGTTTAATTATATCTGGATTAGGTTCAAACTTCACAAGCACATCATATACTTCTGTTTCCTTTATCGCAGCCCAAATATGTCTGATGACGACACGGTATCCGTATTTGACAATATCTCCAACAATATTGATCATTTGCTTTCTGTTTCCCCCTCTTCCGAAATCGTCCTGGCAGGCGATTTTAATGTTCATAATATACCGTGGCTCAGACATTCTTCTACCACAAGTCCTGCGGGCCGTTTCGTTGAACTCTTCTGTGAATCATTTAATTTGCAACAGCTAGTGGATGCACCAACGCGAATTCCTGATGCAGCTGGAGATAAAGCTAATTTACTCGACTTGTTTCTAACATCTCATCCTGACAAATATTCCATTTCAGTCGGTTCCCCTCTTGGAAATTCAGACCATTGTTTAATCACGGCTCAATTTACCACCTCAAACCTGAGCCGCCCAACTGCTCCACCTACAAGTAGGCTTCTTTGGCACTATAAGAATGCTGATTGGGAAAGTCTCAATAAGTATCTTAAAGAAATTGATTGGTCGGTTTGTTTTGCTTCGAGGGATGTTGATGAATGCACATTACAATTTAGTAACATACTAAATCTTGGCATGCGTGAATACATTCCGTATTCTTACAGCAGGTCTCAACAACAGCATGATCGCTCCTGGTTTAACGATAAGTGTAACCAAGCTATAAAAGCGAAAGAGTCTGCTTTTCGTGCCTATCAATTGCATCCATGTCCGGAAATGAAACAAGTCTACAAGACTGCACGGAACACCTGCAAGTCCATTATCCAGAGAGAAAAATTTCTTTTTGACCAGAATATTAGACAAAGAATCTTGACAAGCCGCAAAGGTAGCAAAGGTTTCTGGTCCCTGGTCAAAACCATCAGGAACAATTTCACCAGTTCCTCTATACCTTCACTACTTAATAATGGAGAAGTGATTGTTGACTCCCTGGATAAAGCTAATATTTTAGCTGCTAGATTCGCTTCAAATTCTCGTCTTCCACCAACTTCACAAACACCTGTTTTGCATCGCCCGTGTGAATGTGTACAAGAGCCAATACACGTTCGTACGAGGGATGTGTTCAGGGTCCTTAAGGATATCAACGTCTCCAAAGCCGCAGGTCCTGATGGTTTTTCGCCCCTGTTAATTAAAAGCTGCGCCTCATCCTTGGCTAAACCTCTGCGCAAACTCTTCTACTTGTCTTATTCGACAGGAAAATTTCCAACTGCTTGGAAGCTAGCTCACGTTCAGCCTATTCCTAAGAAAGGAGAGGGTAGCGATCCCTCAAATTATCGACCAATTGCCATCACTTCGATTCTTTCAAAGGTTTTTGAATCTATCATTAACTCAAAATTAATGAAGTATCTAGAAACTAATCATCTCATCAACGATCGCCAATATGGCTTCCGAGCTGGACGCTCATCTGGAGACTTGCTGACCTTTCTTACGGAACGTTGGAACCGTAGTCTTCACAATTTTGGTGAGTCTAAAATCGTTGCTCTAGATATTTCAAAAGCCTTTGATAGAGTCTGGCATCCAGCCCTTTTAGCCAAACTTAAAGCACTTGGTCTCTCCCCTCCTCTTCTATTATGGATTGAAAGTTTCCTATCTAGTCGCCAAATACGTGTTGTATTAGATGGCGTTACATCTGAACCGCATCCCATAAATGCCGGTGTGCCTCAAGGCTCTGTTATCTCTCCAACTCTCTTTTTAGTTTTCATTAATGATCTTCTTTCCCTTACTTTCAATCCCATCCATAGTTTCGCAGATGACAGTACTCTTGATTTCGCTTACTCCTTTGACACTCTTGCGGAATCCAGGGGGAATGCCGCATGTGTTAAACGAGATTGCATGACTAGATCATTGAATAACGATCTTAACAGTATCCTCGCTTGGGGCAAAGCGAATCGCGTCGAATTCAATGCATCTAAGACTCAAAGCTGTCTCATCTCATTAAAACAAGATCATAACTTAACCACACCCGTTTCTTTTGATGGAGCATTAATTTCTGATTCACCGTCACTAAGCATTCTTGGCATTAATATTTCCAGTAAGTTAAACTGGACAGATCACATCTTCTCTGTTGCCAAAGAAGCATCGAAATGTCTTGGATTTCTGAAAAGGTGTAAGAAATATTTCAGCCCGTCAAATCTAGCGCTCCTCTACAAGTCCTACATTAGACCTAGAATGGAATACAACTCCCATATATGGGCCGGGGCTGGTCGCACAGCCTTAGCTTCATTGGATATTGTCCAAAAGAGAGCCTTCAAGCTCATTGGCGATTTGGCAATAACTTGTCATATCGACTCACTCGAGCACCGCCGCAATGTTGGATGCCTTTCGCTCCTTTATCGCTATATGCATGGTCAATGTTCTGATGAAATATCTAGTCTAATCCCTTGTAGAATGATTCCTGCACGCAATACTCGCGCTGCAAACCGCGCACATCCTTTAACCCTTCAAATTACTTTCGGCCGTACAGTAAAATTCCGAGATGCTTTTTTATCCCGAACAGTGCGAATGTGGAACAGCTTACCATCTTCTGTTTTTCCTCCGGCATACAATCTGCGGAAGTTTAAGGGCGACACACATCGGCACCTCCGCCACTCTCCTCACATCCCCTAATCCTTTCCCTATCTCCTTCCTGCCATGCTGTGCTTTGCATCATAGGGTATCCCCTGAGCTTGGCTTAATAATATAAAAAAAAAAAAAAAAAAAAAAAAAAATCTATTTCAATGAATTTTCCTATACGTAGGTACTGTTTTCGCATTTAACTTCGTTTTCTTTTAAATATTATATCCTTTATAACTTTCCTTCCTCCTCTATTTTACCCCCATTTTTTTTACGTTTTACTTGGACAGTATTTTTCTTTATTCTTATTCTTTCAAAATTTCAATTTTTTTTTTATTCACTTATTCTTATAAAATCTTAATTTTTTCCTTTCGTTCTTCTATACATACATACATATATATATATATGTCTTTTGAAACACATTTTATTAACTTTTTTTTTTCGTAAATTTACCTTACAAGGGGCACTGGGTTATCTTTTATCCCTCCTTTCATATCATTCTGGCCATGGACTACCAAACTCCGTTCATCGAATTTCTTCTGAAATTAGAGGGAATTTTTTGGAAATCTTTTTGGTTACTTACCCAGATTCCTGGGTCATAATCTTTACCTACCTTGTACAGCCCGGTCAAAATCGTAGGAGTTTTCCTATTAATTGTATTTCTGGCCGGTGGAGTTACCATACGTGTGTGACAGCTAGGTTTTGGGGTTTTTGCCTTACCCGTTTGCTTAATCCCCTGGGATTTCCCTAAATGAGCATAGAAATTGTTCCTACAATTATAGCACCATGCAGTTCGTCTGTCAAACTTCTGAGGTTTCGTTTGTCTATGAAAAGAATTAGATTTTTTTACGTAATATGCCCTGAAATTGGCAATTCTTACGAATGCCCGTTCCTCCTCCAGCCTATTTTCACTGTACCCGTGATACCCATGCTGTGTTCTACTTATTATTATTGACTTCTTAATTTCTGACCTTATCAAGTCCCGCACTGTCCTCATGTGTGGTCGAGGTCTTCTGCCATATTGGTGTGCTCTTCTCTGTATGTCTTGAAGCTGGCCCTACATAGCATGTTATACCTTTCCTTTTGCTGTCTGGGTTATTGCTACTTGGTGTGATGTATACTGCCACATTAATTTGACCCTTCCCTACTCTGGCTTGTGAATGATTTTCTAGACTATAACAATGAAAAGCAGTCGTTACAACTTCTCCACTAGCGCCGACGTTCCCACAAACGGCACTTTCTTCTTCTGCTTCAGCACCTTGTATCCACAATTTCCTCTTCATGCAGTCGATAACAGCTCTATCACTGAGGAAATCTATCCCAAGGATACCGACTGCTGGAATTGAATCTGTGGCACCTATGGCGTTAAATCGACAAGCCCGCCGACTGTTATCTATTAGCAACTTCGCCTCACAAGTGCCTATGGAGTTCCTAACAAATCCAAACAGTCCTCCAATTTGTATTTTCTGATGTGTTTGTATCGTTGTATTTCTTTTTATTCTACTGACTTTAATCAAACTACACGTAGACCCAGTGTCGATTAAAAGCGTAAGCTTACCTTCTAAAGCTATATCTGATGGCACTAAGACGACAAATTTGCTTTTTGAATTCCTTTTTTTCACTTTCTTTCTCTGCTAAGTACTTTTTTACGCAAATATCCCTGTAATGGTCAATGTTCGGAAAATTGGCAATAAAGCCCCTCCCATGCTGAATGGAATTCATGTTGTATGCCAGCTGCACAGTTTGCTACTCTGACGTGATGAATTCGGCAATTGGATATCTCATGTTCATCTTCCTGACATTTATTACAGAAGAGAACTTTTTGGCACACTCTCGTAATGTGTCCAGGTGGACCGCATTTGAAGCATTTGACAACTCTGGGCTGTAGTGCTCGGAATTTCCCAGTTCCTTCCTGATTGGGTTGCCCTCCGTACCGATGAAAAAGGTATTTGGGAGTGTCTCTGTCTTTCAACATTAAAATTACTGGTAATTCATC
Organism: Dioctria linearis; assembly: GCA_963930735.1. Classification (NCBI taxonomy): domain Eukaryota; kingdom Metazoa; phylum Arthropoda; class Insecta; order Diptera; family Asilidae; genus Dioctria; species Dioctria linearis. The sequence continues at coordinate 130,020,159 of OZ005744.1, read as the reverse complement.
CTTCCTGTGATGTTTCTCTGTAATATTCTGCTGCTGTTTTCTATACACCTGGAGCCATAGCCTGAAGCCTTTCTGACTCTTTCTCGAAATAGAGAGCCTCCTTTCGAACCTCCTCCAATGCACTAAACCTTTTTCCGGTTAGGTAAACCCGAGTGGACTGACTGCTTACATCGGCTTTGAATGTTGTTACTGCGTCGGCCTCCAGTTCCGCTATCAATCCCCCGTCTTTGCCTGGATACTTAGCCGAAACTGCCGCCTTGATTTGACACAGTAGCTCTTTGAGCCTATCCGCATAATCTTTTATGTCATCGCTGGGCTTTTCTACGCATGCTATCATTTCGGCTCGCAGCTCACAGTACGATTTTTTTGGCATATAGGCAGTTTGAATTGACTGCTGCAACGCCTCAAAATCCTTCGGCTCCTCTGAACTTACTAGATAATATGAGTCATCTAACAACCGATATCTTACACATTTAATGAAGATTAGCTGTTCCTCTTCCTTTAAACGATCGTAAAGATCTTTGCAGCAGCTCAAGAAATGGTGAGCTTCTTTTGCCAGTTTTGCCGTTCTTTCTCCGGAAAACTTTGGTATATATATGGACACCAAGTCCATCATAAATATCGGCCATGGTTTTCCTTGCAGGTTTCTCCGAGTTTTCCGTGTTATCTTTCGGCACTTTTCCTTCACTCGTCTTTGCTAAGGTCTGCTTTTTTGCTTTCACTTAAAATGACTCCTCGTACCCGCTTACGATTACGATTCAACGCGATTACGACCAATGTGACGTTAAGAAACTTCTTACAACCAAATCACGATTTAAAATTATTAATTTATTACTACATACCTCTGATCTTGCACACTTTCACCCTTTTTCACACGCAAAGAAAATTAACCAAAAATTATAAATTTCCTAGTAACAATAACAAAAATATTTTAGGCCACTTAACGCAAAAACTACTCTCATTCACCCACAAAAAATACATATATTCCCCTTCTGGCCTTTTCTGTTAGTCTCTTGAATATTTTTATATATTCACCTTGCCAATTTTAATCTTAATTCCCCAAAAACCATACATAAGATATCAAAATTACAATAATCCCACAAGTTAATTTATTTTCCCTCCAGTGAAACTAAAAAACTTACTACCTCACCCTAAACACACCCCCAAAGATAACCCAATACCACTTTCCACTCACTCAACAGAAAATAATCACATCACAAACATACAGATTGATGCTGGGGAACTATGCGCAACATTATCGCCCACAAACAGAGCCCCAATGAGTAACGTATATTAAAACTTTAAAATTAGACGTTCTTCACTTAATCTAGCACTTCATAGATTAATTCTGGAAAGATAATAAAATTATGAATGGAGCAGCTAAGAAAAAGCGTTAACTCCCACAAAAAAAATGGAGCAGCTAAAATAGCGTTAACTCCCAACATTCACAAAAATGGAGCAGCTAAAAAAGCTTTACTCCCACACTTCACAAAAATGGAGCAGATAAAAAGCATTAACTCCCACAAAATACAAAAAAAATGGAGCAGCTAAAAAAGCCTTACTCCCACACTTCACAAAAAAATGGAGCAACTAATAAGCTTTACTCCCAAAAATAAAAGAAAATAAAAATAAAAAGAAAATAAATTTTTTCACTGAAAAAAAAAATAACACTTACTTACTCTTTATCCGGCTGCGCCAATTTGTAGTGTCCCATAAGCAATGCAATAAAAACACTCGCGTAATTCTAAGATAAAACTTTATTTAGGTACTGACTTAAATATGTGTTATTACAAAAAACAGTTACTCGCGATCGAACTACAGAATTTTAACTAAAACTAATTGACCACCGAACCGTTATCTAAACAGACTATCCAACTTATAACTGAGCAACCTGATACACCGAATCGATCGTGCTCACCTCCATTCAACCAGGCGGAAGCGACCTTGACCCAGCGACCAGCGCAATACCTTGCAATCATAATTGCAAAGTATTTCGACAATCACTGCCGACAGCTGGAGCCCCCAATACTGCATGTAAACAAACAGTGAGCCCAGCTGAGCATTTCACTATGCGAAGTGAATTACTTAACCATTACTCAATGCCCAGTTACATACAGCAGTAGATATGACAGTTTTTAAGTAAACAATTCGCAATCGCCACATACTGCTAGCTCGAGTCGTGATGTCACAATTTCACCGATTGAATATTGGGTCACGACAGTTGTGACAATCGTTACTTACTATGTTTTGTACATAGTATGTCAAATATCATGTGATTAGAAAACTGAGCGGATTATGATGACTGATTAAAATTCTGTACATTGTATATAATATACGAGTGCCTACTTTTACGGTTAGACTTTCGTGTAACGACAAATTGTATCGTCACTCTTGCTTGATGTGGCGGAACAAGCTATCCCCTATTGTTACAGATGGACGCCTTCTCGAAGACCGTCGCCGAAAATGGTTATACGTGATTCCACTGTAGTAGAGGTAGGGATATCTCATTAATCGTATTGACTCGGGAGAGATAATAATTATCTAGGAGTGAGTCGTTGCGATTAAGGCTGTGGATTATTCTGACTAATGGATTTTGGTGATGTACAAGGCGTTCAATAGATTTATTTACCAGTTTAAGCAAATATTGAGTGAGGGGACTGACACCCAATTCATTGTATAGAGTTACGTTGGAAAGCCATTTTTTCTTAGGTCTTCTGTATTTGCCTGTGCAGAATCTTAGAATTTTTTTTTCGCAAAGATTGAGCTGATTTGTTACTATGGGGGAGATAGTAAACCATGAGATGTGTCTGTGAGTGTTTTGTACATAAGCAACTTTGTGCTTTTGGAGAGACGTTCGAAACTAAGGAGTGGCTTGAGCATGGCTGTAGTCGCTTTCGCTTTATTTAGGGCTTTTCTGGCGTGTCCATTGAACCGGAATTTGTTTTGTTGCTTTATAGCCAGGTATTCAATTTCGGTTTTGAGAGGGATGTTGACATTATTAATTCTTAGATTTAGAGTCTTACTTTCAGGTACCGCCCTTACGAGTGGCGTTCCTGAAATAGATTACACCATATTTGTAGCTGTTGAGATTAAGGCTCCAGCTGTTGAAATAATTGAGGAGCGTCGATACTTTGTTTTTAATTTTGACGAGGGCGTCGGAGGGGCGTTCGTCACAGAGTGCGCCCTGAGCGATTCCTGACTGTGTTGTAATGGTTCCCGGTCCCTCAGTTCCTAAGTGTATTCTGGTCTTTCTCTCGGACAGAAAGCTCTTGAGGTCCCTTACCAGCCATTTAGGCAGCTTATGTTGAATCATTTTGTATGTGAGCCCTTTGTACCACCCGGAATAAAAGGTTTTCCAAGATCGATGTCGGAAAATACTGTACATGTTCTATTACTAAATATTGGTCAGAAGCAAAATGGCATGTTCAGTAGAGTGTCTCGTTTTGAAACCAAATTCGTTACTAGGGATTACCTTTCTCTCCCCGCTAGTAACATCGAGTTTTTCTGCCAGCACTCTTTCGAAAAGCGCACCGACATTGGAATGTAAGGAAATTGGTCTAAAATCACTAATTTCTCAAGAGTTGCCTTTTCTGGCAATTGGGATGAGTTCTGCCTCCTTCCTGTGTGGGGGAAGTGTCCATTGTTCAGTACTTTATCTAAAGAGTCAGGGCATTTCCGCAAAATGAAGTTAGTGATACGGTCTGGCCCATAAGATTTTTTGTTGCTAAGGTTCGTTCTGAGAAGATGAACCTTATCAGCAGATATGAAACTGGACATGTCGTTTGGGTTCGAGGGGTGATTGGAGGCTGAGAATGCTGTGAGATGAGAACTAAGGAAGGAGGAGTTGAAGCTATTAACGCCTTCATGTACTTTCCCGGTCAGGTTCATATCAAATGATGGGTTTTTGTCGACACATAAACTGGAGAAATAAGCATTAAAAGCTTCCAGCTTGTCTTCGGTCTTAATAAGATTTTGGCTATTGAAGGTGAGGGTGTCTATGGTGATGTCTGTTTCTAACAGAGATTTTATCAATTTCTTTGAAAGCTTACGGTGATGGGACAATTCTATTCAGTATGTGCTTGAAAGCTTTGTTGAGCTTTATTCTTACCCTGTCCTTAATAATTTTGCTATGGTACCTACTGAATTCTAGTATTTATTTCCTGGTATTTGCTATTGGTTCTGTTGAGGTTTCTGTGAAACGTCCTTTTTAGAATTCAGATCCATGTTTTCCTGATTTTTAGCAGCTTTTTGGTCATTCTGGAGATATCATAATATTTATAGTATATAACATTACGGATTACGGAATGTCTTTGTTATAGCCTATTATTTCCATGTTAATCTTCGTTATATAACTGACAATTTCTTGGTTTAGAATGTTCACTTCTGTCTGGATATGAACGCGACTGAGTCTTTGACTTAAGTCCTGTCTGAGTGCTCGTCAATCAGTGTCTGCAAAGCTAGTGTATGTTCCTGGGGTAAGTTGAAGGAGAGAGAAATTGTTTAAATTGAGGTTCATGATGATCCCAAAGTGGTCTGAGATAGATGGGATAGTGATGCAGGTTGGAGCGTTCCTGCCACTTGTTGAGTCCGTTAAAAGATGTCCAGAATTGAAGAGGATCTAGGGTATGTTGGACTGTTGGCCGAGATGATATCCATGGATAAGAACGGGCCGTTATAAAACCAGTTATTTATGGAGTTTCCGCTTCTGGTTGAGACCTCTTCCCAACTAGGGTGCCCCACATTAAAATCCCCCAGATGATTACTGCATCGAAACTATTTGAAAGTGTATATAGTTTATACAAATCTCTGCGAGGTTTGTGTTGGCATTAGACGGGATGTAAATGCTGTCTAACAAAATTTTCATCAGGGCGTTTAAGTCGCTTCTGAGGTATATGCACATGAGGCAGGTTGAAAACACGAGGCAGGTTTGAAATGGGATGTGTAAAAAACTGAGTATATGGTTGGTAACCACCGATATACCTCTACCACTATCATTACGTACAAACTTGTATCCATTTGTCCTGGGTTTGTGATAATTGTTCAATCTGGTTTCAGAAAGGAGACAGAAACTAATTTTGTGTTGTTCAAGTAAGTTAGTGAGCGCTATTCTCCTATCGTGTGTGATCAGATGATTAATATTCAGTGCGAGAATTTTGTTGTTTTTAAGCATTCATTTAGTGACTATCGAGGCTACGAATTCGAAGTAGGCAAACACCCTATCTTCTCTGTTTTGTAGTTTTGTGTAGTTAGACCAGAATTGAGACATAAAAGAAATGACGTCTCTAAACAGGATACTGAACAGATCTTGCGATTCACACAAGAACCTGTTAGCTGTTCAGTGATCCACTTGCGGGACCCTGCACTTCAGAGCCAGCCTTAAGAGTGTTCGCGAAAGGGAGGGAGGGGTTGAAAAAGTCGTTCAAAGAACCATTTGCTCCAGATCTTCTGGAGTTTTCCAGTTGTCTAGCGTTTTTCTTTAGCAGATCTCTTTTCCCTATGTATTGATTGAATTCTGCGCATCTCTCGTAGCTGGCTGTGTGCCCAGGGGCCGCGCAGTTGGCGGGTCTAGTTGATTGTTTTGATTTGTTGTTAGCGTTAGCATTGATGCAGACTTCTGAATCATGTGTCCAAATCTTTGACACCAAAAGCAGCTTATTATATTCCTCTGTTTCCTTTTTTTCCCAAGAGATGGATTGGTATAGTATATGTCTAATGGATACTAGTTCCGTTGTTTTTTCCCCTGCTTCGAGTTGAAGAGTAAAACATTGGTCTTTATCCCCAATTCCCTTGTGAGGGCTGAGCTGAAAGCCAATACCTTGGCTATTTTTGTGTACGGTGCTTTTTCTTTATGGGCGTAGGAGATTTCCTCAGTCGGCGTATCGCTCTCAAGCCCTCTGAGCAGGATGGAAGTTTTGGAATCTTTTCGGGTTATGCAGCATCGCTTCATTAGTAACTTGTGCACATTTACATAATTGACGAATACCTTAGTTCTCCTGAAGCCTACATTGGTAGATTTATATTTAATATTATGTGATTTACACTCCGAAGCTATAGCCTCGATTACTTCTATTGAATTTTTAATATTTATTCCAAATACAAATATGGTAGGGCAGAAAGCGTAGCCATACTTAGAACTGTCAGACTATTCTGATAAGATAAAAATTTTGAGTCTGGATTATTATTGATATTGCTAGTTACGTTGTCGTTCCTTATCTGATTTATATAGAATTCATCTTTATTATCATTTGTGTCCATGACGCTATCGTCGGATAATAATGCGAATCTGTTTGAAAACTTTGAAAGATTATTTATTTATTTATTTTTTATATTGACATTATTTGCGTTATCATAGAACTTAAAATTAAGCCTACATTTAAAACCAAACAATGTGTTGGCCCACGGCTACTAGGCCATCTGGGCAGCGGTCAGCTGTTTTGACCATCTGCGCGAGGACGCGACTTGGTATCAGTTTATCCTATTTGGTGTTTATTTAATACAATTTGTAGATTGTTCTCTATTTCTTGTTTTTTTTAAGTTTTTTCTATATTTTTTTAAAATTATAATTGATACATTTTTTTTTAGTATTGATTGGTTCATCTATACTTATTCTTCTAATGGCATTATTTTAAGGTTAACAAATGAGAAAACTTACGCTATCTAGGAGAAAGTACAATTGGGTCGGGTTGGGGTGGGGGGGGCGGGGTGAAGAGATAAGCTAAGATATATCAGAAACAAAAGTTGCCTTATGGCTAAATAACTAACTAATTGTATACAAAGGTCCCCTAAGGATTATAAGTCGAGAAGTTATTACTAGCCTAAGATTATTTATTTATTTGTACATCCATTTATTGTGTGTTTTTTTTTAAGATAATCTATATTCTAATACATTAAAATTCATTCATTCTCTTTCTAATTATTACTTTTTTATTATTAAAATGTTATAAAGTCAGTACATCGTTAAAGTGTGGTGTCCAAGCTACCGTCTTGTAGGTATGTCCTCAGTGCATAGAGAAGTGCGTCTGTATCCTCCCCGCAGTTAATTCTCTACACCAGCTTGAAATTTATTTGGTTCAGCGCGACGCTCAACGTATCTAGAAATGTGAGCCTTGCCTGGAAAAGACCCAGTCATAGTGATAATTATGGGAAGGTGATCCCTTCCCCAGTGGTTGCCGATTACTTCCCATTCTGTTAAGTGTTCTAGAGAGTGGGGTTCAAAAGAGAGGCTAATAAGATGATTATCCACTTGAATTCTTACTATATCCATCTCCTTAAGGAAAGCAGGACAGTATCTGGCGGGTGTAATGTGTTGCCCTGCAGTCTTGCAGCCGACACAATAAATTTGATTGCAGTTTGCATGACCTATCTCGTCCTTAGCTTTAGGGCCGCCGCAGAATTCGCACGCTGGCGTCTCCTTACAAGAGGATTCATGGTACCCAAAGACAAGGCAGGACCTGCAACGTAGTGGGGTAGGATACCATCTGCGAATCGGGAGGTTTTCCAGACAGCAGACGATGTTGGTTGGGGAGTGAAATGGTCGAAGGTAATCTGGAGGGCTCCAGATGGGGTTGGAACATTATCCTTCTGCCGTGTGTACTTCTTGACTTTGGTAACCGATTTGTTTTTTTTTCTTGAGTTCTTCTAGGATCTCCTGCTCCGACAGAAATTTTAAGTTGGGCGCAAAGGCGATGCCCTTGGAAGAATTTAATTTTTGATGGTATTCCACCTTAGTTTCAAGGCCTTCTATCTTGGTGAAGTTTTTTTTATTAATATATCTGTCGCTTTTGTAAATCTGGGGTGATAATGAATGCACGAGTTAATAATTTTGTTGTTGCTATAATGCCAAAGCTTTACAGGAAATAGGGTTATTTGCTAATATTAAATAGTCAGAGAAGTCCTAATTTTATAAAAAGTCATTAGTAGCTTAAAGTTTCCACTTTATTTATACTAAACTGGAGATATCTATTCAGGGAAAATATGACCAATAGCCTTATATTTTCACCTCAACCTATTGACATGTATAACATAGACCGCTGAAACTGCGCTGCTGGAAGTGCTTTCATTCACGTGGCATCACTTTTCTATAATTTTCTATAGTTTAAGTATATACTATATTCCGCTGAACTTCAAATACTTAATAAGCTGTATACGAAATCCACCCTTGTCCAGGTTCAGTCAGTATATGTTCCTATAGAATTTATAGGATAGCAGGCGATGCCATTGGCAACATAATATTTGCAATCACTTCTCTGCCCCCTATACTTATCTTTAAGGATTGGCAAAAGAATTTACTTTATTTAATTTCTTTAAAAATCAAGTTAAGGTATATTTGATGTAAATGGAGATAAATAATAGTAATTATTTCGATTGTATTTCTAATTTTATTGAACGTGTAATATGAGTATTAAAGCGAAACTGAAATTTGAAATTAAGATAATTGTCGCAACCTCTGCCAACAGAATAGTCTCACATGATATAGTAAGTGAAGCGGGTCATGCTATACCTACATGTTAGTGGTACAACTTAACAATATACAGCAATCAAGAATGGATGAAACGTGTGTAATTTGTGTACATGAGCGTACTTTTTAGGAGATGTTATGTCGGGAGAGTTCTATTGTAAAAACTGGAACTTCATTGTCAAATTTATTTATGTATTGGAAGGCATTTTAGGGACAGAGCTTTCATTTTGTGTTAAGTTGTTGGGTTACTCGCATCTGCTTGGGATTAAATTTCAGATATTTTTTCAGTGAGGGACATTTTTATTTTAAATGAAATTCACAAAATAAAAGTTTTCTTGTTGAATTAAATAAAAGTACTGTACCAAACTAAAAACTTCCTTTAATCGTTTACAAATAACTTTTTGCTCCCCGCCCCCTCCCCCTATCGGATTTATCATTTATGTAAACTTGTACTGATCTCCAAATACAAAAATATGGACCACCAATAAAACAAGAACTTATATATATGTATTGTTGGAATTTAGATCTTTCCAACCAGTGGCAGTATACTGTGAAGTGAAGCAAAATGTATATTTTCGCATTGACATATGCGAATTATAAAATAACTAGGTTCACTCCTTCTTATGCTAAATCCGCTTATCTTCAATTTGCTTATTTTCCTAGATACAGGCTGAAAGCAACTTGAAGTTAAGCACTTTGACGTTCTGGTTCTGCTAGTGAAGTGAGTTTCTTGTAATGAGGAATAAAGTTATTAATTTTTCCATGATTGTGAAAAGATCACAGCCCAAAAGACTTTTGACTTCTGAGTGTACAAGTTGTCTGCCTTGTATTATATAGGCTTTGTGGCCTGTGTTACACTTGGATCTGGGTCTAGTGTCCTTAGTGGTTGTGCGAGCCTAAAACTGTTAGTATTGATTATTTTTATTTTTTCACCTAGTAGATTTGTTATTATTTAGTAAGTGAAAGAAAGTTATAACTGGCTTGACTTACTTTCTTACCAATTCCCGCGCAAGGAGATGTCGCTGCATTTGCTACTCCTGGCGCTTATTCTTAATGGCAGTTACCTCCTTGTATTTCAGACATGCTCGATAGTCCGCTGGGTGTCCTTGCTTTTAACAGTTGACACAATATGGCTTCGTTGTTCCTTGGATTCGTTTTGATGCGGGAGTAATCTTTGGGTCCATGCAGATTTTCGGACCTCACACCCGCGATGATATTGCGCGCAGTTGCTGGACACATATCTGAAGCGTTGGCACTGCTAGCATTATGCCACTCCTTTGGTCATATGCTCCACCCAATGAATGATCTGATCTAACCGCCCGCCTTCAAAATCTCGTTCAATATTTTATTGAGCATCGAAAGCAGGTGTGCTGTCATCCCTACAGAATTAGAATAGTTGTTCGTCCTTCTTTCGGGTTGAATACGTAGGACTGCACCAGAATCTTACTAAGCCGGCAATCGGTTTTATGGTACATTTGCTTCCGTTTACCATTTTAAAGTAGAATTTTGTTCTGCTCTCCAAACTGTTAAGTGTCCTATTGAATTCCTTGTAGTTCAGTTCATGGGTGATGATCGATGGTGGTCAACTTCTCTTTTTTTCTGCTGCTTTTACTGACTTTGTCTTTAATTTAGTAACATAACTGCTCTCCATTTCCAGCGCCTGATAATAGCTCCTGCTTTTTCATGTATCCCCTGCCTTGTTTCTGTATTTTTGGGAGGCCTTTCCAGGTGATAATCGCTCGGGCCTGAGCTCAATTTTGATCCATCCTCACGCATGTCCTCGGATGACTGGTTGTCTTTTGAGCCTCCTGAAGTTGAAAGTCTATTGCTTCCCGATGGCGCTTGATATTTTCCCTGCAACATTCCCTTTGCAATGGACTGAATGATATCATCCTCTATACTTCCTATATTCCCCGATGTGAGAACATTCCTGGCGATGACTTTCACTGCGTTTAAGATATGCTCTTCCCTAGCCATTTTCACTACACTTTTTATACATACACTTTTGTGTTATTGTTTTTGATTATTAACGTCACTCAAGTCTTTTAATATCGATTCGTATTTCTAGCGCTCTATACCATAATATAAGGTAAATGCACTGGACAAATAGAGCTTTAGAAAAAAGTTGAAAAACCGTTTCGTTTGTCAGTTCTGGCGGTGCGTATCTCATCAGTGTAGACGGAGAAATGGCTTGGAATTCTGACTTTGGTGACAATATAAATATTAGGGGCTGATAGCTGGTATTTATTATGGTAAGTTTTTGCTTTGATCATATTTTCTTTTTCTCTTATGTTTTTTTTAGAATACTTATGGATTGACGATGGCACATATGGTATATTTGTAAGTAATTTTGTAGTATATATCGAGATGATGAGTGACCCGCGATTCTACCCTTTTCTTGGTGTTTTGTACTTGGTTTTACCTTTTTCTTATGCTGATCTGGAGCCTTTGCTATGGTTGGAGGCCTACAAGACAACATAATTTGATTGAAGAGCAGATACAGTTGATGATAAAGCTCACCAAAGCTTCTAACTGACCATGTGCAATGTCAACGTCATGTTGATCGCAATTATATTGATCAAATTACAATAAAAACAATCAACTGCAGAGAAGAAAAAATAACCATCACAAATAGTAAAACTCCAAGACTCGAAACTTAAGTTGAACAGGCGTCAAGACTTCAAGATTGTCGTAACTTAGACCCGAACGTAGAGTGCGGGAATTTTTTTGTACGAAGACATTTTAGAATTGGTGGCAAGGAAACTAATTGTTATAAAGTTTCAGGGGTGCATAAAATCCAGCTATTACCAAAAATTAGCTAAATATATTTATTAGTATATTAATTGATCGTAACTGGATGCTATCATATTCCAGCCAAAAGAAGCTTTGGTATAACGAGGGTATTTTTATACGGAAAAACTAATACTCTTGTTCTTTGTTATATTTTAACTAACCACGCTCTTTAGTTATGTATTATTGTAAAAAATGCGGACCTAGAGAATATAGCTTTGCTTCAAAATTATCAGACCTAAGTGCATCAAAAACAAGCAAGCAAACAAGCTTTTGGTAATGATAGCATAGACCACAGAACTCTAATAAAATAATAAAACTTCCCTATGTTACTTACGGTGATAGAAACACTGCTATAAACATCTATTGTTGGGCTCTCGTAATAATAAAAATAAAATTTTCTACATATGGGAAAAACCCATCACTTCCCCAGAAAAGTACTAGGAGGACTGGATCGCGTAAGTAAATTTTGCAAGTCGTACTCAACTATATGCCTTGAGAGATTAAAAGCATTTCTTCAACTTCTTTTGTTAACTCTCTTGAATTTATCATCGAAAACGCTACATCATGCTACAATTTTAAGAGCGTTCCAAACCATAGTAATGAATCGTATACTAATGACTTATAGTAGGCTGAGTTGTTGTCAACAGAATAAGTACGTATCGTGAACATTAATGAGCCACAGCGGGGCTCCAACAACTATGAGTTAATGCTATTGAATAAATAACTAACGGAGAATATCGATTAGTGGAAATTTTAAATGCATTAGTGCGCAAGAATTGTACAAAACACTCAAATTGAATAAAAACATAATGCACCCAAAGTTTTCGAAACAAATCTCTCCAAATTTCTAATGTTTATTAAAAATACAAAAACTCCTTGGGCTCCCGGAACTCCGAAATATATACTACCCGAAAAATGATCAGAAAGTAAGGCAAATTAAGTTCAATCCGAGTAGCTTATGCATATGATTTACAGATATGGTCGCTCCTGCTTAGGGTTTTTTTCAATGATTAATACAAGCCCAGTTTCTCATATATGATATCAAAAACGCATAAGTCAACCTAAAATTGTCATTAGACATAAAAAAATTATACTCTTCCTGCATTCAACGTTAATCAACGTACATATAACGAATCTCTACATGATTATTTCCAGAAAAAAAACACAAAACTTTATTTCAACTAATACTTCGCGCTGACGAAAGCGTGCTCTCGAAAATGAATGCTGCTTTGAACTGACGGTATTCAGATGATGATACATGTGTCCTAGGTCCCTACCCTCATCCTAATCAATATTTCCTTCCAAATATATGTCGGCCTGTACCAAGTATATACGTATGGTTACATACCTAGCTAAGTAGTAGTTACAACATATTGATGATGTCATTCTGGTCAAAACGATACATGCATATAGTATACAACATCGTACGACATAACATATACACACGAGTTACATGGGAAGAAATTTCTTTGAAAACCTCTCATCGAACTTCAATAACTTTAGCGAAGTGGTAGAATTCATTAGCTTTACTCAAGTTTGGTGCCCGCAATGTACTTTTCCATTAAACTCCTGCCGCTTACCCTTTCATTCGCCTAGGCCCGGCCTGGGTTGGATAGACTGGGTTGTAACTTCCACTCGATGACATGGGCGATTAGTTGGAACTCGCAAAGCAAAATTCCAGTTTGATTGACTTTTATAGATATCGATATTTCGTTTGCCTGAAAATGGATGTAAGTTGAGGAGCGCTGGGAGGCACATTGAATAACTAATCCAGAAATATATAATCATTGAGAATGGGGGCGGAAATAAAGGTTTGTGCTGAAAGCTAATTTAATGAGATCTTCATAAAGCCAAGTCTGATTTATTTTATTCGAATCAGATTTTCTTTGCATACTGAATACCATATTAACTTGAAGTTGGACCACTGTTATAGAGTTGGCTTGTCTGTAATGCTGAGCTCTTTTTCTTTTTTTTTTGCTTCTTAAACGTAAAATCGGTATCTCTGAGGGGAGTTCAATAAACATGTTTATTTGATATAAAATTGCCTTTGAGGAGTATTGACTTGGATTTATATGTACAAAGACTAAAGTGTTCTGTATTTAGGCTAAAGTCAGATTGAATTGGCTTTTAGCTCTGCTGACAACTTCTCCATGATGCTGGCTCTGATCCGTGCTCCGATTGAATGGAACTACGGTTCTCATCCCGAGGATATAGATATTGGTGTTCACCGTAGTTGAGATCAATATATCGTGATATGGGCATTGGTTGAAAATATCTGCTATTCAGACAGTTGTTTGTTTTTTAGAGCTTTAGATCAATTCTCGTCATTGCCTTCGATTGAGGGTTAATTGTGATCATTATCATTTTGGCGATTTGTTTTGACGGCATATAGCTTGTATGTATATTACCCGGTAGACATACATTAAGTGGGTCGAAAATTATTAAGAACAGAATCTGACAGTGCCCCAATATACAGTGCAAAACGTAATTTTTGTATTGCAACCCTACGAAAGAGTTGTCCGATTTGTCCCATTTTCGAACTTAAATTTACCTTTTTTTTTACAGGACAGGCAGACGGACAGACGGTTATGTACAATCAAATGAAACTATTAATGTTATACGTGGTTGTCAATCCATTTTCTTCTACCAGCTTTATTTCTATGCGTTACAAACGAAATAACGAATTAAGTATACTCTATGATTTCATCATCTACGGCAGGGGTCTCCAAACTTTCTTTCTCTAAGGGCACACTGATATCTACACTAAGGGCCATATGTTCACATCAATTTTATTCGTAGTTAGCCTCAACGATATGTTCACATCGGTCTTAAATTGTAATGACTATCAGAACCAGCTTAACACAAGCTCGCTGCATGGACACGTTTAATAAATAAACGTCTCAACAATACATGCGTTTCATCACTTAGTCGGTGTTAGTATTAGTATGTTACACTAAACATAAACCAATCACCAGATGAAATTACATGCACAAAACATTAAACAAAATAGATTAAATATTACATAAACGTTTTTTAAAACATGCTTAGAAACGTCGAGAACAAAATGCTCAGCCATATTATTAACAGTAATACACATGCGATTAACAGGTTCATACTTGCTAAAGTTAGACCTTGAGGAGTTAACATGCAACAAAGGTAGCCTTCTTAAATTGTGCCTACTCTCACGGAAAGAGATTTTGTTAAGTAAAAATGGAGAATCAATATTCCCGTTTAAGAGTTGATGCACAAACGTTATATCGGCAACCATACGACGTTTCTCTAGCGAGTGCATATTTTAAAGCTTCAAGCGATCCTTATAGGGTGGAAGAATTAATGAATTATTCCTGGGTAGGTGCCTGAGATCAAATCGTAGGAAGTTCCGCTGAACAGACTGGATACGGTCGATGTGTATACCGTAAAATGGAGACCAGACCTGGCTAGCGTATCCAAGAAGGGGTCTCACAAAGCAAGTGTACAAATGCAATGTAATGGTGGTATTCGAGAACTCTCGAGACCAACGTTTTATAAAGCCCAACATAGAACTACTGTTTGATACCATAAAGTTTATATGGAAGACGAAATTCAATCTTTGGTCACATTTGACACCCAAGTCACAAACAGAACTAACACGGCGAATCGAGGAATTCGAGAATTCATAATCATAAGTGATTGGTTTTAGATTCCTGTGGAAAGTCATAACCTCACATTTGTCGATATTGGGTACCAAATTATTGCTTTTGCAGCAGTCGTAAAATTTATGGAGGTCACCCTGTACAAGTTCACAATCGTTAAAAGATTTAATCTGAGCGAAAAGTTTAATATCGTCAGCATAAACCAAGACTTTGCAGTGCTTCACAACAGATACAATGTCGTAAATAGATTGAATAAAGAGCAATGGGCCCAGTTGACTCCCTTGAGGTACGCCGGACGAAGCTTTCAAGACTCTAGAGAAGGAATGGCGGAAATTGATTTGGTATGTTCTGTTATCTAAATATGACTCCGTCCATTTTAGGAATGTTAGGGGAAACCCATACTTTTCCATTTTAAACAATATCACGGAGTGAGATAACTTGTCGAAAGCTTTACTAAAGTCAGTATAGATACAATCTGTCTGGAAGCCTTTTGCAAAACCCGCAATTAGTATCCGAGATGAATTCTAATAGTTGGTGGTTGTAAACCTGCCCGAAATAAACCCATGTTGGTTTGTAGAAAGAAAATTCTTACAGGAAAATGATAGCTGAGAATAAATGATTGATTCAAATAATTTGGGCATGCATGATAATTTCGCAATAGGCCAATAGTTAGAAATATCATTTTTACTACCTGTTTTGTGGATAGGTTTGCTGAAAGAATTTTTCCATAGCTGCGGAAAACAACCACTATCGAGCGAGTTTTGGAAAATAATTCTCAGCGGGGCTACTAGAAGAGGCAACATGACTTCAGAGAGGCTGGAGGAATCCCATCGGGACCCGTTGTGAAGTCATTTGGAAGTCCATTACTACGATCAAGTACATCCTCATGTGTAATTGTAGGGATAGTGAATGAAACTTTATGAGAGTCGTGCATATAATTAAAGTTGCTATTACGAGGTTGGAAATTTGAAGAGGAAAATGCATTTTCAAAAAATGAAGCAAACATCTTGCAAATTTCAGACGAAACGTCACTAGGAGAATTTTTGTACCTCATGGTATTGGGGTAGTTGTCGGTTTTTTTTTATATTAATAAACCTAAAAAAGTTACGTGGGTCACTATATAATTTCAGATGCATACTTTGAATATACTCATCATAGAGTCAAGAGGATAGTTCCTTGAACTCATTATAGGATGTGAGGAAGTTGCTGTGATTTATAATGTCCTTCTCCCGCAAATATCCTTTCCACAGTTTATTCTTTCTATTTTTAAGGCATTTCAGCCCTTTATTGAACCATGGCGGTGATGTTTTAGAGATCCGTTGACGCTCACGGGGGAACATGAGAAGCGAATAAATCGAAAAGAATTAGGTAAAACTTAGAAACATCTTCATCAACACTATTGCAAGACAGCAATGTGTTGAAATCAAAAGAGGTAAGTCTACTAGAAAGTTCCGAAAAGTCAGCTTTTCCAAATTGAAAAAGTATTGTGTTTCGTCACAATTTGCGAGATTTTCGGTTTCATGGCAATATGTAATTAGTAGAGGGGGGTGATATTTGTCAAGAGTAGACATTATAACTGAGCTAGGTGCAACTAATAAGTTCCCAGCGTCAGTAGAAAAATACCAGGTCTAGCTGCCTACCCATGTCATTCTTAACATTACTGATTTGGCTGAGACCAAGAGATGAAATAGTGTCAAGGAAACGTGATTGCCTTGTTGTCAAGTATGGAAGATAGTCACCGTCATCTTCATTAAGTACCCATTGTATATTGGGTAAGTTAAAGTCATCAATAAGTAGTAATTCGTCAATATGTTCCATCTTACCATGGATAAAATTAGATGTTAAAGTAAGTAGGTCGTAAATATTTTGACCTTTGTCATCGACAATATTTATGGAGTCTGGAGGAATGTAGCAACAAATTATGTATAAGTCATATTTTAGGAGTGATATCTTAAGAGCTATGATCTCAATATCGAGGGTGTTGGAGAAACAAGGAAGTTCAATTTTGTTGCAATTGAACTTATTTTTACGCGCGAGAAGTACGCCCACTGCCACGAGCCTCCGAAACAGTATGTCTATCTCTTCTAAAAGTTTGATCAGAATTATCAAGAATTTCATCATCGCGAATACCATGATGCAGCCAAGTTTCAGTGAAAGCAACTATATCGAAGCAAGCTGCGACAGAGGATTTGAAGATATGTGCGGTTTTTGTCCGTATCCCCATTACATTTTGATAGTAAAGGGAAAGCGACTTCAGTTTTTTGGAACAACGTTATTTATTTTAGCTTTATTTCTAGGTAGGCACTCAGAAGGTACGAATAATTTAGTAAAAGTGCCAGGAGGCCAAAGTAAGGGGTCTAATAACTTGTCCTGCACATCTGTTGAAACAGTTAGGAGAAAGGATGCAACCGGTTTAGAACTTTTACTGATTTTTCGACAAGAAATACCATCAGTCGCAATATTTTTGGACTTTAAATATATCGATATGTCCTCGCACAACGTTTCTGGACCGAGTCGGGGTGACGAAAACAATCGAAGGTTTAGGTACCGTTCTCAAAGAGGCACCAATACCATTTCCTAAAGAGGACTGAGATGAAATACCATTCGCTACTGTGGAAGACTCCCTCCTTTCAGTTGCAATTGCACGTTTCCGGGATCGGTTTTTACGGATGCTTTGTTTACGGATTGGCTTGGAATGCTCCACAGGAAGAGGAGCATTCCAATTAAAATCCAAGTCGAGTTCGGAAGATTTGGGCCAACAGAAGCGGCACGTGCGAAGCCCGGACAGCATTCTTACCTACAGATAACTCCGTCTGACCACCTGCAGAGGTCGTTGTCGGAAGGGATTTTTGGCTACTAAGATTAGTGTCCAAGATGGCGATTGCGTTTTGGGCCGCTATGAGCTCACTTCTTAAGCTTGAAGCGGAAGAAGAAAGATTAAAATTATTAGCTGGAACACTTGTGCGAAGATCAGATTGTGTTCTGATTTCATCTGCAATATCACCCATTATCACCCTTGTAGCAGCGAGATCGACGGAAATAGTGGTAAGTTTCGTTCAAGTGATTGTTTAAACTTAACGACAACTCTTTGTAGTGTCTCGAATGTGTGGAAACATCCATGAAGTTCCTGCCGAATGATTCTGCAAACGTACGCAGATCAGAATCTGAAGACTTTTGATTTGCAATCCTTTAAACAGTCGAGTAGCTATTTTGTAGCTCTTGACTTTATTTCCTTTTTTGCTTTCAGAATGTCGATCAAACGTATTAAACACGCTTAATGTAATTATGGCAACAGCCGTGCTACACAACATGTTGAGAAAAAGTGACGTGACCGCGCCAGAAATAGAAATGGAACCGCTACCACAACCAAATTTTGGAGTATCACCAGAAGAATGTTCTGAGTTTTCAACTAGGAACTATGTGATTTCAAATTTTTTCAACTAATACCTGCATCAGTGGAGGAAAAACAAGTACAACTACATACAGCACTATTTTATATAATTTAAATTTTTATTGTTCAACTCAAATGGAAAAATACTATATCTTAAATAAAGTAAAGGCTGAAGCTGGTGCGTTTTTATCATCTCTATCCATGCGGCAATTCTTCTTCTAGTTGATCATTCTACAAAAAAAAAAATAATGTTAAGTAATTTTACCTTGTTTAAATGAATTACCATTAGCATACAGTAAATAGAGAAAAAATTCAGAAGAAAATAGTAGGTAGCAGTATTTTAGAAGACATACAGTTTTATCGATACATTTTTCTTTGAGATGACTTCTCTATATGTTGTATGCTAAAAATAAATGCTATATTATATTATATGTATATATTTCACAAAAGTAATCGGAACAGGAATCAAAGCTATTTTCCAAGGGAGTAATTTCATCAATAACAATATCCACCAATATATTGTTTTCCTGAATATCGACAAAAAAAATGTCCGCAGCCTGTTTTGAAACGTTTCTTTTTATAGCCTAGATGAAATCTATAGGGGTACACTAAGTTTGTCATTCCGTTTGTAACACCTCGAAATAATGATGGTACAGCAAAATGGATTGGACAACCATTCATAATATTAAAAGTTATTTTGGTTTGTGCATGTCCGTCCGTCCGTCCGTCCCTCGGTGCGACCGTCCGTCAGTCCCACCGTACGACCGTCCGTGCGCACGATAACTCGAGAACGCGTGTACTTAGAGAGCTGAAATTTTGTACACGGACTTTGAAAAACAAAGAAAAATTAAGTTCGAAAATGAGAAAAATCGGGCAACTCCTTCGTGGGGTTGCCATATAAAAATTTCGTTTACCACTATATATTTGGACACTGCCTGAGAACGCGTCGACGTAGAGAGCTGAAATTTCGTACATGATGTTTTTACTACATTAGCAAATAAAACGTCAAAAATGGACAAAATCGGGCAACTCTTTCTTGGTGTTGCCATATAAAAATTTAGGGTTTTTACGTATACATTGAAAACGATCAGTCCAAGACATTTTTATTGTACTAAAAACTGCTGCAGAATTCGAAGTCCTATAAAATCGGTTATAATCATTTTTTCTGTGCGACAAACCGTTCTAGCAATATATGAGAAAAACAACTTCAAAATCAAACTTGAATAGATCGGTGACCATACGAAATATAATACGGGCATTCATCTAGGGTATCATAAGAATTAGTCTTAGACCAATTCTAGTTTTTTTTCTTGTTTTCATTGGCTAAGTTTTTCTTTAGCGAACACTTCGTATTTTTATAAAATGTTTTAATTTGTTTTACTGTTTTCTTATAAAGGGCTGTTGCGTTGAATTCTTCCAGAATTTTCTCCTAGGCTCGGTTTTGGTCACTTACAGATGCCACATCCGTTTCCTTGCATTCAATAATGCTCTTATATTTCCGAACTAGTTGGCAATTTTTTTCCTTTTCAAAACCTTTTAAATTCTGGGCCCAACGAAGTTGAGAGAACTGCAGTTCGTTTTGATGGTCTCGGGACAGGCGCCCCTACGTCAAAGCTGGTATCATCGGGGGTGATAGTTGTTGGTGTTCTCCGTTTACATTGTAGTAGAAGTTTATACCAGACTACTCCTATGATGATTCCGGCAATGATAAGGTACGTGATCGTATAATGGTGCACATGATGATTGTCGATCACGGGAAATTTGTCCTTGATTTGATTGAATTGGATGTCCAATAATGGTTTGGTATCCAAGTGTATAAGTGGGATGGGCTTAGTATCTACCTCATCGTGTTGCTGCTTTTCTGTGAGAAGGGTCGATAGATTTGTTAGCCGTAGCAAATATGACCTTTGGAGATTTGAATATGTGTTTTGTGCGGTTACACTCATAGCTGGATGTTTTATTTGGCAACTTTCGTTTAGTCTTATAATACCCCTTTTTTTAAGTCTTTTAATCAGGACTTTAGTGCCGCATACAATATTAATCGTGGTGTCTTCATTCACCACGAAAATCCAGTGAGTAGGTGTTGAAGTTGCATCCAATACTGTGATAGATGAGTCTTCTTAACATTATAAGCAGACAGTGGTGGCTTTTTGTGATTTAGCAAGTCCATTTCACAGCGACTGATTAATGCCAACCTTGTGTATATACGATGTTGCTGTTGGCAAAGATAGCCGAAGCTCTCTGTGTTGATGCAGCCTGATTTTTCAGTTTGAGTTAGAGGATAGTAATGATCTCTATGAAGGGTTGCTGCTAGAAATTCTGATGTTGGTTCTGTGTAGAAGTACTCTCCATTGCGTTCTGTCGGAATAGGTTATATTTTAAAAAGCTGGAATAATGTGCGTCTGGCAGTGGTATTTGTATTTTAAAGATAAACTTGGTGTCTGTGAGATCTAGTCTCGTTCGTGGGAGGAATGCCGGTATAAAAAGGACAACTCAGTTTTTCAAATATAAAAATTTTATTTAAAAGCTCAAAAATAATTCAATGCATCTTTCTTAACCTAGTATCACAATTCAGTTCATTTAAGAGAAAATTAAAAATTAAAACTAACCTACAAAGTAGTATAATTCAAAACTTAAAGAATAAAAGGAAATAAAAATAAACAGCTTAAAAATTCAAATGAAATGATGCGCCGTCTCACTTGTTATTCTTTCTGAAAAAGAAGAAGAAGAAAATATGAGCAACTGTCATCAAATTATATTTGAATATATATTAATTGATAAAAAATGCCTTTGTTGGTGAGTGAGGGCAAAGAAGTAATCAGGCAGTCAGATTTTCACTGGTCAGAATTATCTTCTGTGCTGATTGATGCGTGAGGGCACACGGAAATAAAACAATTCTATTGAAAATTCAGACACTCTGGTTGTCCCTGATCAGAATTATCTTCTGTAGTGATGCGTGAGGGCACACGGAAGTAGAAAGATTCTATAGAAAATTCAGACACTCGGGATATCCCTGATCAGAATTATCTTCTGTATGATAGGATGCTCAGGTTATCCCTAATCAGAATTATGTTCTGTAGTGATGCGTGAGTGCACACGGAAGTAGAAAGATTCTATAGAAAATTCAGACACTCATGTTATCCCCTGATCAGAATTATCTTCTGTGGAAAATGTAGGAAGTACGATTCTTTATTATTCAGATTAGCTCTGATACAGATCAACTCTGCCAAAAGAATGGTGCCATCTACTGAAATTCATCGGCTTTATACAGCCGCTGTAGCCAGTTATGTCTTCTTTCCTCTTGGTGTTGCCCAAGCAATGATTGATGTGATGTCTGAATGTACCACAGACAGCTGGTTGACGTAATGTCACTTTATGTCATCGACAATTGAAAATATTAGACGGTACGTATGCTTTTGTGCATTTTTGTATTTATTTATTAACTTTGATTGTTTCTAAGTGGATTTTTCATTACTTTCTCTTTTTAGATCAAATGGGGCGGCCTCTTATGCAGGTTGGATTAGACACCTTGTTTAGAAGGCATCTGCTTAGTTCTTTCTAACTAAGAACTGATATACCAGACGCTTAAATTAGATAAGTATTCTATTATTTTTATATAATTTGATTTGAATGATACCTTGTGTCCCTTTTTTCGTATTTTAGGTAGATTAACCGTCGAGCTGTAGATACATCGGGGGATTAATATGATGCTTGCTGCATTAAAGCTGACAGCAGAATATTCACAAACATTCCTATTCACAAACATCTCCTGACAATCAAATATCCCCACCAAAATCTATTGCTCTCTGGCAGTCCTAAATTCCAAAACACCCGTTATTTTCAAATATAAACGATTCCAAAATCCGCCAAAAGTCACTTCAAGTTTTAAAGTTGAAAAGTGCGCGCAGTGGTTTTTATTCTTTTCAAGTTCGTTTATTTTTTAGCTTTTTATTTTTTTTATTGTGCTTCAAACATGGATGAGTTATTGGAAATTTTCAATTCAGAATCCCCGGATTCTGTGGATGCTGGTCTGTTACCTACTCCACCAGAATTATTGGCTCCGTTCAAGCCAATCAGACTTATCAGCCCTCTGCCCCAACACCTAAAAAGGAACGGAGAATGAAATCGGTTGTTACTCAGCCAATACCAGTGCATTCATCACCTATAAAGGGAAAGATAAGGCCATTTGAGGCACAAGAGGCATCTCCATCGATAAAGGCTAGAAGGGGATGCCCATGTCCAACGAAGTTCTGAGGTTCAAACATGAGCCAACCTCAAGTCATCCTGTACTTCGGAAGGCTACTAAGCCGAAACCTATCCCGACAGGGACAAACACATCACCCGCCGGTCTATCAGGAGGCCCCCACATGACTATGCCCACAGTCAAATATCAGTCAAGCATACCTTCTCAACGCAACAACATGGTCAAACCAACCACAGATGTGCCAAGAAAACTAATGCCTAATTTGCATGATCACCACAAATCGCCTTTCAAGAGTGCATGAATTCCGCAGACGCCTTCCAACATAAGAACCAAAGGGGCAAATGGGCTTACCAAGACAAATATCAACACTATGCTGAGTCTCCCTGGAGATTTGCATCAAATAATACCCACTGAAACAACGAAATCTCTTGATACGAAAGTCACAAAACCACATACAGAAATCGGTAGATCAACTACTAAAAGCACTGTTAAAACGATAGACAGACCGAATGAAACAACTTCTATGAACACAAAGCAAAGTTTCTTACCAACTGCAATAAGTGTACCAGAAGCTACACCAATTATGTCAACTGTACAATCTCCTAGTGCAACTCGCACTCCAAACAAAATACCGCCTGACCTCCTGAAGCAGTTATGGACTACCCCTGACATCATAGAACTACTACAAATATCAGATGTACCATGGGATGAGATTCGTGAAGCAAAAACATTCTTCGAAATCACTCTGCCAGGTGGAATCGATTTAAAAATGAAGCGACAGACTCCACTTCTTCAAGCAAAACGCAGTAAGTTGTTATACACTTTTCGAATTTATTATTTTTTTTTTTTGAGGCGGGAGGATGTTCAGTCCTCACACATATATCACAAATACGTTGATTTTGGAGATTGGACGTGTGAGAATATTTTTTTGCAGTTTTAATGGTTATTGCTCTGACTAAATTATTGTGGCCAATATGAGTTTGAATAATTCGACCTAATGGCCATTTTCCAATAGGAATCTGGTCTTCTTTTATCAAAGCGAGAGTTCCGATTTTAAAATTTTCCTTTTCTGCCTCCGTTTTTGTCGTTGGTGTAATGTTTGCAAGTAGTCTCGTGACCATTGTTTCCAAACGTTATGAGAGAGGGATTGGATGTATTGCCATCTCTTGAGAGGATGTTGTTGTTGGTTAAGTGGGGGAGGTTCTACTATGGTGAGATTATGACGACCAGTGAGGAAGTGTCTGGAAGTGAGGATATTGTAATCAGTTGGATGATTGGACAAAGGAGAAAGAGGTCTTGCGTTTAAACATGCCTCTATTTGAAATAAATTGTATATAGTTCTTTGTGTGTCAGTTTTGCATCCTTGATTGTTTTATAGAGATGGCGTTTGGTGGATTTTACACCGGATTCCCATAAGCCTCCAAAGTGAGTTGCTGCAGGAGGGTTGAAGTGCCAAGTTATGCCTTGTTTGGCAAACTCGCTGGCTAAATTGCTTTCAATTGTTATGATAGATTTCTCTAAGTCTGATTGTAGAATTCGATTTGCTCTTACGAAATTCGTCCCTTGATCTGAGTAGATGTGTGAGCAAAGGCCTCTCCGTGCAACAAATCGCTTAAGAGCGGCTAGAAAGGCTGGTGTAGATAAGTCAGAGACAAGCTCTATGTGTATAACCTTAGTGGCCAAGCAAACGAATAGACATATATATGCTTTAGAGTTTTTGCTCCTCTTAGTGTAGATGTTTTCATATCAAGCGGGCCAGCATAATCTACCCCAGTATGTTGGTAAGGCAAAGATGTGTTGACTCTAGGAGCGGGTTGAGAACTCATTAGTTGAGTACTAGGTCGTGCATTGAATCGAAAACAGTCGACACATTTGTGGATGCGATGTCTAATTGTGTTGCGGGCGTTTAGTAACCAATAATGATTTCTTATAGTGTAACCGGCTAGCCAGTCATGTTCACCTCTGAGCGTGGCCGCTTTCCGACCTTCGAACTCAGCGAGACAGATGACTTGCTATGGCTACTTTTTGCCCCTTGGTTGGTATTTAGGGACAATGGGAGTTGACCTTTAGATGAGCATGTACAGACTTTTGCCGGCTCAAGCTCAGGGCTTGGGTAGGTTCTTTGCTCTCCGATCAACCCCTATTGCTGTACCCTTGGAAGATAGAAAGAGGTGGACACAAATAAAAAACACAAAAATAAAAAAAAAATAAAAAAAGAAAAGGCTTAAGATAGGAAAGGGAACACCACCCAGAATGGTGGGGCACCCTGGCTATTTGCATCACCCGCCACTGCCCTCTTCATACTCCTAGGTGTGCCCGCCAGTTACTTTATCCTCACGGCATCTAGAGCTTCCCCAAAACCCTAACCAAACCCGACACCAAACGAAAACATGAAACTTAGCACATGGCCATTATTATTTATTTATTTCCCCGAACACGCACAAAAGTATAAATGGTCACACATTTAGTCAAACAGGTAATATATGGGTATTTGTAAATCAATTCATGATATATTAAGAAAAAAAATATTAAGTTACTGCACTAGCCTATATGTTAATAATCATGACGCGTATATATATGTAGATATAAAGAAAAAGAAGCTACGTCACTATACTAGCGTATATATTAATATTCAAGCTAATACGTGAGTATGTATATATGTATAAGTATATGTCAAAGAAACATTAAAAAAAAAGAAGGAAAAAAAATCGCTATGAGAGAATTCGCTAATCCAAATTAACCCTTACATTACTGCACTATTCTAGGAATCTAAAATAAAAAAAAACAAAAAAATAAAGGTCGCTAAGTGGAACTATGATGGTAGCTTACATGTATACAAATATATGTATATATAAGTACTAACTATCCGGAAATACTTCGCAAAACAAAAAAAACTACTTCATTATAATATAATATTCCGCAAAACAAGAAAAAAAACTACGTTAATATACTAATGTACTAATTTAGATTTCTATGGGGAAAAGAAAAAACAAAAAAAAAGATCGCCAAGTTCCGAATTCATTGCTAATATATATATATAAATATATATATAAAAGTTGAAATAAACGAACAGAGGAAGAAATATAGAATTAGCCTATAACCCCGAGAAGACAAGGAGAAGAAAAAAAAACAAAACAATCTACTCACATTACAATTAATTTGTCGTAAATTTACTTACTTGTCAATCTCCCGGCGATGAAGCGCTTCAGCGGCCTGGTGACTAACGCTGTGAAAACAAATCAACAACAAAAAAAATACGGACAAAAAGATAAGAAATTTCTCCTGCTTGCTCTTGGGTTTTTTTTTTCTTTTCTCTCCTATCAGTAGATTTGGCTGGTTTCTCCTCCGTTCCGCTGTCAAGCTCCGGCGATGATTTTGGATGATGTTTAACCCCAAGAAAATCTTTGGGCGCTCTAGGAGGCGCCAGGTTCGGCCCTATCGATGCTGCGCAAACTTCACTGGCCGATTTCTGTACTTTTGTTTCTTTGTTACTTTGTCCTTTCCCTCCGGCACTGATCCACGCCGTGCAGGCCAAAGACTGTCACCTGATATCTGTACTCAAAGCCAACAGAAAGAAGAAACCTCACTAAATAAATTTTTCCCGGCAATGAACAAGTAATCACACCTCACCTTAGATTTATCCAAAATTCCCTTCTTTGAGGGCAGAAAAAAGAGCTTATGCCGTCACTCAGTAACTATCGAGTCACATCCACAATCAAATTTAAAGATAAAAAAAAAATGTAAACTTCTCGTATAAACGTTTCAATATTACCGGCATGCACGCACAATTGCTCGATGCCCAGTCTTTATTTAAGGAAATATTATAGTCACTTCTGATTTGATTTTTTTTTTTCAAATTCTGTAAGGGCGCACAAGACTCGAAAAACAAAACACAAAACTGGACGAGCTCCCGCGGAAGATGTTTCTTCCATCGAATTGCTTTACAAAGTGGGGTTTCGATCGCCACATACCGAAAAAACGATATGAGGGAAAATTACCCAAGTCCATTGCACCTTATCGGTCAGCACCTTTATTGGGGTGATCGGAAATGCTCGAATTACATTTCTAGTTTTTTGTTTAAAAAAACGTTAAGCGTGCGGTTTATTTTATTGAGTGTCTCGAGCTTAATTTCCGCTTGGACTCAATTTATTGCCTTTTCCTTGCGAAGAAGAAATAAAATTTCTCTTTCCCATATGCATCTGCAGCAAAAAGAAGAAATTCATTGGACGTTTAACCAGTCTGGGAAAAAAAATGAGCTGCCCAATGCTGAGAGAATAAGCCCTCGTACCCCAAGAAGAGAATTAGATTTTCTTTACTTGCAACAAGAAAAATTATAGCCGTTACAGGTCAGGTTCGGAAGCTCCCATTCCAAAGAGGAATTCTCCGAGGCTGAGAGAAGACTACGGCTGTGGTCCAATCGCATAAATAAGGCCCAACGCGGGGACGCCCCACACCCTGAGATCAAAGAGTCTCATGCTCTACCGACTGAGCTAGCCGGGCATATTTCTTACGAAAGATGATATGGTTACTCTGTAAGATCAATAGAGCGGCGATGATATGTGGTTATAAAACACAAGGAGAAATAAAAAGATAGGTTTTTGCGAGAAAGTCTTAGTAGACTATTATTGAATTTTTTTATTCAAGGGAAGAAGTAAACAAAAAGTTAAGGGCGAGTTTATTGTCTAACTACTCTATATATATTACTCCTTTCTTTTGCGAGTTGTATACCGATATATTTTATAAAATGATTTAGAATATTTAATTATGATTTAGGATGTTACTGGCGAATGTTGCTTGCGTGATAGACGCCAATAAACTTACCATCCATATTTTCCACCTCGTAGTTCACGTTACCATTCTTCTTTCGTATGCGAGCCTTGATGAACTTGTTGGCCAGTTTGGCCGCGAACTTGTCTGCGGCCTTGCTCTGTACGAAATTCCGGACATAGACAATTTGCCCTGGTTTATAAGTTTTCTGCCGCGTGCGAAGGTTATAGGTGTGAGCGTTTCTCTCGTAAGCTTCCCGGAGATGGTCTTTCACTCGCTCATGTACCAGTGGAATTCTGTAGTTACTTGGTAATACTTCGAAGTTACCTTCTGCCAAGCCATCAATTTGGTGGAGAAGACTGTATGTACCTCCATGTAAGATCATGTGATATCCGTAAAGTAAGAAATAGGGGGAAAATTAGGTCGACTGATGCGTTGCATTACGCAAAGCGCAAGCCACATCACTTAGCTGGGAATCCCAGTTGGTATGTTCCTCTTGCACATACGACCTAATTGCTGCCACGATGGAGCGATTAACTCTCTCTGCTGCATTGGACTGTGGCGAATATCCTGCAGTTTTTGTGTGGCGAATGCCGAAACGTTCTATCATGCGAGCAAACTCTGTTGAGATAAATTGTGGCCCGTTATCAGTAAGTATAATCTCGGGTACCCCGTAACAGCGAAATATATTTTCCTCCAGATATTCTATGAGTTGTTTAGTTTTAGCTTGGGGAAAAGCTTTTAGTAGTACAAATTTGGTAAACTGGTCCACGACGACTAGGATGGTGGTATTCCCGCGTTTACTTCTTGGAAGGGGTCCAATATAGTCAATATGCAATCTCTGCCATGGCCTTACTACCTCAATCTGGTTTCCCATTTTGGGCCTTAGCCTGCAATTTGGAGCTTTGGTTTGTTTGCAGACATCGCATTGTAAGATATAGGCGCGGACTTGTTGGCGCATGCCTGGCCAGAAATAATATCTTCGCAGTCTGTCGAGGGTTTTATGGATTCCGCCATGAGCTGCAGTAGAACTCTCGTGTTCCCTACTAATTAAATCTTTGGTCAGTCCTTGAGGAATCCAGAGTTTCCAACTGGGGATATCGGATAGATCATGATCACCACCGCCCTCAATGCGAATGAAAATGTGCAGTTCAGTGACTTGCAGGTTAGGATACTGTGCTGGTGTAGCGGAGATTTTTTCTTTCCAACCTATGTAAGCCGGGTCAGAGAAATGTGCTGATTTTAGGTCTACCAGGAAATCTAGCTTGCTCAGGTCAGAGATAGTCGCCTCTGCCGAATCAAGATACATTCGAGATAAGGCATCAGGCACTACATTTTGACTTCCTTTTACGTGCTCGATTTCGAAGTCGAACGACTGTAGTTTTAAGCTACATCGTGCGAGTCGCCCCGTAAGTTCCTTTTGAAACATTAACCACTTCAAACTCTGGTGGTCGGTGATGATCGTAAAGTGGAAGCCTTCGATGTATGCTCTAAACTTCTTTACGCTCAGTACCGCAGCGAAGCATTCTAGTTCAGTGATACTATAATTTCGCTGCGCAGGATTCCACTTTTGGGACATAAATGCAATTGGCCTTTCGGCATCATCCTCCGACTTTCGAAATAAGACACTGCCGACTCCCATAGTACTGGCATCACATCTTATATAGAAGGGCTTCGTATAATCCGGATTAGCTAGCAATGGGGCCGAACATAAGTGTTCTTTTAGTTGTTTAAAGGCTTCTTGAGCCTCCGGAGTCCACTGAAACTTCGCACCCTTCTTCAGAAGCTCTGTGATTGGGGCAGCGATGCTCGAAAAGTTTGGGATAAATCTCCTGTACCATCCAGCCATGCCAAGTAGTCTGCGTGTTTGCCGGACTGTTGATGGGCTAGGAAAATTTACAATCGCAGACACCTTTTCAGGATCGACACATAGCCAAGGTATTTAATTTCACGAAGAACGAACTTGCTCTTCTCAACGTTTATGGTCAGTCCTGCCTGACGAAGCAGGGAAGCGACTACCCTCAATAAGTCCAAATGTTCATCGAACGTAGTGGAAGTAATGAGTAAGTCATCTAGGTAGACGAATACTCGATCGTGGTATTGATGAGGAACTACCCGGTCCATAAGGCGACACATAGTTTGAGGGGCATTGCACAGACCAAACGGCATGACTTTAAATTGATATAAAGGCCTTCCAGGAACTGTGAATGCAGTCTTATCACGAGCGGACTCTGCGAGTGGTATCTGCCAGAATGCGTCTTTCAGATCTAAGCTTGAGATATATCTGGTTTCCCGGAGGCGACCTAAGAGTCCGTCTATCAATGGTAGTGGATAAGCATCTTTCTTGGTAACAGAATTTACCTTGCGAGAATCTAGACACAGTCGCACCTTCCCATTAGACTTTTTCACGAGAACCACTGGAGAGCTCCAGGAGCTCTGACTCTCTTCGATAACGTCCATGGCTAACATTTGGTCCAGTTCCTCATATAACAGCTTTTGAACTGCTGGGGATACCGGATAGTGACGTTGCTTTATTGGTAGAGCATCTCCTACGTCGATGTTGTGTTCCAACAGCTTTGTACGCCCGAGGCCATGCTTCGAAAAGGATGGAAATTGATGTTTGAGGTCTTCCAGTTGGGCATTTTGCTCCAGCGTGAGGGTGTGTTGCGGAGGATGGATCTTCGTGGTTTTATCAATATGCAGGGAATCTATTACAGCAGGGGTAATGCCAAAAGCATCCCAAAAATCAATTCCTAAGTAAAGTTCCTGTTGTAAGCTGGGCACTAAGTGAAAATGGATGGTCTCTGTTTTCTCAGCATAACGGACGGGCAACTTTATGTGACCAATGATAGAATTCCGTGAGCCATCCGCTGTGCGAACATATGAATGACTCTGGTTGTAACTAAGATTATTCTTACGCAGAAATTCTAGAGAGTGTTTTCCCAATATGCTAACAGAAGCTCCACTGTCAAGCAGACCAACTAAATTTTCTTCAGCTATTTGTACTGTGACGTTTGGACGATGGTCCTCTCCATCACGCTGAATAGCGGCGGATACTGCTTTACGAAGCAGCTTTTTGGATTTCCAGTACTTCCGAGATCTAAGCTGACGCAGCCGACCTCGACTTGAAGCGATATATCGAGAGCGAAGGGATTCCTCAGGAGTTGTTTTGGGTGTGTCTATGTCCGATGGGAGAGTTTGGGTTGATTGGGTTGATGCTAAGTGGGGAAGGGATAAAGTGGGTAGCAAGGTCGATAAAGCATGCCCATCCTCTAACGATGAGTTGCAGGCTCGGTATTGGTGGCTGCTTCTGTTACGTCGTGCGTGCGTGCCGTGCTCCTGGAGAGAGCACACAGCTTTTATAGTTAAACAAACTCCTTTCCTTTCACTTGATTATTTATTTTCGACACAAAATCTTTTTATTAACAAATTTTGAATCTTATTATTCGATTCGAGTCACCTGATAAAATTATTTTAGACACAAAATCTTTTTATTAACAAATTTTAATTCTTATTATTCGATTCGAGTCACTTGACAAAATTTTTTTAGACACAAAAATCTTTTGGTTACAAATTTCAATTTAGAAGCAAATATCTTTATTCCAGTACAACTCTCGGCGGATTACAAAAAACGACCCCCGTGGTTTGGGCTTGATGGCCCCAGGTACCCACGATCACTTTTTTAAAAGCTTTTTTATCTTATTGTTTTATTGCTTTCTCACGACGTTGAAAAAACGTACGTGAGAAAATGCAAAAAACTTTGGTAGCGATGCATATGCATGACAGCAAAACTGTAATCTGATATGCACTTGTGCGCCCGTCTTGAAATATTAATTTTAAGCGGGCGAGAATAATTGTAATAATTGTATGTATGTATGTACATACAATTAGATTACAAATTGAATAATATACGTATGTGCAGTGTACAGTGTACGTACAAAAAGAGAAAAGAAGAAGACACTGTACGTAGGTAAGTGTGCAGTGCATATCGTGGGAATGAAATGCATGCCTGATAACAAAATGCAATTTATGCTAAATTGCATTTTGTTATGATATGGAAATGCATTTTTAAATGCATTTTAAATTTCAAATGAAATTTTAAATTAAATAACTTTTCATTTTCAGGGTCATTTATGTGATACATCAATATATTGTATAGGGCAATATATTCATGTATTGACCTAATGGTTGTGATTCGGGGCATAGGTACCTGAGTCACAACATCCCTCCCCCCTGGGGAAAAGAAAGTTTTATTCTTTTGAGAAGAAAACTTTCTTTCTAACATATGCAGAATTTCAATACTTACAGGAAATTTTAATATATCATAATCTTATAGCAAAAATTGATCAAAATATGTACATATATTGTTTGTATATTGTTAGTTATACTAGTTAATTACTACGTATAGGAAAAGAAGAGAAGAAGGAATACCTCGTTATAGAAGGAGTTGTGCTAACAATAATATATGTTGCATATTTTACATATAATTCTTTGTAAATTTATGTCTTATATGGTAATTCTTATTATTCCCCCTTTTTTTTTTTATCTATATATATATATATTACGAGTATCGGAGGAAGATTTGAGAAAGGAAAAAAAAACAATAAAACTTGAAGGGAATGTATCGGGCATCAACTTGCTGACGGTTCTATGTTGATTTGATTAGGATTGTATATGGGGAGAGAGAAAGGAAAAAAAAATCGTTTAATTGTTGTGATAAGAAAGATTCGTTCACCGTTGTTCGTGTGAGTAGGTTTAAGAGAAATGTATTCATTTTACTGTGCTGTGGGGATTCGTTTGATGATTTCTTTTTTGTTTTTTTTTTTTTGTTTATATATATATAAGAATTGTTTACGGTGCAAATTTCGCGATATAATCTAATTATCAAAGTTTGGAGTGCGGTCACTCGCAAGATGTTTTTCGCCGTGTACGTTTCGCGTCGGCCCTACGAAGCCCCACAGGATTACGTTGTGGTGATCTCCGGGATATACGTTGACTCAATTTGGGCTCGCTGGAGGGGGCCCATTCGGTTGAATTTTGTCTGCCCGGGAAGGGATACTATTCCGATTTGGGGGGCAGAACCCCGCGCGGGCCAGTATTATTCCGTGGACTTTTCGCTGTGGCCCGACTATAATATGTCGTTTGCAGCTTTAGGTGAGTTTTTGTGGCCCATCATTTGCCTTGTTAGTATAATAATCTTTCCTTTTTTTTTTTTTATTTTGCAGGAGCTAATATCGTGCTGGTTGGGAGGTCTATCTACTTCCCCGCCCCGAGTGCCGTGGATAGCCATACTCCATTGATAGGCCCGGACGCTGAGTAACCGCAATTTTTCTTTTCGTTTTTATTATATATACATATATATACTTATCATGAGTTAGTGTTTTTAACTATTTTTTTTTCTCCCTATTTTTGTATTGCTAATACTTGTCCTTCTACGGATTGAACACTCAAAAAAAAAATAAAATATTTTTATAAATAAAAAGAATCAATAAAAAAAAAGGAAGTGGATTTTTGGAGATATAAAATTGATGTTGTTTTTATTGTTTTTGCCCTTTTTCCTCATAGCTAGTTGCCTTTGTATTGTTTATATTTATTATTATTTTTTTTTGTTTTTCTTTTATTCTTTGGTTTTAGTATCTATAATTCGATAGGAGTTACCTATCATATGGGTATTTGTAGCTAAACTAAAATTTATAGCTGAGCTGGGATAAAAAGGTATGAATAATGCTAATAAAATAATTACAATTTTTTTTTTTTTTTTTTTTTTTTTTTATAACTATTATGTTTATCTTATTTACTTATTACTTTTTAATATTTAGTAGGTACACTATTATGTACGGTTGTTATTTACTTATTTATTTAAAAAGAAAATGTTGGTGCTAATGTATAGTAAGTTCTTTTTTTTTGTTATTATTTATAATACCTTATTATTTGATATGTTTAAAGCTTTTAAGCTATTAAAAATGAGGTGAATAATATTAAATTTGTAATTATATATAAATGTTTGGTAGTTTTACAGCTACTTGCATTTACCTTATTTATTTATTTATTTTATTTATATAAATCTTTTTTTTACTATTATTAGTTATGTTTTTTTTTTTTTTTTTTTTTATACAAAACTAGATGTATATACATGTGAGATATTATTAATCTATTGTTGGAATGAGGGTGGGTATTATTGAGGACTATAAAAAAATGGGAAAAGGAGGTTACTGTTGTTCGTTTCTTGTTTCTGTCAAAGTTTTCTAATGCCTGTTTTTCTTGGAAGTAGATCCCTGTGCTTGAATTCATTGGATTTATCTCGATTCTGAAAACATGAGTCCATTGGATACGTACAAATATAGTGTATATATTTAAAATAGTTATATTATAACATTAATTGGAGAAAATTTCTCCAGTTTTCCTGTTGGGAGCAGGAGTTATCTTAAATCTTATCTCTCTAGGTGCAGGCGTAGGAATACCTTCCAGTTCTTGTTCTGGGAGTGTATTTTGAGATTCACGGGTTTTTCGTTTGTATTTAATATACAGATAGGCGCCAATAAAAGTGATGATTAAAGCCACTGTTAAATATGACAGTGCATAATGGTGGATATGATGGCTATTTATGGGATTAAGAGGAATTTTTTCCTGATCATTTTGGAAACGAATGGATTTTAGAAGTTTATCTAGATCCATGCTGTTTGTAATATTTAAGGGATTTCTTTCTGTGGGTGTTTCCACCGCGGAAAACGTCATATTCCACAGTATACTGGAAATGTTAATTGATGGGACGAAGTTTGAATTAAATTTGGATATTTTTGCATTATGTCCGTGCAAGATGAATTCTTTGCTTCGTACATAACAACCGGGATGGATATACATTGTTCCTGTTCCATGCAGGGTTTGTGAATTAATGGAATTTTCACAAATTATATCTATATGTAGGGATTCTTTTAGGGAGAAAAGCCAAGCGTTTTGCTGCGATAATTGCGTCCAATAATGATTTTGTTCTAATTTTTGGATTTTGCATTTCGATGTAATTGGTTCCTTTTTAATCAAATTTACTTCACATTGGTTTGCTTTTGTATTTGTGTTTAGGATAGGCGATAAGATCTTACAGTAAAAATGCGTTTGGTCCAACGTTGCGCAATTATGGATATCCTGAAGTGTTAATTCAATATAGTGTTCACGATTGTAGTCTATAAGGATATATTCCTTTAATGGGTTAATGTACACGAAAGATCCGTTGAGGAGTGTAGGTAATGGCATTGCTTTAAAAATTTGATATGGTTCCTTGAAAGGAAGGGGAATTCTGAGCTCTATAATTATTTTATTATTGAAGATATTTGCGGCTATTGTACTTAATTTGTATATCTGTGTAATTATATTTTGTCTGGAATTTATGGGAAGCATCATTGAACTGGGCAATTCCTGCCTGATATTCAATAAAACTTCTTCAATTTTTTCGGGGATATGAGCGTAGGGTGGAATTTTCCATGCCTTGAATCTGTTAGAAGATCTATTAGCTCTGTTTGGGTATTTTGGAATCTAAATGCCATTAATGAGATTAGTGAGATTAGGGATTCGAGTTCAATGGATATTTTGTTATCTAATGTTCTGTTTTCCATTAAAGAAGAGGCTATCTGAATCGATATCAACTTTTTATGCATAACCAGGAATTCCTTTTCAATTGCGGTTTTAGTTTTGTTGAAAATATTTGCAGTTGCTTCGACTATTGCAGTTTGGCTTTTCATAAGGGAAAGGAGGGAGTTTTGGTTTAAGGTAAGGTTATGGATTTGCTCATCATATAGCCTGGCATCGTCTTCGTCCAATGTGCCAAAAAGAGCTTTAGAGATTGAGCCTATTGCATTAAATAGCGCTCTTTGTTTCCTATTTTGTGTTACAAGTAACATATTCCTATATTCTATGTTTGCTATAATAAGATTTATTTGTAGCAACGTACCGTTACAGG
Organism: Dioctria linearis; assembly: GCA_963930735.1. Classification (NCBI taxonomy): domain Eukaryota; kingdom Metazoa; phylum Arthropoda; class Insecta; order Diptera; family Asilidae; genus Dioctria; species Dioctria linearis. The sequence continues at coordinate 129,984,963 of OZ005744.1, read as the reverse complement.
TGTGGGCCATTGCTGAATTCCCATTAAGTCTCTGGCAGGTCATCGTTATTTGCTGTGCGATGAACTGGATATTATTGAATTCCGATTTAAAATTCGCCAGGTCGTAATAGGTGACGACTTTCTATTCGTTGGTATAGAAATTGGCTCTGCCAATTTCTTCAAAATAAATGCCTGCACTAGCATTTAGTTGCTTTACTTCTACTCCTGAGCCATAGGCTAAAGGGATGAAGATTAAGAAGACTGCCATTTGTATCATCTTGAAAACCTGGAAGATGATATTGCGTTATTCAATTGGAATAAGTCTTTTTGAAGAGGATGAAGCTTTTTGTATTAGTCCGAAAAAAGTTTTAAGTCATTATTATGGACTCTTCTAATTTTATTATTGACTTTTATAGTGGAATTTTCAGGGGAATTGATTTCCATTATCTCATACGGGCCTGACCATAGTGGGGAGAACTTGTTATCTCGAACTCTGCTCTTGAGTAAGACTTTATCTCCTACTATGAAGGATTTCTGGGCGGAGTTTTTGTCGTATTGCAATTTGGACTTTTCTTTATTGGCCATGGCTATGTCTTTAGCTATTTTGAAGCTGTGTTGTAGACGCGCTTTCAGCTCGTTTGCATAATTATCGTAATTATAGCAAACTGCTGGTGATGATTTCAAATTGTTTGGGATTTCGGCTGGGAATCCGTATAGGAGTTCGCGTGGAGTATAATTAGTACTCGAATGAGGGGTGGTATTGTATACAAACATGGCATATGGGATCCATGTATCCCAGTCTTGTGGATCTTTTGCCACATAAGATCGGAGATATTCAGCTAAAGTTCTGTGGCTCCTCTCCAATGCACCGTTAGTCTGAGGGTGATATGGAGTAGTTTTGAGCCTTTTAATCTTCAGCAGTTTTGACACCTCGGCGAACATGCCACTTATGAGGTTGGAACCTTGATCTGTTAGGATACTTTCTGGAATACCATGTCGACAAACTATTGTTGTCGTGAAGGCTTCCGCTAATGTCTTAGACTCGGTGTCGACTATGGGAATAGCCTCAGAAAATTTTGAAAGGTCATCTTGGAATGTAAGGAGATATTTGTTTCCAGAATGAGAAATTGGGAGAGGTCCTACAACATCTAGGTACACTCTTTCGAACGGTTTGGAGCTTATGCTCGAGATTTTCATTGGAATTTTTGGATTTCTGGATACTTTGTTTATTTGACAAAGTTTACATTTCCTTACCTACTTTATTATATCGTCTGACATGCCAGGCCAGTAGAACTGTTTTTTAATTCTTTTGATAGTACGGGAAACGCCTTGATGGCCTCCCGTCGGTAGTGAATGAAAATCCTTTAAGATCTGCTCGATCTCATTGCTGTCGGATAAATATTTAATTGAATCCTGATGGAGTTTGATGTTTATTTGCTGATTAGCGAAGATCTGGGTAAAAGCGTTTTTAATAATTATTAGATTCTGTGGATCTAATATAGGGAAGGAGATATTTATTTGTTTTAACTGATTTGCTTCTGTGTATGAGCAAATCTCAGTTAAAATTTTCTCAAGGTCCAATCTATCTCTTTGTGATCGAAAAGGTAAATTAATTTTTGAAATAATTACTGTTGACTCTTTTCTCTTGAAGAAGTTCAGTTCATTTTCTAAAAGTGGAGATTTATCTGAAAATTTAAGTTTCGAATCCAACACTCTTTCAAGTTCTGTATCTTGCATTGGCAAGATGAAAAATTTAGGATTCGCATTTTTAGTCAGTAGGAGGGGAAAATTAGTCTCAGTTATTGTAACTGCGGAATTGCTCACTTGTGATGGAGCTGGATTTTGATTAATTACACTCGTGTTGGGAGTATTCAAATTCGCCTGAGCTCTGGCTTGATTCCTTGTTACCACATTTACGCTAGTGGTAGGTTCTGCGAACTTTTCGTTGCTTTCTGGAATGGCTCTACTGAGAGCATCTGCATTTGTGTTGAGCTTGCCTGATTTATGGACTATTTTGTAGTCATATTCCTCAAGACGTATTCTCCATC